>VWYO01024428.1:12737-45875 GCA_013400275.1 Rhadina sibilatrix
TTTTTGGTTTTTTTTTTGGTTTTTTTTGTTTTTTTAATTTTATCATACACACAAGTTTCAGAAGATGTAGATTTGGTCTGCTTCTAATTAATAAACCAAAAGGAACAACTCTGACATCCAAGTGATTCCTGTGCTGATTCCAAACCATTCTTTCAAGCATCAAGACCATAAAGCCTTCTCACCTATAGTTTTAAGAAAAAATATAAGAAGTAGAAGAACTTTCTAAAACTACTTCATATGAAGACTCATGAGCTGTTTGAGTTGAAGTATTCTTAATATCTCAATTCTTAATATCTCAATTCTTAATATCTCAACTGGAGGCAAATAATGGGGCACGTGAAGTGTTATCCTGAACAGTTAACACCTGGCAAAGTTTGAGGAACTAAAAACAGGGAAACAACCATAAAGGAAATGGCCTTATGTATTTATCTGAATCAGGAATAACCTGCCACTTAATACTAATAAGGATCATGTTCATATTGGTTTAGCCAGGTGCCAGATGGGATTATTGTCTCATTTGTGACACACAATCAATAGGGAAATAATAACAGGAAGCCTCCAGTGATTAGAAACAATTCAGATCCCAGGAAATGACGCTTCTATTCCTACTCCAAGATCTCACTTCTGGCTCTGCCTGCCAGCCCCGTGTCCCTCCCACACTCGTAACCAGGCGCGGTGGCGGCACAAACACCCCTTGCCACCAGCGACCTGAAAGCCTCTGGGTTCCATCGCTGACCTTGCTCTCGCTCCGGGAGGAGTGCACAGTCACCGTGCCGTGTCTGGTTAGTCAGCGTTCCCTCGGGCTGCCAGCGTTCCCCCGGGCTGCCAGCATTCCCTCGGGCTGCCAGCATTCCCTGGGCCGCGTTTCCGAGCAGCAGCAGCGCTGCGATCCCTGCAAGGCTTCCAGCCTGCAAGGAGAGGACGCTGATGCCCCTGCTGATGCCATCTCCAGCTGCACCCTGCCCGTGCTCTGCTCAAAGGGCAGCCCACTTCTGGGATGCTGCAAAACCCCTGAAAATGGGGCCTATCCCCTATCTGTACCCAATACCTAGCTTTTCAAAGTCTGTAGTTGTGGAATTCCTGCAGCCCCTCGACATAATACCTAGGATCTTGCCTTGGCAGGACAGATTATAGGGTCACCTTCCCAGCCTGATAGAGAGAACTCCCCAGTGGCACTCTGTACACAATGGTTTGCCCCAGTTTTCCCCTCCCTAACGCCCTGGCCCCTCGGTGTCTCCTTTCCTCTGTGTCTCCATCGGTTTCGGGTCCCTGGTGCCCAGCCCTGCCTCACCTGTAGGTCGCTGACCTCACCTGCCCCTTGTTCTGTCCCCGTGCCTCAAGGTCACTGGCTGCTGTAGCCCATACTTAACCTGGGCTCTGGCAGACCCCTGCCCCTTTTTTACTTCTGGATTTCCCTTTGGCTCCTGAAAATAAACCTGGCTGGAACCGATCCAGTGCCAGGCCCTTCTGCCTCTCCTTGCTGAGCCAGCCACGTGGCCCGTGTGGATGTGTGAGCTTGACTGCTCTGCCTGAGTTTCCCCAAGCAGGGGGAACTTCCCACCAGGGAGGCTTACTGGGTCTAGGCTTCAGCTCCACGCCGAAAACACACGCTGCAACATGCAGTGTTTTTTTTCCTGGGGAAAGGCACACAGGCAGCTTTCTGCTCTCTGTGCCTCTCAAGGCTTCTCTGCGTTTTGCTGTCACAAGCTGACTATGAGTTAAAAAAAAGGTCAAAGTTTTATTTGTCTTGATTCTGAGCAGGCTGTGGTGACTGAACGGTGACTGTTCAGTGACTTGAGACTGATGGGGAAAGGAAGGTGATTTTAAAAGGAATTTAGAGTTTGGACCTGTTTTTCTGACATAATAAAGAAAACACTTAAGCTTTTCCTCTTTCATTTTTAAAGGTCAGTCATTTCCTTCTTGTATTTTATTGGGAAAAAAAAAAATAGGAGGAAACCCAGATTCTCACACCCTTAGTGTCGGGAAAATTCATTAGCAATCCTAACAGACATTGTTTTTCTCACAAATATTGTTACATATTTTAAAAATAAATAGAAAATCAACTGGGAAAGAAATTAAAACCTGTAATACCAAACCAGATAGTTCTCCCTCCTTTCATCTGTCACAATGCGACGAGTTCACTGTCTGTCCAGAAGACAAAGCATATTCCTGAATTTCCAACAAAACAGAGGAAAGGCAGGCAAATTCTTTTTCAGAGAGTGAATATTTCAGGTCATCCATATGCACATCACAGAAATGTGAAAACAAATCAGAAAATCCCTTAACCCACAGAATTGTTTGGTTTATATTTTTAGTTTAGCCTAGAGGTTCATGGCCAAGATATGAAACCAGACAAATCTTTTGCTGGCTCTGCTACAGAGTCCCTCTTTAACTGTGGGAAGGTTAATGAGCCTCTCTGATTTTTCCATGTTCTCATATGTACTATATACATACATATTTTCAGACAGAGAGGAACACAGGGTCTATAAATGACTCCAAAGTCTTAAATCCCAGTCTCTACTGAAGTGTCAAAAATAACTGAGTTGTTTTCATGAAAGGGCTGTTATTAAAATAGCCACAGGAAAAGGAAAGGAGATGGCAGGTCTCTGACAGTCACACGGGTGACTACTCCAACCCCAGGGCAGGGACACGGTGCTGTCAGCCTTCCCCAGCATCTTTTCAAGTGTCACTATCAAGCAGCACAGTGTTCCCAGCAAGGTGAGACAGCAGAGAGCAGTGGTACCTGCCATCTCCCAGGATCTTTTATTGGATTCTGATGCTGCCCTATGTAACTCCCTGTGTGGATCTCTGGTAGAATTACATGGAATTCGTTATGCAAACATGGCTCTAGGGGAACTTTTCTTTTTTCCACTAAATTCCCAATTTTTTCTTTCTCCTCTTATCCTCTGGCTGAACAAAAGAAACTCCATTATTTTCTTTTACAAAGCTGGAAAATCTGCCAAGGTCAAGTGGAAAAAATAAAAAGAAGAAATAAAGGAAAACAAAGAAATAGCAACAGAAATGGGGAAAAAAACCCCACAAAATTGTGGTAAATGAAGACATTACAGATTTCACCTGCAAGTGATTTAGGGGAGGAGCCACTGCAGGTCAGCACCTCGAAGGGGAAGGCAGTCAATCTGCTAATTACTGCATTAAATGGAAATGGGTGAGCTCAAGCTACATTATAGAGTAGCTCATGGCTGCTCTACAAAACCCAGTCGTCATGCACACACTTGAAAATACTGGAAAGCTGGATCTGGTGCATCAGGAAATGCAGCACTATTTGGAACACGATTTGCTTGTCAGCCTTAGCTGAAAACACACCTCTGGGCAGAGCACACGGAGCCCCTGCCACCCATTCCACCTCTATGGTGCCAGCTTGGAAACAGGAGAAAGCAACAGCATCTCACAGTGACCCCCAGTGACCAGTTTTTAAGCTAGGCCTGGGATTGAGTCTCCTGTCTTGTTGCTTAAGGAAATTTTTGTTTCTTCTGACTTTTCCTGGTGCACTGCCTACTCACCCAAGGGGGGCAGACATGCAGGCCTTTTGCCTTTCTGAGCTGCAGGGACTTTTGATCCTCCCTTTTACATGTCTCTAGAAAACATCAAGGCAGTGCCAAAATCATGCATTATCTTCCCAGCTGAAACTGGAAAGAAACAGAATTCCTAGAAGAAGAAACAGGGGTTTTATAGCAAGTAGGATATCTACTTGAGAGCACATCTGGGAGTTTGTTTTCTCTCCTGACATCCCCAAACAATACAAAATTTTCCTTTATTTGAGCCAATGTTTGCTTAAAAAAACCTCACCAACAGCCTGGACAGCAGAGACAGATGAACAGAGACCAAGCTGTTACCTGGCTGGGTATTGTGAAACCCACTCCAGCACCTGCACACCATGGAACACCTGCACCTCCCTATGATTTTGCCCCTGCCTCCCTTTGCTCCCTCAGTACAATCCCTTACTGCAGAGGTGGAAGGCAACTGGCTGAGTTCAGGTGGATTTGGGGCTCAATTTACCACCAAACATGAGCTGATGACACCAGCAAGTGCAGAGTGAAACAGCTGGTGGTGAGTGCCCACTGCACACACCTGGGGGAGGTTATTTCTGTTTCAGGGTGGCTCCTCTAGACCCAAGTGTCTAGTTTGCTGCCATGGCAGCTCTGTGATGGGAACCAGAGTATGGTTAGGTGAGCCAACCAGATGAGCTATGAAAATGCTCCCTTGAGCTAAACTAAACCACAGCCTTCACAGATAAAGACAGCCTCAGATTTCTCTTATTATTCCTCATGAAAAAGATGAATTTTCCACACAATTCCATGTAAATTAGTTTTGTTTGGTGGTTTTTGCTTTTTTAGGTAGGCATTGCAGCTATAATTAGAATGTTGCTCCGAACACAAACTTTTGGGGACAAGATTAAATAAGTAAGCTATGAAAGGCTGAGATGGGAAGGCAAAAGCAGGAAAACAAATCATAGCAGCCTGCAGATTTGATTGCTTAAGATGGGAGGGAAACACTAGGTAGTTTTGATTCTCAGCATTCAATGCAAATAAATTATTGGTTTTTTTTCACAGTAAGAACTTGTTAACATACCCAGACTTTACCAAATGGACTGTTTCATTAAGCTCTTCTGAAGTACAATCAGTATCATTAAATCATTATCACCAAAAGAATAATCTGAGAAGTTTGTGATCATTAGACAAAATATCTGGGCAGACTTAAAAAGCAGACAGATTAGCAGAGAAGTAAGAAAAGTACTCAGTAAATACACCAGGAATTTTATATTTTTGTTTTCTTTTATGTTCATTTGAAAAACCATGGAGCCTCTCACCACAGAATCACTAAAGGTTGGAAGGGATCCAGCCCTACAGCTGTGATATTTCAGGGGAATTGAATGGCTCTGGAGCTGTGTGTATAAATCAGGCAGATGCCTTCTTTCATTCTGCCCTGTCTCTCCTGTTTCTCAGTGGTGCCCTCCAAGCCCATCAGGCTTGTCAGTGGTGTCACATCCTATTCCTTTACCTCCTCTCTCCAGCATCAGCACTACCAGGCTTCCACTGATCTGCATGAGGTTTTGACAGCTTAGATTGAGAGCATGACCCTCACAGAAGTCACAGGAAGCAACCCTTTGTGATATCAGTGGAACAGAAACATTGCCTTTGGTAGAAAATAGCTAAATTACATTCTGAGAGTATTTAATGAGTTCAGGGAGAGACTGGTTTGCATTTCCTTTACCAAAACCCAACAAAATGATAGGTTTTCATACATTGTTAGGATTTCTGGGTGACTGAGGGACCACAGGGAAGATGCCACACTGACCATAATGCTTCCCCACGGCTTTAACAACTTCACACCTCCAATTTAATACTGTGATTCCTTGCTACTTGATAATAAGAACAATATACTCGAGGGTAAGAAAACATGATAGATGTTAATGCAGCAGAGGCCAGTGGGCTGTGAGTTCTTTTTGTGTTTGCTGATAACTTTAGACTCCAAGGTTCCCGAGCACCTCACTGTAAAAGATTGTAATGTAACATCAGGTGCTCTGTTTAGGGGGTATTGCACTGCAATTTGATGGCATTGTGAGGATGCCCACTTATTGCCAGGCTACTCTGGTAAACCTCCTGTATCTGACATCCTAAGCAAACTGTAGTATATACTAACCTTCCCATCCAGGGTGGCATCACTGAATCACAGAACAGTTTGGTTGGAAGGGACCTTAAAGATCGTCCAGTTCCAACCCCCCTGCCATGGGCAGGGACACCTTCCACTAGACTGGGTTTCTCAGAGCTCCATCTAACTTGGTCTTGAACACTTCCAGGGACATCCACAGCTTCTCTGGGGAACCTGTTCCAGTGTCTGAGCACCACTACAGCAAAGAGTATCTTCCTGATGTCTAATCTAACCCTGCCTCTACTTTGAAGCCACTTCCCTCATCCTATCACTACAGGTCCTGAAGAATATCCCCATTCCATCTTCTCTGTAGCTTCCTTCAGATATTGGAAGGCTGCTATGAGGCCCCAGGGCAACCTTCTCTTCTCTGGGCTGAACAGCCCCAACTCTCTCAGTCTGTCTTCACTGGGGAGGTGCTCCAGTTCCCTCACCAGTTCCCTCACTTCATGGCATCTTTGGAACTTGCTCCAACAGCTCCATGTCTTTCACAGATCAGGGGCACCAGAACTGTGTGTTGTGTTCCAGATGGGGAATCCTCACTAGAGCAGAGGATCTGGGTCTAGATGAGCATTCAAGAATCGTTGAAATCTTCCTCTTGATACCATCTGGACTTTTACTGATCACTAAATGTCAAAAGCAGCTTTTGAAAAAAGTATATATTGCAAATCAAAATTTCCACTGACTGCAGGAATTTCTCCTAAGTAAATAAGAGAACCTGCTTTGTTGTTGTAAGGCCAGAGGAGGGATCTTACGGAGGGTGCTAGGAAGCAGAGTGATAAAGGACTGAGTATGTTCTGTTCTCTCAGTCACCAAATCCTCCCTGAATGACTCATTCCATACGAGTTTTGGGTCAGCCCAGAACACTATTCCTTACAACAGCCAAAAGGAAATCACTCTAGGGAAATAGCACAGTATTTGGCTGTTGAGTATTCTCCTTGTTTCCAGTAACCTGTAGCTCAAGGACTTTCCAATCTCTGAGTGGCATAACCATCAATTGATTTTTCTTCCATGGATCTAACTGGTGCCTCCTTGACCCCCATATAAATTTTAAGCATCCATAACATCTTGGTGTGAATAAGACTTTAGTCCCTAAATATCTAGAACTAATCAATCCTTTAAGCAGCTTTATTGACTTCTGAACTCTCACAGCAGCACTTAATTTGACAATTAATTTAATTTACCACTTCCCAGTGTGAGTATCTTTACTCAAAGCAGTGCACAAGATTTTGCCATCACTTGAAATCTTCATCAGGCTCAACACATGACATGAAATAACAATATGCAGGAGGCTTTAAAGGAAGATCAGTGAGGGCTGAAAAAAAAATTGGATCAGGAGGGTTTAAAGATGAATTATGGAAGAAATGGACAGAATACAGAAAGTGAGTGACTTAATTCACTCCAGCTGTTGATGTTGAGATGAAAAGTAAGANCCAAATAATGAAGTATACAGTGTTAGTTGTTAATTAGTGCTGTACCACAGAGCAAGCAGAATGTTATGCAAAACAAGCTGCTTATAAGGCAATAGAGATACCTATTATGAGTTCTAACTAACCTCCTCATCTTTTTTAAGGATTTAAATATAACTCTTTCTTGTCAAATCTTTTGATGAACTCTATTACTGATGTTGGAAGGTGATGACTGTCAGCCAAGAACTACATTAGAGTCCATAATTGAATTTCAAGAGTTGTCAAGAGCAGCCTAATCAAATGGCTGCTACTAAAAGTAAAATATGAAAGAAAGAAAAAAAAAAAAAAAGAAAGTTCTCTTCTGGCAGGATGCCAAGTATGTTGTCTAGTTTCCCTATGTCATTTCTAATAGTATGTTCAATTTTTCTGGGCTACCTTTGCCTGACATTCTTCTCTTGTATAATAATGATTCATTAAATAATGTATTCAATGACTGTAACTCACCTCTTAGTGCCCAAAAATATGACTGCAGCTAGACATTTGCATTGTAAAACAAAAGCATAACACCAGGGTTTATAAAGGATCTTTTTATATTAGTTTCTTGACAGGAGATTTTTTTTTCTGAAGTAAAATACTGAGCTCAAAATAATGTTAAAAATCTAGGACAGGAAACAATTAACAGCTCTTCCTTCCCTGTGCTTAGGAAATTTGACAATTTTAGGAAAAGCTGGGGGGCAAAATACTCCTTGGCCATTCAAGGAGGGCGAAGAACTGCACTCACTCTACTGATCATTAAATCCATGGCCTGCAGTTTGGAAGTTTTAGCTGTGTTCAGGCTATGTGATGGTCCAAAAATACAGAAATACAAGCAGCGTCCTCAGACAGTGCTGAGTAAAATGGAGATGATGCTCCCTGAGCCCTCAGTTAAATATAGTGGTTGTTCATGACAGCAGGGAGTGCAACAGGAAAGCTGCTCTGAATTCCTTTTTCCTGCCTGCTATTCTCTGCCTGTTCTTGGGCAAGGCATTTATTTTCTCCTCACTGCTTTTATTCACCTTTTTTATTCCTAATTGCACCAGGACACTGAGGGGACAGACAGGACCAGGTAGTACCTTTCGTTCTGCCTTTAGCTGCTCTCAAAGGAAATATGAGCACAGCTACATTTTTGGTTTCATAGTTATTTACACTTTAACACCTTCCTCAGCTAAATGGAATCGATTTTTTTTTTTGCTACTGTACAACCTAGAGAACAACAGCAACAACAGTAATACCTGTGGGTTAGCAAAATGTTTTATTACAGTGAAACATACCATAGACAGAGGAAAACCAATGGTTATATTTTATATGTCCCATCAAAGCAAAATACCTTTATAATATTTCCCACTGGCTTAAAAAGGAAATGCTAATAGAAATAATTTCATTATTAAAATATATAATGCTTTCTATTTATTTTGTTCTATGCCAGAAAGGCAAATATTGGAATGATGATATGGCTTAAATATATTAAAATTTCCCCTCTGGGGAGATTGCCTTCATCTCCAGTTAGGCCACACATGATATAAGTTCATGAATCTCTACATGACAGCAGGTATCAACCCACATTAGGTGTAAATTTGGTATCTTCAACCAGAGTGCCTGAGTTTGGCAAGAAAAAGGAAAGTCTTGGATACCTATTCTACAATGTTTTTCTTTTCCTGCATATTAAAATTTCTTCAGTATATTTTCTTCCTATTTTTTTTCCTCTAGATAATGCCAAGCTTGTCTTCCCTTGTTTAACCATCGCATGGTGAAGAACCACCATCTTATCACACAAACTCAATTTAACTTAGTGAAACTGATCACCATGGTTGGTTCTTAAAAATTCTGGGAGAAGTGAGGGAATAGGAGAGAAAGAGTGACTCCAGAGAACAATTCAGACTTCCTCCATTAATATACTTGCACTGAATGATCTCCTGGAGAAATCTCTCTCTCTCTCTCCACTAACTACAGTGGAAGCCCCGGAAGACTTGGCTGGAAAAAATTAACCCTTGTGAATGTGGAGTTCACAGGAGTCCTACAGCATCCAAACTTCCTAGGCACTGCAACCTCCATCTATGTCTGGAGAGTGTTCTTAGCCACCCTCAGAAATCTGCTATTCTTCCCAGGAATCAGAGATGCATAACGTGGTCTTTGCAGGCCTAAAGTTCTCTTAAAAGTTGGCATTTGTGCAGCAATTAAGGCAGCAGATTGTCAGGCTTAGCTGGGATTTCAATGTTCCATGGAAAGACAGAGAAACTGTTAATTATATTTAGCAGTTCCTGTTAAAAATTACCAAAATACCAGTCAGAGACGAAAAGGCTGCTACAAAAATGCACTGGGTAAAGGGAAAATGGCCTTTCCACTGAGCTGAAAAACACTATCTAAAAACGACAGCATCCTATCATGCCTCAGACCATTTGTTGGACATTATTCACAGTTGCCATGTGTACAGCATCCTCACCATATTCAATCAAGTGGCCAAAACTGTACAATGTTGATACTAACATAGCAGTGGACAATCTGTAGTGCTACATCCTTGTCCACATTACCTATAAAACCCTGAAAATCTAAGGCTACATTAGATCACAGCTGCACTGTTTTGAAAAGCTCTCAGGGAGGTTCTGCTACTCAAACTTGCTGCTCTCTGTATCCTGGTACACAAATGAGCATTGTGACAGTAGAAACACCTGGTCAATTCTTGTCACTTGAGCTCACTGGGAGGTGGGGCCAAGAAGGCATCATCACATTTTAAAAATACATCTGTTCAAAAAAGATTGGTATCCTGGTTGTTGATAGATTCATTTTCTTGGATATACTGGAGAATGTCCACTTCATTCATTGTCTGAATCCTGTTCTCCTTTTCCTTTGCCAATGAAGGTGAATTAGTGCTCCTGGGGGACACTGCTGGCTTCTGAGGCAGAGCTGGTTTTGGTGGGACCTTAGGTTTTGGTTTGGAGGTAACCTCTAAGAGTTTCTCAAAATCATCTTCAACTCTGGAATGAAAAGAAAATATCAGTAACATCCTGGGAATTTCTGAATTGCTTCTTGTTTTGTAAGAAAATGCAATCTCTCAAAACAAAACTTTCTGCAGGAAAGGATCTGCTCTGATAAATTTCTCTCTCCATAGAAGTTTCCATAAGAACCATCTTTTTTATAACATGGCCTTTCAGTTCTCACAAATTAACTTACACAAGGTAATTTTACAGGATGTTTTCAAATGTCTAAATTAAAGGCAATTTGTGATTATTAAAAACACCAAACTTTATTTTAATTTGGGGAAAAAATATTTTTGATTTGTGACAGGATGATTTGCTTCCCCATAAATTTTTATGGGAAAGTAAAATTACCCAAATTTAACTCTGTTTCCTTTTCATCCCCATCACCCAAAACTGAGATTGAGCATCCTCATGCTCAGTCATGAGAAACTGTAAACTAACGGATTTAAAAATTCTGTGTTCATATTTGGTTCCAGGACACTGAAGAAGTTTTGCAACCTGTGACTATATACAACAACTCTTTTTGGTGATAATTCACTTCTGATTCCTACTGCAATAACCCAGAACACCTTAAACAGTTCAGAGTATTTTCTACCTGCATTGTTTGACCCTATCAGATATGCAGAAGGCTGTGCGTGCCCAACTCTGTTCCCACATGAGCTGTTAAAAGATTTTAAGAGAGGCCTTATCACAGATTATTGTGTGACTCCAACAATTGTGTGCCTTTGGAAAGTCAAAAAATGAAGTAAAGAAAAAAAAAGGATGCTCTCCAGTGGCTCCAGTCACTGGAACAGGATATGGTACTGGAGTCCACGAGAGATGCCTTTTTAGTTTCTTCTTCTCCATTATCCATAGGTAGGCAGTTCCTGGAGCATGAATAAATCATTTCATGTCATGTGTTTTTTGGTTCTTCTGCTCATTTGCCTTTTGTAGTTAGAATCATGGGATCATTGAATATCCTGAGCTGGAAGGGACCCATCAGGATCATCAAGTCCAACTCCTGGCCCTGCACAGGTCACACCATGTGCCTGAGAGCATTGGCCAAATGCTCCTTGAGCTCTGTCAGGCTGGTGCTGTGACCACTTCCCTGGGGAGCCTGTTCCAGTGCCCAACCACCCTCTGAGTGAAAAACTAATTCTCCTAATATCCAGTTTATAAGTTCCTCACTGCCAGGCAACAAAGCAGACCCCTTGTGAAGCCTCTGGGATAATTTCTGTTTCCTAAATGTGATGGTGATTCTTCCCTTTCTCTCTTTGTTCACCAATTATCTTAGGAGAGGTACTGTAAATGCCTCTACCACACGGCAGTACAACTGGTGGGGCTTTCTGCTGACAATTAAAAGTAAAGCTGAGCTTTTCCATAATTTGGGAAGCAACAGATGAGGCAACTGTCCAGGATGACCATGAACATGATCGAAGAACCAACATCTCTGAGACACTTTATTCCTCCATTCCCAGTGAATATTGTTTGAATGTTAAAACCATAGGTATTTCAAGAGCTACAGCCCCCTCAAGCTAAGGATCCCACTATTACTAAGATAAACTGCATGATTTCAAGGGGTTTAGTTTTTTTTGTGCTCACACTCATTAAAACCTGTGAGGGACTTACAACAGTACTGCCCAGGCTGAGACAAACTACACCCACCATGAACTGGCCATTAACCCAATAAGGATTAGCCTAAATTTTCTGGTGTAGAGACAGAACTCTTCAAGGTAAAACCATTCCTGAAGTCAGACAGATCTTCTTGTGACTCCCAAAGGGAAACTAAAAACAATCACTTTTTAACCAAGGCTGCCCTTGTAAAATCAATAGCATGAACACTGATATCTAAAACTAAGGAACACCTGAACCAACTGATGGACAGAGCCATTCATTGCCCCAGAGTTCT
The DNA here is from genome assembly GCA_013400275.1 of Rhadina sibilatrix. Classification (NCBI taxonomy): domain Eukaryota; kingdom Metazoa; phylum Chordata; class Aves; order Passeriformes; family Phylloscopidae; genus Rhadina; species Rhadina sibilatrix. Next base: position 24,716 of record VWYO01024428.1, read on the forward strand.
GCACCTTGAACTCTACCTGTGGTATTCCAACAGGCAGAGCCTCAACTTTTATCCTCTAAGTAAATCTGGAGATTATATTCTCTTATTTAGATAAGATTTCTAATGTCTTTTATTTTCCATGACTCCTTGTGGGTGACATATCCTACTTAACTTACAAAACACACTCAATGTATTTATGAATTCCTCATCTACAAAGAAACTAATTTAATTTAAGCCCAGGCCTTTCTTTGTTGCAAACTCTGATATCTAAGAGGTATCACACCTGTGATCACGTTGCCAAGACATGTTCTTGTTCTCTTTGCTGGGTAATAAACAAAACTTGTTAGGGCTGGAATTTATGAAGCCTCCCTTCTTGGCATAAACAAATAGTGAATGAATCAGTGTCCATGCCATAAAGTTTTGGTCTTAAATACCAGGAAACATAATAAGCAGAGGAACAATACACAAAACACATGGAGACCACATGGAGGAAGCAAGATTTTGAACGAGGTGCATTACTCAGAAAGGGCAGCAGTAAATCCAGCTCACTAACCTGGTATGATGATACAACTTTCTGATTTCTCTGCTCCAGTTTCTGTGCTAATCACAGCAACAAAAACACTCAGCACAACCAAAAAAATACCCCCAAAAAGATCCAGTCCAGTAGGTTGGGGGGGTCTTTATGGGGTGAGGGTTTGTTGTTCTGTTTTTAAGCCAAAGATCATGCAGAAGAAAGTCTAGAAGCTGATGATGTAATTTCCTTTTTCTGTCTTGGATTTTTTCAAGACCTTGGTTAGACAGAAGCTTCTAAGAGAGAACACAGCAGATAATATGTGGTCTTTGTCTCAAAACCTGCTTTTCAGTGCCGCAGTGCTAGGCAAGCTGTTTGATCCACTGCTGTTTGATCATGTGAGACACAACTGTCTTTGCAAAACTAAAGAGGTAAAATGCAAAATGCCTCAGGCAGAGATAGAAACAAGGACTTCTATTTCTTGAAAGCAAGTGAACTGTTACAGTGCATAACTACCACCATATTTAACTCCAGGCCAGGAGGAGGAAGAAAAAAATCAAGCAACTATTCTGAAACAAGATTAAAGGAAGAACCTTCCCACCCCATCTTTTTACAGACAATCAGGCACAGAATCCATGTAATTAATCATTCTTTAATTAGTCTCTTTCTTTTTTTGTAAAAGAAAAGCAGCTCCAAAATGTTTAAAATTCCTACCATATTGTTTTGCTGATTCACAGACTCTGTTGGTGGAAATTCTCTCTGACACAGAAAGCAATCAAAGCCCTTGCTGAAGAAAGGCTGTCACAAAGCCCTTCATGACTGCTGATATGTGGACTTCCAGACAGTAAATGAGTTCTGACTTGGAGACAGATGCAGCTGCCATAAGAACATCAACATTTTAAATGCCATTTCTCTGGTCTTTGTCCCTTCTCTCTGGACCAGATCTTTGGGTCAGGAATGACTGTCTGCATGTACAGCATGATGGGGACAGAGACCTCTGCTTGCTGGGAATGTAATGAGGAGAATCTGTAATGAAAGCAAGAGAAAAATACTCCCATAATTTGCTAAAGTATCCAAAAGGCTCATGCTTGAAGCTCGGTTGTGCAACTAACTGCAGTTCTTGCAGAACAGACTTTCACCTTTTGCTATCTTATTATCTTAATTTTCTCTGGTGTTAATTCCAAGTGTAAGAGAGACCTTAGTGAAGCCTTGGGGATTGCTGCAACATCACATCTACAACTTGGGAAAAGACTTGTGCCCAAAAATAGGCACAAGACTTCAAAGTATCTGTTACCCATCACATCTGCTATGGGCAGGAGAGCCAGTGTGATGTCCAGCAAGGCCAAGGGAAAGATACAGGCTGGAGTTAACCCCAGGAAGGCCAAGCTCTGGGGGCTGTGAAGGAGGTCTCTCTCCTCCTGCTTCACCTTTCCCCTGCAATCCATTACAAGTAAATTCACAGTGGTATTTTAACCAGGGCCAGGAAATATGTCTAGGCACTGGAATGTGGCAGTCTGTATTGTTTAAATGCTACAAGAACCACTGACATGGCTTTGGTCTGGGAGAGATTAGCCCTCCTCCAAAAAACTCTCCAGCAAAACTCAAAGCTGGTGTGGAACAGGGACCACTCCCTGGAGGCAGCTGCACACAGCCCCCTTGTTCTGCAGCTGCAGAATCCAACAGCATGGATACAGCCTGGTGGTGCTGCCTGGCCAAGTGCCAGGGAACAGGCTCATCAGTGCAGGTAAGTCCCACAGGAAGCCCTCTGGAAAATGAAATCAGCCTGCTGGTTACATCACTCACCTAGGAAATGAGAAAAGTCAAATTTTCAGTCTGAAAAAGTTCAAGCCTCTCTCTCCTGCCTCTCTAGGAAGTTCCCCAATCACCAGCCAAGGGCACAGCTGAGGCAGGGGAGGGCAGGCAGCTTTTGCCCCTTGAGCTGACAATGTCTGTCAAAAATGCAAACAACTTGGGGTGAGATGGTTGAAATCTGGTGGGTCTCAAGCCCAGCAAAAGCATTTCTTGCTACACCAGGACTCCACATCACCTCTGTACATTACCCTATGCAACCTGTACATGTTCCTAGGGATGGGGAAAGGATTAATGTTTATGCTCTAGCAAAAAACTTTTTTTGTTGGCAAGTTTACTTTATAGCTTTTCTTGCTAATGCTTGCAAGTAGCATCCTAATACATAGGAATGAAATAAATTCTTGAAAACCATCACAGAAGAATTTGTTTTTCTGTAATTTACTGCAGCCAAATCAAGGACCTTTCCCACAGTTCTGTCATAGCAAGGAAGAGAAACTGCCCTGGAGTGGTCAGGAAATTCCTGACTCAGTTATTGCAACCTTCTCTTCCACCTGTACATTTCCCAAATAACCCTCTCCCTCCTAAAGGATCTACATCTAAACTCTCTGGAGTTTCTCAACGCCTTTTTTCCAACTATAGTGTTGTTCTCATCCTCTCAGGACAGTGAGCATTGATGCTGGAGATGCTGCTCCACACAACTCCTGCATAGGTTGAAGATGTGTTGCTCTCTGAATTCAGCATCTGCTAATGCCTGCTGAAAGAAGAACACACAAACTTTTTCTGCTTCAAGGGTGACAACCATTCCCTGGCAGACCTGAAGCTGACAAACCTGCTCAAGAAGTTCTATGGACTGAATGGTATCTGGGGTGCAGTTTCATAAATAGTCTCAGCCTTAAGCAGTATAATGCTCCTGGAAAGCATTATCAGTGTTATCAGAAGGAACACACCAGATCTGCCATCACAAGGCAGTAAAACTGGGATCCTGCTGGTGACACTTTTTTTCAGCACTGGAAAAAGACAAATGTGCTCACAGCTGCTTGCTTCCATCTCAGCTCCCTGTTCATTATCAAAGGTGAAGCTAATTAAATCCCTCCTAAAAGGATGCTCAGACAGCTGTGATAATTATTTCAGGCTAGGATGTGTGATAATTTATGTAATTCTGTGGGCACACAGAGCTGCTGCAACATTCACAGGATCAATTCCAGCATTGGTTTTCCACAAAAACCTGATCCATCACACCAGGCAGGCATGATTGAGATTAATGAGGCAGAAGAGAGTGCATGGCTGTAGGGCTATGTTCTCACTGGCATCATGAAGACACTGTGGGATGGGTCCTGGGACTGGAGTGCTGGAATGGAAGGATACAGACTCTTCAGGAAGGAGAAGGCAGGGGATGTGAGGAGGGAGTCACCCTCTCTGCCAACGACCAGCTGGAGTGCACAGAGCTCAGCCATGAGGCTCAGATGAGGAGCCATCCAAGAACTCAGGGCTCAGGATTAAAGGGAAGGCAGGGGCAGGTGACACTATAGTGGGGGTCTGCTATAGGCCACCTGACCAGGAAGAGAGAGGGGATAAGGTACTCTACAGACAGGAGCAGCTTCACATTCACAAACCCTGGTCCTCACAGAGGACTTCAACCACCCCAATATCTGTTGGAAGGCCAGCCAGCAGGGCTTAAGCAATCCAGGGGGTTACTGAAATTCACTGATGACAACTTCCTTCTCCATGTGACAGAGGAGCCAACAAGGAGAGGTGCTGTTCTGGACTTCATTCTCACCAACGAGGACGGGCTGGTGGGGAATGTGAAGGTCAAGGGCAGCTGGGCTGCAGTGACCATGAAATGGTGAAGTTTGAGTCTCTCATGGCAGTGAACTGGGTGCTCAGCAAACCCAGTACCCTGGATTTCAGGAGAGGAGACTTTGGCCTCTTCAAGAATCTGCTTTGTAGAGTTCCATGGGATAGAGCCCAAGAAATCTCCCACTGCACTTAGAATGCAATTAGTTCTTCTCAACGCTCAGCACTTGTTAATGTGAAGTTGGTGATTCTATTTAAAACAGTAATTCTTATTTCATATGAGCAAGTATCCACAGAGAACACAGTCTTCAGTTTGCAATGAGAACGTTTATCAGATTCTCTTCTCCCTCATGTTGTGACAAGCACAGCCCACGCACATTTTGCAGACTCATTTCTCTCCTTAACAGCCTCTGCCTCATGAGTTACAGCCACTGCTGAGGATTCACTGCTGTGCTGACACTGCTGTGGTGCTACTGCTGCTACAACCACTCAAGTTACCATAAAGATCACAAAGGATTTGGTTGCTCCAGTGCTCTGCTCTGAACATTATCTTCTTCCCATCCTCCTCTGGAAGAAAGTTCTGCCCTCCTCTGCCTTAGGCAGCTCTCTTCTAACTCTGCCCATGATTCACAGTGAGTCAGACACTTGTCAGATCTACCACACACATGTGAGCACACCCTGAGGTACATGTGAATGTTCACTACACCAGTGAAGAGCTCTCACATCTGCAGTATTCAGCTACTCCACTGGAGTGCAGTGAACACATCCAGGTTTCTGGACTTACCACAGACCTGCTGGGGCTTCGTAGCTCAGAACAGTCCTGGACCTTAACAAAATGTGTCCAAGGCAAACTTTTGGTATAACTGACTATGTCCAAGAGACCAAGATGTTTCCATTTCCATTTTTAGTAGCATATCCAGCTCTAGCCTGCTGAAGAAACGGGTTGTCACAGCTCCTACTCTGATCTGAGAGATGGGGAGAGATTTATTCAGTCCTTTTGGGAGAGTAATTGTCAAAATATACAGGGCAAAGACAAGACTTATTCTTAGGCCTCAAAATAAGTTCAAACATTCTTTCACCACAAAGGATCACTGCCTGTAAGAGACTGTGGTACTGCCCTGCAAGAACATTCAACACCAGTTTGGTGGGAAGGGAAGGTGGGAGAGGATTCCAATGCTGCCTCTACATTTATGAGACCTGACTCTTCTGCTGAGGCTTCCAGCTGAACAGAAAACAAAGTGCACCTTGCCCTACCACTGAAGAAAGTTCAGATATAGGATTTCAGGTCAGCAATGAATTTGCATAGAGGGGAGGTGAAGTGCTGCATTAGGTTAAAACAGCACTGCCACTCCTCCTCCCCTCTTACATAGCAGCTTCTCCCTTACCCTCAACTGCCTTGCATTGAATTCACCAGCCCTCTACGACATGCAGATAACACCACAAACTGGGTTTACCAGGGAAATTTCAGAGGGTGTTAGGCACCTGAACAGAGCAACAGATCCTGACCTGTCTGCCTTTACCTCTTCCACAGCCAGGAGTTGCCTCTGGATTCCCATAGCAACTTTCCCACTGGACCACTGGCATGATTTTCTGCTTCATTACATGTAGTCATTTCCAACTGGATCTTGATGACTTATCAACTATTGGAAGCATTGAGACAAATCAGGAATAAAAGAAAACTACTGGAATTTAAAAGAAATGAAATCTTTTCCCATGGGTTCCCATAACCATCTGGCTGTACTGCTGTTGTTGATGATCCCAAACTGGTCTGAAAGCATGGTCTATTGGTCTCAGAGCAGACCTCAGAGAGCTTTCTCTAAACATATATAATCCAAAAGACATTAATACGACAGATGGAGAAGTTCTCTCTAGTGGTTAAAAATGCAAGAACTGCACTGGAACAGGCCCTTCTCCTCTAGTCATATGAACACTCTGGATGGAGTTCTGTATGCTGAGATCACTAGCAGACTAGAAAATATTGCAAGCACATGTGTGCTTGCTCCCAGTATATCACAGCATGAAATCAGGTCATGTCCTGCACAAAAAGCTTCTATAAACATCAGGTGTGCTGTCAGGGTGTAATGCAAGATGGCACCCAGCCCAATTCAATCTTTGTTTAAAGCAAGTCAGGTATTACTGCTAAGATAGCCAGCACTTTTCCATTTGTAGAAAGCAACAGCTGCAAAATTACCTGATTCAGGAGAGGTTTGAGACCACACACAGAGTCTCTCCCCTGAGTTTAGTACCAGCTGTGGAAATCATACATCCTAACAGGAGCTGGTTGACACAAACTAGCACTGGAAGCAGGCTGGCCTCATCATTCAGATGCCAGCTTGAGACCCAGAAGGAATGAATTGGACTCAGTACTGCAGCACAGACTCCCTGTGTCTCTCCAAGCACTGGTTGTTCCCTGCTTGATCTCTTGAGGATTATCAGTGCAGGTGAACCAGCCCTGTGAGAGACATGTCCGGGGTAAATGCATTATGTGCTGATGTGTTCTAATGCTACACTATCAAGGGAGAAGCAATATATTATACCCTCCTGCAACTCTGAGCTTCAGCCCTCCTTCCCACTAGATTAAAAATTAAATGCAGGATGATAAGGAGTCCTTTATGGCTGTGGAGGTATGCATAGGATCCCTCCTGGAAGTATGCATGGAAGTCTGTGAGCCATCAGCATGAAAATCACTCCTCCTGTGGCAAGAGCCCCTGATTTCAGGTCCCTGAAGCTGAACTGCTCTTTATCTCTGGGCTTTGCTACCCACTTTTCACAGTGGAGGTCAGGTTCCTTGTGGATTGTTTGCAGAAAGCAGACGTGTCATGTTAGAAAATAAGAACAAGACAACATACCTTGGGCCTTCAAGACCCTTCCTTTGGAGTCACAGAATAATTGGTTGCACCCCACCTTTCTTGAAGGGTCTTCCTAATTTCCTATTTAACATGTTTGATGTCCAAGCTCCATGACACACATCTTATATTTTACTTGTCAATACCACTATTGATTCACAGTTTGCATTCTGAGTATTTAAGCTTTGTCCACAAATTCATCTCTTTCAAGACCTAAATAACATTTCAGTCCACCTTCATCCCGCATGACAGATTTGAGATGAGTACCTCAGCAGCTCCTCAGTGTCCTCCTCAGGATCCCTGCTCAGCACATACTTGCTGTGCTCACAGGCAGCTGGCAGCAGCAGTGAGTCACCCAGTCTTACTGCCCCACCGAGGTCCGGGTCTTCAAACAACTTCAGATCTACCAAGGGGAATCAGAAGCTGTTGTACTTAAATCATGCTATGTACCACAATGCCTGCACTAACACTAACTAGTAAATCTGGCCAGTTTGGTTGAAAAAACAGATAGTGCAGACAATTCTTTTTTTTTCCAGAGATTTCCAGTCCACAAAGTGCAGTGACACTCTGCACTTGAAGGACTTGGTAAATCTGCTTTTTCCTTGCACTAAAAGTAGGTCACATTACTCTTGATAGTATGGCCTGAGTGACTGTGGGACAGCCAGCTCCCACAGACCTTAATATCCCCATTCAAAATGTTTACAGAGAACAGCTGTGGGAGCTACAGGTTTCATCTGTTCTTTCTGAATGATTCTAGATGATTCTGCTAAGCTGAAGATTTGCCTTAACATTTCCAAGTCATTATTTAGCCTGTATACTATGTATCACTGTAATTTAAAGGCTCGGTTATACGTTTGCTTTAGATAAAACAATCTGTGTATATAGAAATATAGAACAGATTTACTCTCTTTCATCTTTCTTCTGGGACCGATTGATGAGAAATCTTTTTCTGGGCCAAAGAGTCCTTCATTTGGATCCACCTCCTCTTCAAAAATGGTTAATTTGGGCTTCTCTTCCTTGGCTGGAGGAGCAGGTGCCTTCTTTGCTTTTTTAGTTCTAAAAGGTAAGAGAAAAGAAAGTTAACTGCAACTCTTCATTTAACAAGCAAGATTTATGGCTAGAAAGTCTCATAAGCTGAAAATAGACGGTGGGAGGCAAGGAAAGGTTTAGACAAAGGTATACAGGCAACTGTTAATTGCTGGCAGGAATGGGATACTGAGGTGGAGGGACTGTTGGTCTGGCATTCCCTAACTGGACCCATGTTTTGTATTCTTAATATCTGTTGGGGACCCCAATGGGAATGAGAAAAGCAGAGCTAACAATGCTGTTCTGTGCAAACTACTACTCAGAAACATTTAAGCAGTTTTACTCCTCCTACACATAAAGCTTAAAATAAGAAAGATCAGTTCCAGCAACATTTTGTTTGAGACAAAGAGAAAAAGATGGCTTGAAATATGAAGTGCAAGTTGATCCATTGCACTGATCCCTTTGGCTCCATTTCCTTGCCAGTTACTGCTGCTGTTTATGATGGCTGCATACTCCTTTCATAAAAGTATTAGATACTTCCCTCATTTGCACATGGCTTAAACAAAGAGAGCTGACTCCCAAGAGCAGAGTGAAAAGCACCTGCCTCTTGCTGCCATACCCAGGATTCACATTCTACCAGCTGAAGCTACAAGGCAGCTTTCACAACAAAGCACCTTGAGTTATGAGGCAAACCAGATGGTACAAAAAAGAAAATTTAGAGGACAAAACCCTTTGGGTGAAAAGTCCAATTCAAACTAGGTTGAAAGAGAAGCAGTCCCTAGGACAGCATGTCCTTCCAAAGTAATTGCCATATTTCAGAGATCTTTACTCTCAGCAGCCCTGGCCCAACAATTTCCAAGGCAGCCCCTCTGAGTGCCTCTTCCAATGGAAGATCTGATCTTCCCCTCTGCAGAGGGCAGGTCAGGTTTCAGCCTAGAGCAAACCCAATTATCAGCACTTAACATGCCACAGTCATCAAAAACTAAGAACAAGGTCAAAGATTACACACATATTCCAACCACATTAAAGAGTCCTGTAAAATCCTCTTCCAATTACAGCTGCACACAAAAGTGAAGTTCAGTTACTTCAGTTACTTATTTTCACAAATTTATTATCAACACACTGGAACTCATGGATAGTATCACCTTGCTACCACCACTTTGTGGCAAATGCAGCCAAAGAGCAAGCCCCATGCACAACTTAAGTATTTTTTTATTTGGAAATATACCCTACTTGATATTCTAAAGGTATCTGCAAGTGTCAGCAACTACTATTTATGACAAAACCCTTAATTTTAAAGCAGAAGAAACTTTAATGGATTTTTCTTTTTTTTGTGTTCATATTCGTTAGGGATATGTCTTGAGTAACTTCTGAATTTGAGCTATTTTTGAAAGTGCAGCTCCAAGGAACTGCTTCCAACTGAAGCATTTGTAGAAGACTCCTCTTCCAAAACCTATCAAAATCTGAATTTATAATATGTACAGGTAGTTTTCACTCAGGATACCTACACAAACTCAAATTCTCTACTAACTGTAGTAAGGGATCTATCACTCAAATTGATCCCAAGAACTAAAGGAAAAGGTGAAACAACAACAAAAGCAGAACAGTAGGACTGAGTCTTTCAGAGCTGACAAACGGATTAAAAAAATTAGTAAACACAAATAAATCTGACCTACTAGGGAAGAAGCAATCTTTATTTGCATAATTCACACCTCACAAAGTATTTTTTGAGAGGTGAATGACAACATAGGTGAGGATCTGCCGACCTACAGAATGCCAAAAGTCTTTGACAAGAGCCCTTGTCCATTCAGAGAGTTACAACAGCTCTCTTGATTCATAAGAGCCCATCGTGGCACAGGTAATTATATACAAGAGCCAATACACTGCCAAGCAACAGGTCTGCACCCCAGTGCAGTTGGCAAGGAATTTACCATTAGTTAGCTCATGTATTTGCAGTAAACAATACTAGAATGGTGGGAAACACCAAAGAAAGGGAAGAGAATCATAAAGAGCATCATAAAGAACAGCATGTAAAACAGAAATAATGGAACTGAAAGGTCCTGGTAACAACCTTTGTGTAGTCTGGCCACCAAACCAGCCCACTGACACGGGCTCACTTTCTGTTTCTGCCAGGGGACTGCACTGGCAGCTACAGGGCATGGGGCCAGACCCATTGGGTTTGACTGATACCAGTAGGAACAGGAGGAAGTTTTTGTGTCTTCAAGTTGTCTCCCCTCACTACCCTTTTAAGGAAGCCACTGCTGGACTGCCAAGTAATTCCAGCATATCCATACAGGGACACTGTTGAGGTCAGTCCCTAAGTGGGAAACAGGATTCCCACAGTTCTGTATTTAGCTGTGCCAGTCCAGACTGCACTGCTGAGCAGAGGTTAATGGATGAGAAGGGCAGTGTGAGAAGTTTCAGAGACTGAGGCTCTGCAGCTGGCCTGAGTGTGCATCTGCCGGCCCACCCATCCCCCCTCTGTAATGTACCTCTCCATAAGCAGGGCCCAGGGACTCTGCTAGAGCTGAGCTGATTGTGAAGCCCCAAGCTGGCAGGCATGCAGAGGAGAAGCTGCAAGGACTGCTGATTTGATGACCATGATGTACCAGGGTGCAGTAAACTTGTGTAGGAACGTAGAGTCTTTGGGGAAGACAGAAATGAAGGAACATTAAGTCTTCCAAAGTACTACTGTACTCAAACCCTGCACTTCATTAGCATCTTCTTCATACATCACGCTCAGATGCTCACCTTGGCATCTGACATTTTGGCACTACCAGCATCCAGCTGGCAGCAGATGACCTGTGTTATTGCTATTTCTTCATTTATGAAACAAGTGAACTTTTGGAACATCACTCTAGTGACTTTTAAAACCTTAACAAAACCCAAGCCCTAGAGACGTATTCTTTCTTCAGCAGAAACTATTTACCCAGCTGAGCCTACTGACGTCTATGGGAAGCACTGTGAGAATAACTTAAATAACACTCCTGTCTCCTGCTCTGACTAAAAAGGAGCCTCCTAAGTGACTGTACGTAAAGACTGGCCTCCTAACTGACATGGACCAAAACTGGATGATTATAATTTAGAGTGTATGAATCCACCTAGTCAGGCTGCTGGAACACTCAAAAGTCCAGCTGAGCCTCCTGGCTCCCATATGATCCTCAAATCACCCACGAAAATGTCAACAAAACCCTGGATGTAGACTTTCAAACCTCACTCTGAGCACAGTTCTCCTGTTACTGTTTACTGACGCAATGTAGGTCACCCATCTGGCAGCCTCCAGGTCTCACTGGCACAGCAGCAATGTACAAGAGCTTTCTGGTCAGCTGTGGAAAACAGCAATGAGGATGACTAAGACACTCCAAAGTCTGAAGATTTCCAGACCTGTGTGCAATAGCTGTTTGTAAAACACTGGAACTGCAGGTCCAACGCTGGGTGACACTGGTTTAAATCAGTGTGTCTACTGTGCTCTATACAGAGAGGAGTCCCTGCCCCATGCTCACTGCTGGGTTAAAACAGTGAGTGCTGTTATCAAGAGCACATGTAATCTCAGCACACAAGCAAAAGTTTTCAGATATTATTCTGAAAATATGACCCTTTCTTCTTTGTAGAAATAAGATTATGCTTCAGAAAAGGAGTGTTACAGTAATACTAAAAAAGACTTATTCAGAATATACATACTCATATATTAGGTACCCATGGAATTTTACAAGGGAAGAGATCACTAATATAAATGAACATCCCAACTCCCAGAAATCTACGTTCAGGCTTGAACAAAAGAGCTACAGCTAGAATAGCAGCAATATCAGCACATCTTCTTGAAAACCACATCTGAAAAACAAAGATCCTATACACTCGTTTGTGCAGAAAACAAAATGTCATCTGCTGCTTTATTTTCACTCAACAGTGCTCATTTTCCAGAGCTGCCTGATAATAACAGACAGGACAAAAGGGCTCATTCTCAGTCGCTCTGGCCAAGGGATGCCCAATGGAAATTCAAAGCCCATCAGCTCACACAGCCTCACTCCTAAGCATTAAGCCACCATGACAAGTTCTGGCTGCAGGGGTAGTTCACCTCACACAGAAATCTTTTTCTTGTAGACATCACACTAATTTACAGTATTTTAAATGGCTTTGGCATGTCCCAAAGTAAGATAATGTGTAACTGATGGAATAAATCTCCAATTAGAAATCATTTGGAACAAGAGTATTCAGTTGCAAAGTTTGTCTGCTGCAGCTCTGAGATTAGGTCAGCCTTGGATTATTGTTCCAGCAGAGCAACAGAAAGGAAGCCTGATGGAACAGATTTTCAAGAGTTCGGCTCCCATCCAGGGACCTGCTTTTGTGGAAAGATTTTTCTGAAGGGTTCAGAACTCAGGAGTACCTGTTCTTCCTAAAAAACCACAAGCTGTGTTTATAATCTGTCCTCAAGTTTTCTGATTATATCTTTATCCAACGTAATTTGAAAGCAGATGAGAAGACCACAGATGGACAACGTTTGTTTAGTAAATATATCACTAGCAATAATCATGATGCAGAAACATTTCCTAAAATGTTTTCAACTAAATAACTAAAAAAACATTCAAGCACTCATAAGCCTGGCAAGGGAACTAGGGTTACAAAGTAGATTGCAAAGAAGGAAAATTACCATAAAGGAAATCTCTTTATCATTTTCCTCTGAATTTCTAGACTTAACTAGAGTGTAAGACTTGCTGAAACAAATTAAAAGACAACAGAAGACAAGTTTCAAAACATAATCATGACTAAATTAAACCACAGTGGTCCAGAACAAGAGAAGCGTAATAAAGTTGTCAATAATGATGTGAAAAAGCCAAAAATACTCACTAGTATTTTGGGTTTCATCTGCAAAGCAGCAAAATGGTACTTTTGTGGTTTCTGACAACAGTGAAATTTTTCTTATCCTAATACTCATGTTAATGATGAACATTTTCAGATATGCAATACCAGGTAACATGCACTAAGGTGCTTTGGAAAAAACTGGCCAGGCATTTTCTGCACCCTGGATGTAACTACTCAACACATTTTAGAACTCAAGGGAGGTCACAGATGGCTAAAAATAAAGCTATTTTAGAAATCAGAAAAGTTAAAAAAGTAGAACACAGGCATTGGCCAGTGAGCATTGCCTTGATGCTCAGTAAAATTACAGAAAGGCAGATTATGAGATATAATCAGTCAGTAATTAGAAGAGCATTCATTACTTAAATCTGGCCAGGATCATGCTATTTTCTTTTCATGAATCTACAGCCTTGATTAATAATGGTATCTTACCCAAAGTGTGACATAGCAATCCTGAAAATTCCCACCATTTTCTTCTAAAGCAGGAGCAGGACAATGGAAGTTTCTCTCTCTCAGGTCCTGCAGACAGCGATCTCACTGCACCATTGCAGGAACCTGCTTCTCTGTAGAGATTCTGAGCCATCCCTGCATTAACCTGGACACTCAGATGTCCCAAGCAACAGGGGATAAAACCACAAGACTCTTCTGGAAGAATGAGGAGATGACAATATTATGTCTGTCTATGAATTAGTAAAAAAGCTACAAGGCAATCATGATGATGGCAGCATCAGGGCTTGATGCCTATCAGCTTTTATCATGCCCTTAATTCTCTTTTCTTTATTTGTATGTTTGCCAGCACTTGATTTCAAATTGATAAAAGGAGAGAAACATTGATTTTTGCTCTGCTTCCCTCTTCTGGTGCACCTTTTATTTTCTTTATGTCCAGCCTTTAAAATTGCTGCCCTATTCCATCCTTTTTCCCCTTTTCACCCCTCCTCCTCATTTTCCCAATTTTCTGGGCAGTATCAGACATTTTCTTGCTCCACCTCCAGAAACCCACCAGACTGACAATAAGGCTTCCTTGTCATCTTGAACTCCCTTCTTCACATCATGTACCTCTTACCCTCCAGACTTCTGTTCTGGACTCTTCTTTTTCTCCTTTAACCCTAGAGATTATTATCATTGGTCAAATTATACTTTTGAAAAAGACCACAGGCAGTAACTACGGGAGAAACAGGAAACTTCACTGGGAAAGTGAGAAAATGCAGATGAGGAAAGGTAAGGGGGAAAAAAAGGATAAAACTAAGTAGAGGTAACAGTAGGCAAAACAAGAGAAAAGGGTGAAGTTGAAGCTGGTCACAAATGATAACTAGCTGTAACTGCTAGCCCCTAAAAATAAACCATGTTTACAAGTCAGTTTTCAATAAATGGCAAAATTCATGTCAAATCTTAAATAAATGCAAAATCTTTCTGAAGAAACAAAGCTTTATCAGGAAATAAAATGTAGGAGATCAGTTTGGACTTAAAAATTCTGCAAGACATTATCCCTTGTTTTATTTCCTTTAAAGTAAGATTCAAGCTAAAGGAACTGCTTTCAGGAATAGTTACATTTCAGGAGTTACTTCTCAGGAAACTTTATTTTAACCCTATAAAAATTACGCTTTAAGAAAAAAAATTTATTCTCTTACATTTATTAATGATTGCTGCAGGTCTGTAGCTCCAAAATGAACAAATTCTTGATAAACTACTGTGTTGCATGCCTGTAAAATGATGTCTACATGCAGTATAACTCAACAATAAAATGTGCCACAAGAATTTAAATTTGACCACTGTAATGCAATCAACCTGCCAACGTTGTCCCTTTATGAGATGTTCTTCACAAAACATCCTGAGAAGCTTCACAATCCAAGTCACCCAAGCTGAAACAGCGTGTGAAAAAAACTTGCTAGTAAGCATGTTTTCTGCCACACTCTAAACAGATTTGGGAGCAAACACTTAAAAAGAAGGCTCAAAAAGAGGGAATTAAAGGTACTAAAAGTATGCAATGCCATGCTGAGAATTCTTACAAGTAGCAACTAAAAGTGACAAATGCAAATAGCAACCATTTTGGAGAAGTGATTGGTTTCTTCAACACTGAAATGGTGAAACCTGCTCCCCCTCCTGACACGAACATACTACTGTAGTGTCTTGTTAGATCTATTTTCTGAAAAAGCACTGAACATGTGAGTAGTTGATACCTCATTTTCAGATGTGCTGGGCACTCACACCTCATGGAACACGAAATGGAGCAGTCACGAAATGGTTTGGGTTGGAAGGGACATCACCTACTCCAAACCCCCCCTGTTCTGTACAGGGACATCCTGTCATTAGGTTGCTCAGAGCCCCATCCAACTTGGCCTTACACACTTCCAGGGGTAGGGCATCCACAGCTTCTCTGGGCCAGTGTCTCACCACTTTTATTGTACTTATATCACATCTAAACCTACCCTTTTCAGATTAACACTGCAAGTTTTAAAGTGTTGTCTCACTATAGGCCTTGGCAAGGTCTAATCAGCAACTGTTTGGTGCCTCCTTCCAACAACAGGCACCTTGTTTGTATGCACTATCTCTACTTAATAAAGTTTTAATTTGGGGTTATTTAATCTTTACCTCTTCACAACATAATGTTGTCCAGCCCCCTACACTCACACTGTGCTACTCAGCATAATTTCCACTTTGCTGCTGCCTCACCTGAACTCCCTCCTCACCACATCCTGAACAGAAGGGGTACAAGAGCCCAGACTGCAGACACAACTCCAATTTTTCTCTGTCTGTGAACAGAAAAGCTTCAAATACCATAGAGGATGTTTGCATAAAAAACGTCTGGCCTCTCTAATCCCTGATGCTCCATATAAAATTCAGTCTGAAGGGTATCTTTCCTTTTCTTTGCCTGGTACCTGCACAGACCAACCTACAGCCTACAGAAAACCTCTAGCAACTTGCACATGATGTTCCAGTCTAAAATTTTGTCTGACATACCTGTCACACCACATCTAAAGTGCTTATGAAAAGCTTGAGAGGGGCCAGTTACCAAGGCAGTGAGCAGATTCCAGTAGTAGCCAAGCAGGATTTGCATCACTCGAGGAGGGATGATGGGCTAAAAGCCTGGTTCCCCACTGCCCTCCCTCCCCCACATCTTGCAGTTCACAGAGGTCACTTTTCCTCTTGGCTGTGCCATGGGTAAAACAAACCTCTCACCACAACTGAGAGATGGCTCCACAGGAGCTACAAGGGAGAAGGACACAGTGAGACATTGTCAGAGCTAAATGACACTGCTGTTGCAGACACAGTGCTGTGCTCCAGCTGCTGCCTCTCCTGCTGATCATGACATTAAAACATCTTCCATAAAAAGAGAACACTGCTTTCCTGCCTACAGGTTTCTTGTGATGATTTTTTTTTTAAAGGAGGTAAGATAAAATTGCTCTGGGTGAAATATTCCCTAGGCCATGGATATAACTATTGCATGAAGCAATTCTACTTGTGATGTTGCAGACACTGCTGGAGGTCAGACTGTAGGAACAAGTCACACCAGGGAGCACCCCAGACACAATCTCTCCCTCTTAAGCTCAATACTGAGGCTCTGCAGTGGTGGCTGCCTAGGGGCTGTTTTCTGCTGTAAGCAGAGAAATGGCTGATGAAATTCTGCATTTTTTAAATTGGATTCCTATTTACGATTTTATTGCTAACTAGCTTGCTTTCTCAGCAGAGAAGCTTTTGCAAGGTCAGTAATGCCAGGGGCTGGGCATTGAGCTCAGTGTGCCAGCAGCTGCTGCCAGGTTGGAGGGGGTTCCAGTAGGGAAGCACCACCAACTCCTTGGGGAGCACAGCGGGGCCGGGCACTGAATCACTGGAACCTGCTAAGTGCCAGCAAGCCACAACACGTCACTGAAAGAAGAAATGAGTAGTCTTCACAAGTGTTCTGGCTTATGCACATGATCCAACTCAGTTGCTGGTGTTATTTAGCAGCCGTGACAATATTCCAAAATCTTAACGAAATTCATTCCCCTCCTCCTGGCAAAAATCTCTGAGCTCAGCCCAGCCAGAACAACACTTGCTATTCCCACAGCACTCTTCAGAGCTGGCAGATAGATGATCTCAGGCCTCCAGCTAGCATCTCACATGCCCAGAGGATTATGACTTGACACAAACATGAGCCTGTAGATCCACAACTGACCCCTTGCAGACCCCACTCCTTGCTCCTGCTCAGCCACCTGATGATCTGCTCCTGCCCGCCAGCCCCTTGAGATGGCTGCATTAAACACTGACGATTCCTGTGCTGCAAGAGTGCAGCAGGGAAAATGGATCAGGGAACACAGACTGTGGGAAGAAATACTGGTAAACATCTCAGGCTCTCATACCCTAGATGACATGAGATCTCAGGCTTGTGTGGGGACAAAAAGCAAACAAACACTGAGCTCCAACAGCCAAGGAGAGCTCTTTCCATGCTTAGCTACTGGTCACTCACAGTATATGTGAACCAGGTTTAGCTACTAGTCACTCACTTGTGAGCTAACCTGATCCTTTGGGTCAGCTTGCTGACTCACAAATCCTAAATTCATTCAAAGAACATTAAAGCTCTACACTGTGAATAATCTTGCACCATCTAGTAAATTGGAGATGTGAGAAATTACCTGAGGTGTGGTAAAGGAGGATCTTTGGTTGAATACAGAGAGGGAATACAAATTTTATCACTGATCTGTGTCAGTAAGAGGGATCACTGGAAAAGTGCTGAAATTATGCTCATGAAAGCAGGGGATAGCAATTACAAATAACTGCACAATATTTTGAGCATTTACTGCCTTGTGTTACAGTGGCTATGGCAGTGTTGGAGGAAGAAGGAACATTACAGACAGAAAACACAGATCCAGGGCACTTCAGGATTTGGACACTTAAGCAGAAATGCTACAGCAGACCTTTCACATGCCACACACGGGACAGAGAACAAACCCCACAGGGTCAGCATGGTTGTAAACGTACACATCACATATGGTCAAAATGCTGATTCACAGGGCTGAATTCTTCCTGAGAATCTGCAGAGATTCCCCTGCAGCCCATGGAGGCCCATGGGGGAGCAGAGATCCATCTGCAGCCTGTGGAGGATCCCAACCCAGATCAGGAGGATGCCCTGTGGAGGCCTCACACTGGAGAAAACTCCTGGCAGGACCTGTGGCCCATGGACAGAGGAGCCCATGCTGCAGGAGGTATGCTGGCAGGACTTGTGATCCCAAGGGAGAAGGACATGAGCAATCCTCCCCCTGAGGAGAAGGAACAGCAGAGACAACGTGTGATGAAGTGACCCCAGCCCCCATTCCCCACCCCCCTGTGCTGCTGGTGGGGAGGTAGAGAAAATCAGGAGCAAAGCTGAGTCCAGGAAGAAGGGAGGGGTAGGGGGGAAGGCATTTTATAATTCAATTTTATTTCTCATTATCCTACTCTGGTAATAAATTCAATTCATTTCCCCAAGTGGAGCCTGTTTCGCCTGTGACGGTCACTGGTGAATGATCTCCCCCTGTCCTTACCTCAACCCATGAGTCTGTCATTATAATTTCTCTCCCACATGCAGCTGAGGAGGGCAGTGACGGAGTGGCTTTGGAAAGATTTTGACATTGAACTCCACAGCAGAAGTGCCATGAGTGCACACAGCAGGTAGCACACACACCTACCCTGCTGAACAAGAGGGCTGGTGCAGGATTGCATCCATACTTTAAAACACTTGGCCTTGGTCTTCCCTTGCTCTCTGTGGCATTCTGGAATATATGTTTATTTTGCATCTCTTTTTAAGTTCAAAGTACTTGAAATGACATGAGGGTTGTGATAGAGCTCTGCAAAGCCATAGTCTGAATTGATGCTGATGACTTGTTCTGAGCACAGAACAAAGGCATGTGGGGGTGTCTGAAGGAGCAAAGGCTGGTGTGATACTGCCAGAGGACTGTATATGGAGGGAAGCTTGATGTCTAGAAAGGGTCCTTGTGAGGGGTCCTGGGTACCAACCCCTTCCAGGAAGAACTGATAAGCAGAGAGCAGAAAGGAGACTGCTGTCCTTTGCCATGTTGTCCATTTGGCTGTAGGGCTTAAGGACACCTCGGCATCTTTTGTAATATCCACCAGCAGCACACAATGGCACCATGACAGCATCCCTCCAGTGAGCAATGGTGCTGTGCCGCCAACAGCTGGAAAAGGACTGGCAGACCAAGGAAATTCCTCCATGAGAGTAAGGGATAACAGGCTGGGTAACATCTCTAGCACCACCTCCCAAGGGCAATTAAACCAATGCTTACTGACAACAAACCACAATGTTTGGATAGCCCCAAAACACTTCACAACTTTTCAGAATTCACACTCTCTGCACCTCTGCATGTCAGGGCATGCCAGCACTGTTCCTTTACAGATCAGGAATGAAATGTGTCCTGAAAACCAGACATGAGCTATCTGCAGCCTAAACAGGATGTCTTTGAAATGAAGAATTGAAACTAATTGTCCTGAGACTTTGGTGCACAGTCCTAGATCATGTGCTTCCCCTTCCTGTTCCAGCATCCTCCATTGTGTGGCACTGCCCACATCTCTTGGCAGCATCACTGAACAAATAAAAACAACTCCAGTGAGGTCAGGGTTTGGTGTAACAGCCCCTGAGGGACGAAATGAGGGCTAACCCTCAGAAGTCTCTTGAGAACACATTTGTTTTCCATATTACAGGAACAATTGCGGCCATGCCGCTGTCACTCACAGCCAAGAGGACAGAAAGATGGATGATTCAGGAGTAAGTTTCCAGGACAAGACCGTTACACACAGCAACAGCCTATGCTGGCAGATAACCCATCATACAGATGAAAAATGAGATGTCTGTTGCAAACGAGCCTAGATAATGCAGTAAGTAGTCGTTAGCCATGCAGGCCCAGGGCGGGGCTTTCCTCTGGCAGCAGCAGGGTGATTACAAGAGGGCTCTAGGGAGCCTGGCAAACAGGAATGGGTAAATGGGCATGGCACAGAAGTTCACACAGGGCAGGGCAAGCAGGCAAAGTTGCAGGTTTCCTCCTCCTGGTGGGTTTTTAGTTTGTTGTTTGTTATGTTTTTGTTGGTTGCTTGGTTTTGGGTTTTTTGGTTAGTAAGGGTTTTTACACAATCAAAAATCGCAGTTAGTAAAAGTGTGTGTAGCCAAATAGAACCCTCCATAAAGGATGTGTCTGTCCAGACATCTTTCTGTGTGGAGTGTTTGAACTTATCAGTGGTACCAGAGAGTGTTGCAGAAGAAGCCTGCCTGCGCTATGAACAGGTAAATGATCTCCTTTTGCTGGTGGCCGAGCTTAGGGAGGAAGTAGAAAAACTAAGGAATACTGGGGAAAGTGAAAGGGAAATAGATTGGTGGAGTTCTGCCCCTCCATCCTTGAGGAAGGCCCACCCGGAGTCAGAGGACTCCCATGCCTCCCACTCTCAGGCAATAGGAGGACACCTGGTGAATGAGGGGCGGTGGAAATGGGTCCCTACTCACAGAGGGAATAAAAAATTCCTCCCGACCTCCATCACCTACCCAGGTGCCACTTCAGAGTGCATATGAGGCCCTGGATCTAGAGGGTCAACCAGATGATGTAGAAGAAAATTATCTGCCCACTGAGCCTCCCAATTACACTTCATCTGTAGGACAGATCACCACCTCTAACATCAAAAAGAAAAGCACAGTTGTAGTGGGTGACTCCCTTCTGAGGGGAACTGAGGGCCCCATATGTCAACCAGACCCATCCCACAGGGAGGTCTGCTGCCTCCCTGGCGCCTGGGTATGGGATATTACCAAGAGACTTCCTGGGCTGATTCAGCCCTCTGATAATCACCCACTGCTGATACTCCACACTGGCAGTGATGAGATTGAAAAGAGAAGCGTCAGGGCAATTCAAAGGGACTTCAGGGCATTGGGTTAGGTAGTTGATAGGGCAGAAGCACAGGTAGTGTTTTGCTCAGTCCCTTTCATGGCAGAGAAAAATGAAAGGAAGAGGAGAGCCCACATTATCAACAAGTGGCTCAAGGGTTGGTGTCATCGGCAGAATTTTGGGTTCTTTGATCATGGGGAAACTTTTATGGCACGTGGCCTCCTGGAACTGGATGGGCTCCATCTCTCTGTTAAGGGCAGAAGGATTTTAGCTCATGAACTGGCAGAACTCATTGAGAGGTCTTTAAACCAAGTTTGAAGGAGGAACGGGATGCAGCTGGGCTGTCTGGAAGCAGGCCCAAGGGTGGTAAGCCTGAGTAAGAGGTGAAATCAGTAACCCAGCTGAGGTGCATGTACACTAATGCATGCAGCATGGGAAACAAACAACAAGAGCTGGAGACCATGGTGCAGCACCAAAAGCTATGATGTAGTCACTATCAC
>VWYO01024432.1:0-80617 GCA_013400275.1 Rhadina sibilatrix
GGTGGGCATGGCTGTCCCTTGTCTCAAGAGGCATGGCAGTTTCCATGACATGCCCTTGTCTAAGAGTCCTGGGGCTTTCCATAAAGATATCCCTTGCACAAAGGTGTTGTTCAGGCCTTTGCCCTACTACTTTGCCTACACTTGTTCCTCTCCCAATGACCTGTAGCTCTCCCTCGTCCCACTTTGTACTTCTCCCCTAAACATACTCAAAGAAGCCCTTTGTCCTGCCAAACTGCTTTTCCCACCCAGCCCACCGTTTCCTACCCCTTTATCCCCACCTCATGTAGAAAGATAATCAGGAAGGCAAGAGCTCTTTTAGCACTTCATATGGCCACTACTGTAAAAGACAATTATTAGGGTTCTCAATACCTCTGAGGGTGTCCAGCACCTCACAGAAACTAGCTTAAATCACTAGCGAGACAGCATGCTTGAGTATGGAATGAAAAAGCAAAAAGTTTTTAATTAATCAACTAAAATAAAAAGCAAAGAACAAAGCTATGCACAGTATAGGGACAGATCCCATACACCTGCTAAAAACACCTCGAGAATGCCTCGAGCACCCTTGTTCTCTGTCTTATCTACATAACGATCGAGGGGGGCTCCATTGGCAAACTACCAATAGAAACAGCTACAGGTTTTGAAGAACAGCTACAAGGTCCAATAGGTGCTTCTGGCCTGGCACCGAGCCAATTGCCATGAGAAGGGCATGGAAAGTTCTAGTTGAACTTCCTAAAATGTCTAGAGGCAAACTGAAACTTCTTTCCTTATACAGAAATGCCCACTCAAGTGTGGGAGCTGCATTCCTACAGACAATAAAAAGTGTTTGTTTACAAAGATTAACAACAAAGGAGTGACAAGGAAAATCTCCATTCTTTATTGGATGTGCAGTGGGAATATGGTTACAAAGGATGAGGAAAAGGCTGAGGTCCTGGATGCTATTATTGCCTCAGTCTTCAACAGGCAGATCACTTCTCCAGAGGGAGATCAGTTATCTCCCCTGAGCTGGCAGACAGGGACAGGGAGCAGATNCAATCTGATGTCCTTTGAGGAGCAAGTGACCCAGTTCAGGGCTGAGGGGAAAGCTGTGGATGGAGTTTCTCTGGAGTTAAGCAAAGCCTTTGATTCTGTCTCCCACAGCAGAGTCCTGGAAAAGCTGTCAGCCCAGGGCTTGGGCAGGGGCACTCTTTGCTGGGTTAAGAACTGTCAGAATGGCTAGGCCCTGAAAGTATCTGTGAATATGCTCCATCTACATGGTTTTTAGTCAGTAGAGGTTTCTCCTGGGCCCAGTCCTGTTCAGTGTCTGTTCTCCTGATGTGGACAAGGCATTGAGAGTACCTTTAGCACTAAATTTGTGATGACATCAAGCTGGGTGGGTGTCACACTTGGACACAAAATAAAGATGATTGACTTCAGTTCAAAGCAGAAGAAGATCAGAAGGCTTTATTGTCTAATTTTTAGTACCTTTTATAAGGTGTTCCAGTACAGACACAATTGGTAAAAGGGAACAGCACCTCTCTAGTTCCATCGGTGGAACAAGAGAAACACAATCAGCACAGCTGTATAGATTTATTTTGAGAACATAAGTTATTTACAGAAATTGTCCTTGAAAGAAAGACTCTCCAGAGAAATCTTCCCTTGGGAAGAAATCAGCCACTGGCAGGCTGAAAACCTTTCAGACTCAGAAATACTAGGCCCACAGGTGGGAGTGTTAATGTGCTGGAGGGTAGGAAGGCTCTTTGGAGGGATGTGAACATGCTGCATGGATGGTGTGAGGCCAGTAGGATGAGTTTCCAGAAGAGCCAGGCCTAGGTCCTGCCCTTGTGTCCCAAGAAGCCCCTGAAGTGCCCCAGGCTGGGGCAGAGTGGCAGGAAAGCTGCTCAGCAGGAAAGGCCCTGCTGAGAGTGACCAAACATGACCCAGTGTGTGCCCAGGTGGGCAAGGGGCCTCCTGGCCTTCTGTGTCAGCCACAGTGTGGCCAGCAGGAGCAGGGTGGTGATTGTCCCTCTGTGCTGGGCACTGGGTAGAAGTCTTGCATTCAGTTCTGGGCCCCTCATGAAAGTAAAGGGCTTGAGGTGCCAGAGCGTTGCCAGAGAAGGGCAGTGCAGTTGATGAATGGTTTAAAGAGTAAGTCCTATAAAGAGTTGCTGTGGGACCTGGGTGTATTCTGGGGAAAAGGAGGTTCAAGGGTTACCTTATTGCTCTTCACAACTTTTATCCTGGCAGGTGGTTGTAGCCAGGTTGGGATTGGTGTCTATTCCCAGGCAACCAGTGACAGGACAAGAGAAAATGTACTCAAGCTGTGCCAGGGAACATTCAGGTTGGACAGCAGGAAGAATTTGTTCAGTGAAAGGTTTGTCAGGCATTGGAAGGTTCTGACCAGGGAGGTGGTGGAGTCACCATCTCTGGAAGTGGTGTTGTCATAGTGGTGTTCAGTCAAAGGTTAGACTATATGGCCTTGGAAGTATTTTCAACCTTAATGTTTCAGTGATTCTATCTTTAACATCCCTTCCAACCCAAATCATTCTGTGATGCTCTGAATAAATAACAAAGAGTAATTGAACTTAAGAGAAAAAATTATAAAAGATATGCTGGATCATTCAGAGACCTACATGAGTAATGAATAAATAGTGTGGAAGGAAGCTATCTGATAAATTTAACACCAGTCTGTGCCTAAAGTAAAAGATAAACCTTCTGTATGCACAGTCTTAAAGCATAATAAATGGTGGACATCACTGGAGAAAAATGAACTGGAACAAATTGATAGCCTTGGTGGCAATAAATCATGGAAAGAGGATGTAGCATCCCAGTGTCCTGCAACCACTATTGCATGATTTGCTCTATGAAATGACTTGGGGAAAATGGGGATTTCCCACTTCTTGGCAGTTATTTTGGTTAGTAATAAACAAAAGCATTTTGACCTTCTAAATATTTGTCCCCTTGGGGGTCTGCTAGGGATCTAAGCATCAAACAGTTTGTTTGTGTGGTAAGTGTACAGAGCAAATACAAGATTTTTTGAAGCACAAACCTAGTGCTGTTGCACATCCAATCCATTATTCATTTTAAGTCACTGAATGTCATTAAAATGTATGTAAAACATCACAGTAACACAGACCACAACCAATTTCTGCATGTATTCATCTGCAAAGCGGAGCAAACAGAGTTAAATGAGATTGTGTGTCCAGATCTATTAATTATGAGATGGTATTGAAAATAAGAATATACAACAACAGTTGGAAACCATGCTCAGGATGCTGCTTTTATTTTGCACTGTTGTGTATTGTGCCATGTTGTGTTCCGTGTATGTTTTTTCATTTCTTTCTTGTTTTCCTTCAGGGTGAACCAGGACTTCCAGGATTGCCTGGCACTTCAGTAAGAATTTTTTTTTAGCTTTCCCAAACTTCGTAGCATTATTGCACGAGAAGAGAAAGTGGAAATGCAGGGTGGGAGGATCTCACTGAGAGATGTTCTTAAATACTTTTGTGTTGTTGTTTTGTTTTGTTGTTGTTGTGTTTTTTGGTTTTTTTTGTTGGTTTTTTTTAAAGACGTTTTAAAAAGTGAAGACTTTTGAAGAAGGCATGTGACAGGTTCCAATGAGGAGATGCTCTGCCACAATTTTGGGAGATTGTGATGTGGGAAGACCAGGACTTGAGGCAATGAAAGCATTGCCTCAAGTGCATCAGACAGAGCAATACTGTGACAATACTGTGACAATACTGTGTGGTTTCTGACAGTTGTTGATTCCAAGTGTCCTTTGGTACATAGAGTCTGTGAAAGTTATAAAAGCAAATGAAATTTCAGTATTGAGTAGCTGAGTGAATTTGACATGGACTAAGTGCAAGAAGAAGAAAAAGGCAGTTTCTTGTTAGGGGAATCATCTTTCCTTGGCTTTTATCTGGAAAAGTCCTGGTGGAATAAAAGACTTGATGTGCTGAAATCAGGAAAGCACTCATGAAAAAAATTAAACAGAAAACAGAAGAGTGGGGTTTATCTTTCCTGTGTCACTAGATTAAGTGCATCCCTTTGCCTTCAGCAGCACCATCACTGATGCCAGGGACACCTCTGGCAGGGATGTAAGGATGTCCAGAGACTGGTATTGTCTGTATGAAGAGGTCATCTCTGAGTGAATGGAGAAAGATTTACCACTAAGTATGCAGAGGAGAGGTCTTTGTTACCAGTATAGGCTGGTAACAAAGCAGTTAGGGAGTATCCCTTTAACTTAAAAAAAAAAAATAATAAAATTAGGGGATAGCACTCTTCAACTAAAGACAAGAATGAAAGGCTGCCTAGTAATCACAGGAAATGTCAGCAGGCAATTCCCTTACTCAGGATGTGGTAGAAACTAAAGGAATTAGAAAAAGAAAACTATGAAAAAAGCCAGCCTGTTTGGGTAAGAACATTTTGCTGTCCTGCTCAAATGCAATATTAATGATGGGACAGCAATTACCAAGAAATTTTGAAAGACATGTATAACACCTGAAAATGAGTTTAACTGATGGGGATAACCCAAGCCAGTCTTCTTATTATGTGATTCCTTTTGCAGTCAATAGATCTTTGTAATTTAGAATAAAACAAGATCTGGGGAATTTACCAACTTGTTCATATAATGAGATAATTAAGTTCTTACTGTTTATAGAGCCACCCAAATCACTTCACAGGTGAGAGAAAACCTTGTGTCAGTCTGAGCTCCTTAAATAGAAAGCATCTCCCAGCCTGCAACAGGATTAGAAGAGCTCTAGGAGTTATCATGCAACTTGAAGGAACAGCAAGGGGAGAAAAATACTTGTGGGGACCCATCATACCTCTGTACCTTCTGCCTTATGTTTACTCTTTCCATCCTTTATGACTCTGCATTTCTATTGCAGGTGCATACTGAAGGCCTGAAAGGAGAGGAAGTAAGAGAGACTCAATATCTCTTCTTTCATTACAAGGAGATTTTAATGTAATTCTGTTGCCTGTTAGGTTAGATTTTGCTTTAAAATAGTACTTTAAAGGGAAGATGGGTGGAAGCATTATCAGGACATTGAGAAATAAAATTTCCTATTTACAGTGCAGAAAATAACCAAGAAAAGAAAAAGGGCAATGTCATTTTCAGATGTAGTGAATCTTACATCAATGAGAAGTATGAATTGTAGAGTCAGCTATGCAATTATTTAAGGACTGGGATGTGTTAACATTAATGTTAAACTGTATTTGAGTTTTATGTCTGGTTTGTCTCTGAACCTGGGCACTCAAATAGGGGGGACATATCCATTGTGTCAGTCTGTTAGTCCTGTGTAAAAATATATATATATTTAAATTTTGATTTTTTGTTGGTAGATCTGTAATTTGCATTTAGCTGTTACTTAATACAATTGTATGCATCACGTAAATGATACTTTAAAGCCTTTCAGAGCTCTGTAGGCTTGGAGGAAATGCTGGTGGAAGCTGCATATGCAAAAACTGCTCTTCTCCACCACCAAACCTCAACCCAGAGAGTTTTAGGGGAATATCCAGGATATCCCAGCGTCTACTACCTTTGAAAAACAGAGAACCAGATATGGATAAGTGCCTGTTGAGTGTGCATGGATGAGTCTATCTGCAGTCTAGTGAGTGCTGATAATTCAAGTAGCCAGAGATTAAGGAGAAAACCAGCTGGTCTCTGCACTGGTTCTTCAGGACTTGTGGGGAAAGTGGTGGTATAGGTCCTGTAAAGACAGACAACGTGTCTAATGTGTCCATGTACATTTTCACAAAAATATTTTAACACTTTTTAAAAAAACCCCAAACTGTAGGGAAAGCCTGGGCCACGAGGACCGCAAGGACAACCTGGACTTCCTGGACCTCCAGTAAGTTGTTCCTCTCACTACTTGCAATTTCAAAAGCTGAAGCTCGGGCTGGAGTGAGGCATATGAAAATCTTATACATTATTCATGCTCTAAAATATTTAAATAGTGCCCACAGCCTCCAGTTTTCTTCATTGCTGAGAGGAGGTGTTGTGCTGTGGATGGCCTGTCTGAACACAGGGAAACGATAACCAGGACATGGGCAGACTTTGCCTTAAGGCTCTTGTCATGCTGCACCTGATTGTTTTTCTGTTTCTAATGTCCTGAAGAGCTGTATGGGCATTCAGCACATCTCAGAGAGGCACTGACTGATAATTTGTGAGCTGTCATGTCATGAAGGTCAGGGAATGGTTGCTGTCAGAGGGGTTGGTGTTATGCCACAAGGTCGTGGCTGAAATATTTTCTGGATGAAAACTAAGAATTGAGTATTTGTGTTTATATTTCAACACAATTTTTGCAGCAGTTTGTACATGCTGACCTTCTTACTTCTGACTTAAATTGTAGCCTATTCTAGTTGTATTTTATGACCCAGCTCTGCAGGATGTCTCAGTTCAGACTGTCACTGCTGCCTCATTTGCAAACACTCTGTGTTTCCTCTCTTTTGAATTGCTTGTTGTGTTTCACTGTTGATTGGCTTTTGTAAAATTGATGGCATTGTGAAGATGTGTTACTTAGGTAAACCTGGTTTGAATTATGTAATTTAAATATAGTTGTGTGCTCTGTATTTAATCAGGGCATTGTCACTTTTTCTTGTTTACTCATTCTCCTCTGCTCATAGGACAACATAATTATCAGGTAAGAGTTGTCTAGGTAGCCATGCAGTAACGGTAGCACAAAACAGCTAGGAAATACATATATAGTTAACTGTTTTTTCTTATTCTGTTAACTTTCTAAATCTTTTGGCTTTTAAAGGGAGAGCCTGGTCTGGAAGGCAAGCCTGGAGTCCCTGGTTTGCCAGGTCAAAGGGTGAGTTGCTTTTTTTTATTTAATCAGAAGTCTCAGGGGGGTTGGGACAGCTTTGTTCAATGAGGTTTGCTACTTTCACCCACCTTACATATACTTGTCTACTTATATAAGAATCCTGAGGCCCAGATCCTTTCCTATATTCCTTATTTATGGTCCAGGAACTTTCAGTGCCTCCTGGAGTCAACAGGTTGAATGCAGTGCAGGTTCTTTCTTGCCATGTGCTCTCCTGTATTTATATCTGCTCCTTACTGCTGAGGGGTTGCTTGATATGACTCTGAGTGGGCAGAACCACTACTAATGTGGTCAGTTTGAAATGTCAGAGAAATTTGGTTGTCCTGCAAGTCAAATGATGTAAAGGTTCTTGCAATATGTATTATTTTATGTTCTGTTTGGGCCGTACTCAAAAAGAGGATCCTCAAAAATGGTAGCTGGTGTAGCATTCTCTGCAAGGAGCTGTTTTCCTATGTATGAAAAAATTCTGGATATTTTCTGGCATAGAATTATGTCTTCACATATTGAAGTACTACTGAAAGGTAAATTTGATAGTCAGCCTGATAGTATTACACTCATATTCTAAACCTGCTTTTCCTTGCTTGAGCCTGTTCATATGAAGAACATCTCATTAGACAACACAGAATCAGAATATGCTGGGTTGGAAGACACCAATTGGGATCATCAAGTCCAAGTCCTGGCCCTGCACAAAGCAGCCACATGAATCCCATCATGTTCCTGAGAGTATTGTTCAAGTGCTTCTTGAGCTCTGGCAGGCTTGGTGCTATCATCACTGCCCTGGCAGCCTATTCCAATGCTCAGGCACACTCTGTGTGAAAAGCCTTTCCTGATATCCAGCCTAAACCTCCTCCAGTTCAGCTACATGCTGTGTCCTGAAGTCCTGTCACTGATCACCAGAGAGAAGAGATCTGTACCTGCCCCTCCTCTTCCCCTCACAAGGAAGCTCTAACTGCAATGAGGTCTTCCCTCAGTGTCCTCCATGCTGAGCAGACTGAGTATTCTCAGCCACTCCTCATAAGGTCAATTTTGTTGCCCTCCTCTGGACATTCTCTAATGCCTTGATATGTTTCTTGTATTGATTATATATTGAATCAAAACTACCCCCAGGACTCAAGGTGAGGCCACCCCAGTGCAGAGCAGAGTGGGACAATCCCCTCTCTTGCCCAGCTGGTGATGCTGTCCCTGATGCCCCCAGGACAGGGTTGGCCCTTCTGGCTGTGAGGACACTGCTGATTTACACTCAATTTTCCACTGACCAGGGTCCCCAGATCCCATCTCACAGCTGCTTTCCAGCCTCTCATTCCCCAGTCTGTCTGTACATCCAGGGCTGCCCATCCCAGGTGTGGAATCCAGCACTGTGGATTCACACCAATCACCATGCAGTTGGTGATTTCCCAGTCCATTTGTCCAGGTCTCTCTTCAGGGCCTCTTTGCCCTCGAGGGAGTCAGCACATAGAAGTGGAAGTGAGATACCTGCTTAGCGTTTTTGGAGGCAGTCACTTGGGTCTCAGTACTGCTGTTTAATGGGTCACTTTTTTAAGTAGTCACAGAATCTTGGTGATAGCTCACTCCTTAAAGAACGTCATGGTGTTTGCCTGCAGTGCTTTGAGTCAGCACCAGCCCTGTTATCAGCCTGTATGAGAACCTGTGAGCATAGGAGCGTGATGAGCAAACAACAGTACAGAGAAAAAATATATACCTTGCTAAGAGGTCTTCTACAGAATGTCCATTGGATTACGTGCTATTAAATTTAGCTGTAAGCATGAATTTTAGGAATCTGCTCCTTGGGAAGATAGTGCTTGCAGCCTTTAATCAATGCCTGAGTGGAAAAGGGCATTTACTTGCTTTCTTATAATTTCCCAGACATTAGAAAATATCACTTTAGCAAATAGCTCTTCAGTGCTTTGCTCCTAAGTTGGTAAGTTAGGAATTACCCTGGTTTTAAAGGCCTGATGTGAAACTTTATTTCTTGAATAAGATTAATAGAGCATATTAGCTGGGTAAAGGACAGTGATCTGTCAGGATTTGCAACAGGACAGAAAATGCTCCTGTTATAATAATCATTTGATTATAGATGTCATTTGATCTGTTCTGTCTTTGAATTTTTCTCTAGACTCTGTTGTGTCTAGCTAGTTAGACTTCTCCTAAGGGTCTTTATTAGTCACCAAACATCTCAGATGAATAGATATATTTTTTTAATTAAAAGCCATTATTCAGTGACTGAATTCATGAGATGAATCAAAGTACTGGGCTTGGTGGATCTGCACAGATCTCATCTGGGGGCAGGAGGTAACAATTCCAACCTGAACCAAGCAACTGGATTGTGTTCATTTTATTAGTCAAAAGTGCCTGGCACCTGATGTCTGCATTTTGACAATGATACCCTCATGTCAGGAGCACACTGTGTGAGGAAAAATGCTTTGCTGTTCTCATGTGACCTGTAAGACCTCTGAGTGACAGACAATACTGTCCTGATTTTATTAAAACTGAAAAATACAGGCTGATTTATACAGGCTGAAAAAGAAGGAGAACTCTTAAGAGTCTGCTTTCACTTTTAGGATGGTTTTGTGGTTTTCTTCCCTCTTCCTGTCCTTTTCTTCTGTAAAATTGAAGATAATTGAAGTGCTTTGGTTCTGCTCTTAAGTCTTTGATACCTGGTCTGCTGAAATATTTGTTGGAAATAAAACCAATTTTTTTCTTGATAGACACAAAAGTTGCAGACATATGACATGCTCCTGGAAAGCACGCAGGCCTATGGCCAGGACAGACTGAAAATAGGGTTCTTCTGAAATGTACTCAGTAATTTGGATTTCAAGAATTTACCTCTTTTTTAAATGTTACAAGTTCATTCAAGTGATTGAAATTTCAGAAAGAAACTGAGAGAAAACATTTATCTTGCAGCAGTCATGAGGTAAGGACTAACTAGACTAACTAGATATTGAGTTTGATGTGCTGTACTGCAGCTTAGTTTTATAAATTTACATTGATAAAATCTGTCCAAGTTCAAGGTACAGTCAGTACTAAACAAAAAATAATACAGGAGTCTCATGGAGTAGTAAGAATAATCTTACAAAAAGAAAATTAATGGAAAATATATTTATAATATAGTAACATTTAATGAATGTCCTTCTCCATGTTTAAGACATAATTCAGGCAGATAATTAATAATGATGATGGTGATGATAATGATATAAAAGTTAAAACTGGGAACTCCTGGGTTCAGGGTGCACCCTCCACCCAGAGGAGCAGTATTCAGATCATTTGTCAGTGCAGGAAAGGTTTATCCCTCTCATCTGTCCTAGGAGAGAAAAAGTTAACAGATCTCTGAAGGGCTGCTGAGCTCTTCCTGTGCTTGATGGTGGAAGAAATACAGGTATTTGACTTTCCATTCTTGACCCATCTCTCACCTGAGTGGATTGTTGCATATGATTTTCCTGTTCAGGCCAGTCACAGTCACTGAATAGGCCAAATTCAGTGTTGAATTTGGAAGTCAACACTATTTCAGCTCTTACTTCTCTGTGTGTGAACTTCCCTGGATTTGAACCACCTTAGGCTCCCATGATCCAAGAAAAGGAGAGAGCTGACTGGTAACTCCAGGGTGAAATGGCTAAATAATCCAGGAGAGAGAGGAGAATAAAGCTTGCCTAGAAAATTAAGTAGGCTTTTTGGAAGGAGACAGTCTCAAGGTATGGTCTCCCTCAATGTCCAGAAGTCCTTTTAACCCTTTACTTTGCCAAAACTGCCCCAATTTTCATTCTCAAGCTACATAAATGCTCTCACTTCAAAATTTACTGCTGTTATCTAATGCACATGGAGACTGCAAAAAGCTGGTGCCTTCAGGGAGCTCAAACGTTGATTAACACTGCTGGATTTCTTCTGGTTTCTCTAGTAATGCAGAGGTAAAAAGATTGGGTGAAATGGGTAATCCTAGTATCCCATCTAGGTTACAGGGGAAACAATTGGCATTTGTGGTAGCAGTCATATTCATTCAGAACTGAAGATGTTTTCTCTGTACTTTGTACCAAATCCACCTCTGTTTCTGGGCCAAACCTCAGAGAAAAACATCTAAGAAAATATATGGGTATTCTGGCCATTGGACAGCAAGATGGGAAACAGTCTTGGGCTATGGTACCTTTCAGAATTTCCCCTCCAGCAGAGTGGAAACAACATTTTTCCTTGGTTTCCTGTCTTCTGTATAGTAGATATCTTTCTGATGGATGGTTGCGTTCACATTTATTTGTGAGTGTTTGAAATGTTCAGATAACTTTGCCTGTCCTGGCAAAGTTCAGCCATGCAGAAATCAAACTGTAAGCAAGTTAACAAAAGAAAGGAAAAGGGATTGATGCCATAGACCAAATCCAGAGTGAAACTGTAATTGTCAGAGAGGTAAATGTACAAATTTCTAATAAAACACACATTTTTAACTGTGCTTTTGTTTAAATTGCTGATAAAGGCAAATATGATATATTTCATATTGTCAAAGGATGCACGATCTTACAGACTTACCTGATTCTTACTGTAGGTAACAGAGCATAATTTTCAGGTTTCTCTGTCATATTATTAGCAGTGTGACATTTCACTGAGTTTTGCTCTCATAGGTATAATTTCTCCCAGCAAGTATTTCTGTCCTTTACAGACAGACTGTAATGCTTTCTGTTTCTGAAGGAGCAAATCTGTTGTAGTTGGATTTCAGCTAATCTCCAAGTGGCCCACAAGTCCCCTTCACAATGGGAAACCTCTCTCAGTCTCTCTGTCTGTATAATTATATGTTGCTTTAAGGGATTTCTTAATGTTTTGAAAAGCACTGAAGTTTCTCAGCATTATACCCAAGGAAAGGATAAACAGCTCCTCTTGCATCTCTCACCTCTGCCACAGATCAATGTTCCTGGGCATCAGTCTGGAGACAGAGCAGTTGGTGGGTGGGACATGAAGGAATCAATAGCACTGTGTTGTTTTGATGGACAAAATTAAGGATGTGTCCTATTAAGGATGTGCCAAATCCACCTCTGTTCCTGGGACCAAGCCTCAGAGAAAAAACACTGGAACATCTCTCTTATGAGGAAAACTGAGGGAAGCTGGGCCTATTCAGCCTGGAGGAGTGATGACTGAGGGGGGGACCTTGTCAGTGTCTGTCAGTGTCTGCAGGGAGGGCTTAGAACATGGACCAGGCTCTGCTTGGTGTGCCCAGCAATGGGACAAGAGGAACTGGCAGAAATTGATGCACAGGAAGTTCCATCTGACTATGAGGAAGAACTTTTGTACTGTGAAGTGATTGAGCACTGGAGTCTCCCTCACTGGAGATATCCTAGAATTGTCTGGAAACAATCCTGTGCCTGTGTTCTGGGATGATCCTGCCTGAGCAGGGAGGTTGGACCAGATGATCTGCTGTGGTGCCTTCCAACCTGACCCATTCTGTAATTCCTTGATTCTGTTCTGGCCTCGGTGTTGTAACTCTGGAAGTATCCACTTTGGTGTGTAGCTTCCACATGGATAGGAAGCTGGAGGCAGCTCATCTCCCATGTCTGGCCCCACACACCACATCCTGTATGCTTTATTCATAAGCTTACTTATTTATTTAAATGAGTATTTTGACAGTGTCCTTTGCACAGTTAACTTGACAGTGGGCAAAGTTATCATCTTTAACTAGAAAACATAGGTTAAATCATATGACATGGGTCCTTCAAATTAAAAATGAGCTCTTGTTGGCTTTGACAAGCAAAGAAATGATGGTCATTGGAAAAGTAGAAGGAACATTTGTGAATAGTAGGTGTGCTGGAGTATATAATTCAAGTTTTTATTAATATCCAGTTCTAGAAATGATGACAAATACCTTCTGGTACCTGAGGACCCTATAATCACTCCTTTAATATTCTTTTTAAATTCTTCTGTATATGGCTGCTGATTTTCATTGTTTTGGGGTGGAGGGTTGTTGGGGATTTTTTATGAGAAAAAATAATTAAAATAACTGATTCTGACACACCAGCTAATAGATCTCAGTCACAGCTGAGGAAAATATGATGAAAACTTTTCTGTGGTTTTTGATGGTTTAAATTTTTCATTTATTTAAGTCAGCAGAAAGCTGTTGTTCATAGATGCTGTTTCTGCATATCTTTCAATGAAGAAAAATAAAGGGAAAATTTTATATATAACCCTTCACATTATCAGGGACATGAAACTTTGTTAATTATATTTTCCTTCTAAAAAGAAAATCAGCCTGGGTGAGAAGTAGAAATGAGGGAGGAAGAAGTCTGTCTCTCGGATATTTACAATGCTCCTCTTGTACCCTCTTACTATGTCTCTAACAGCCTCAGAAATATTAATGATTCAGTGCCTATTACATATGAGGGAAGAAGAGATCTTTTTTATAAAATACCTAATGTAAGTCAGTGTGTCACCTGTTGGGTTGAGAAACAAATCCAACCTCTGCCTTAACTCTGCTTACACCATCCTTTCTTCCTCATTTTTCTTGGGCACGGAGCTCCAGCGTCCATAGAGGTGACCTTGATTCAGGGTTGTACTCCAGCTCTTGGCTTGTCCTTGCCTTGCATCAGTGGAGTTCCTTGGTTTCTTTGAAGGGATATTTTTTACTTGCAGAGGAGTCACTGAGCTCTACCCCTTGGTGCTAATGCCACCTTTGCTTAGAAATGCCTCATGGATTCCTGTTTCCCAGCTTAGAGATTGTGGATCTTTTCTATTCAACCATGCACTAGACTTCTTAATTATTTCTTAATGCACGAAGTAGTGCAAGGGACCAGAGGGACACTGCTTTACCTCTCAGCCCATGTTTACACTTGGCACCTCCCTTGGCTGCATCTCAGCACCATGACTTCCTTGCCCTTCTGTAGGGGGAAACCAGGTGGCATTGCAGAGTGTAGGAGATGCCATGATGTGCATGAGAACAGCTCTCATCTGTGACTATTGTCACAATTTGGGAGATACAGGATTGTCAAAGACAACTGGGGTTTCATTTCCAAATGGTGTCTGTGGTCTTCAGTTCTAGCTTTTGTGTTTTGTGTACCCATGTGACGTTGATTTGGAGTTTGGGAGTGAAAGACTTTGGGAAATATGTCCTTAGACTTTGTCTAACATGTGCTCCTCTGTTGAACATGCAGGGTAAAAAGGGAGAACCAGGATTCCCAGGAATCAATGGTCTGATTGGCCCTCAGGTAAGTGATGATTTCTTCATTCTGAAATACGTGTAAAACCAGATTTTGTGGCAACAGGGGACAAGGAGCCAAACAATGCAGCATCATCTTCCTTGTACTGTATTTGAATTTTGGCCCTGCACAGGACAGACCCAAGTAATTTATCTTGTTGTGGTTGAGAGATGTCTGTTGGTCTGTCCAACAGCAATTACTTTTACCTTCCAGAGTTTTTCAACATCTTTGAACCAGGACAGGTGTGTTGGATTTCCCCATTGCTTGTGCTTAGAGCAGCATCATTCCAGAGGGAAGTCACTGATTTGTGTTTTGTGAGGAAGGGGGATGTCTTAAGTTAATGACCCCTTAACTCTTCCTTTTTAAAGCTTTTGGCAAATTAGAGCCCCGAATTGCACCATAACATCATAAGGGCAAAACAGTGTGTTTATGTTGAGAATCATAAGAGAGGATTTAGCTCCACCCTGGGTCAGAGTCCGTTTGGCCCTGTGTTATAACAACCCTGACACCTCTGAGTTTGTTTCCTGCTAACTTTGCAGGCAAATTCAACAGACCTTAATCACTTTGTATGGTCACCCCTGCAATAAGAAAAATATCCATGGGAATGTCCTAAGGCAGGAAAGATGCAACCTCACATTGCTGACCACTCAGAATAAAACTGAGCATTTCATTTGTTCCTCTTTCAATAGTAAATTGACAATCTGGACTTTGGTTTTAGGATTGTGTTTCAATAATTGCTAAAGTTTGGGGAAGAATGATGAGCTTCCATTGCTATAGCTGTTGGTGATGTATTGCAACAAGCAGCACACTGCTAGACAGCAGATACTGATTGCTCATTTATTTACTCTGGCAATTTATGCCCTTGTAACCAGGAGAAATGATCTAGAAGTGGTTTGTGTGACAGGAGTTTGTAAAGAGCTGTTCACATGTCTGTGGAGAATGTCAGAGGTAATCCAAGGACTTGAGGCCCCATGCAGGTGCAGTCCCTTGTGTTCAGCAGAGAACCTTCCCTGCAAAACACCACTTGATACTGGTTTACATATTTTAAGACTTTTTGCCTTTGGTACAATATCTAATTTGCAAGTATTTCAGCAGTAGCATGCAAGAATGAAGACGGTGTTTCTGATGGATTTAAAAGATTTTAGAATCATAGAACATTCCGAGTTTGAAGGAGCTCGTAAGGATCATCAAGTCCAGCTCCTGGCCCTGCACAGGACACCTCAAGAATCCCTTCCTATGCCTGAGAGTATACAAGAATGATTCTTGAATTCTTGGATCATTGAGTACAACATTCTGCTTTTGGTGTGTTATTTTTCTTAGGTTGGTTGGTTGTTTTTTGGGGTTTCTTTCTTCATTTTGGAGGAAGATTTTTATCCATATATTATTTTTAAGATATCTGACAATATCCATCCAAACAATGCCCCACTTACTTAGCTCAAGTTCCCTGCAAATTAAACATATATATGCATGTGTTAGAAATTTCATAAATGTACCTGTGGAAATTGCTGACATAGGATTAAGTAATCTTCCTTTTTGCACAAGCTAAATAATGTTAGCAAATTTTATGTTCATTAAAACTGCACAAAATGCTTGCCCCATCAAGGGATACTTAAATTGACTCTTCTCTAAGCTAACTGCATGAAAGGTAAAATATTGTTCCTATTCCTGCAGTGGCACTCTCTTCTGGACATATTACTGCAGATTTCCATATTTCTCTTTAAAGAAAATGCTTACATTCACTTTGTGACAAAACTACTTTTCAGCTTAACAGCACTTTCTGTGGCATTAGATTTTTAAAGCATTTTATCAGCATTTTTTTTTTCTTTTTATTTTTTTTTTTTTAATTAGACTATGCCCCAAAAATGCTCAGGAAGAAAAGTGGTTTTCTTATACTGTATTTACATGGATATTAACTCAAGTTTTGTATGGAAGCCTATGTCAGCTGTTCCTGTGCTGTCCCCATGGTGTTGAGGGACAACTGATTTGAGCTGGCTGCTCATAAACTAGATTAGGACACAAGAATAGTCTCCCTTTCCTCTGCAATTTTAAATTTATGTCTACTTTTGTTTTCTGACCTGATTCCCCACATTGATACCTGTATGTACAAGAGGAAGGGGTTGATACAGGAGCTTTAGAAGGTTCATTGTTGCTGAAGGACACAGGAAAGATCTTCTGAAGTTATTGGGCTTTGTCAAGAGAAACCATTGCTGTCAAGCTCAGTCCAGCTGAGAAGCCACAGAAGATCAGGCAGCTGTGCAGGGTCACTGACTTAAGGGCTGCTCTTGTGGGTCCCTTCCAACTCAGGAGTTTCTGTGATTCTATGGTCCAGTGATGAACTGCAGTTGAGATAAGTCAGTCCAAGTCTCAAGGACCATTTGAGAGATAATTTGTGTCAGACCCTGAAGCAGCATCTAGGACGCAACTTCCCTGCTGGACTGGGGATGGTTTGTGACAATAGGTTAATTTTGTCACTCTGCAGACACCAACTCAAACCAAATTATAATATAAAAATATTTTTAAATATTTATTTTTCCTTCCAAATCAGCTGTGGTGGTGAACCTGTCTATCTACTTATTTGTTTCATGTTGTCTGATCAGCACCTTTAAAATGAGCATTTATTTTCCAGTCATCTTTACAAATGGTGCATCTTACAACATCATTAAGCCATGGAATAGAAACTCTGGATGTTTTTTCCCTTCTGGACTTGAACAATTTTCTGGCAGCAAGGACACAGACACCTGAACTTATAATGTGTTTATGTTATTATTTATTTGTACTATTTTAATGACCAAGGACCTTAATCATAGGCCCAATTTTTATTGCAGTAAGATGTTCAAATGCAGACTGAAAAATGAGCATTTCTGTAAAGAACTTTCAGCTGAAATAGTTGGCTCAGGCACTCTGAGCTATATCACTGAGTTACCAGGGCTGGCCTTTGGCTCCAAATGCAAGCACTTCTTGGGTTAAGAATGGGGATGCCGGTGCCTGCTCCTGTTGATGAAGATGCAATTAATATCATCAGTGGATCCTGAAGCTCTCTTAAGACAGGCACCTACAAATGGACCACTATGCCACTGTTGAGGCTCCTTGAACTGAGTGGGTACTTGCTGGCCACCTGTGAGACAGCAAAACACATCAAAGGTCTTTGAGATTTAAAGAAAAATGCCATACCTCTGCTTTGCAATACCTCTGGGCTGTTACTGAGGCTTGCCTTGTGCTAGATAACCTGGTGGTGTAAGTAAGACCTGGGAGGAAGACCAGTACAAGCTGTACCTGTTATGGTCCTGGCTGGCAGTGATTTAATTAGTATAGACTTGTCTGTAGGGTGTGAGCTCAAGCCCAGCTTTTCTTAAGTAATTCAGGAAATAAATAATCTCCTCTGCAACGCACAGCATCCTTAGTGTCCTTTTTGTAATGCAAGTTAATACTGCAAAATGTAAGAAAAGGATATGGGCCTCAGCTGCAAAGCTCAGATTGAATTCAAACTTTGCCAGTGCTGCTTGGAATCGGAAGATACTGCTCAGAGCAATCTTAAACAAGATCTATACCTTTAAAAAATGAATTTAAATAGTCTTCACCTGTGAAGATTACTAATAGTGCTGAAACAAAAGACATTAAAGGAGGTTTTTTAGTTGTTTTTTCTCATTTGCTGCACTGACTCAGTAAACCAACTCAAAGCAAACACATGGGGAAATAAATCTTCCTCTGTAGACAAAAGAGATCATGTCCATAGCTTACACTAAGTGATTAAATTAAACAAACACTGCCTTTCACTGGAAGCAGGAGACTCTTCTAGAGAGACATCTATGTACAAAGTCAACTTTATTCCATACAAAGACAGTTCAGAGAATTTTTTGTTGACAGAACTTTTATTTTACATTTAATGTTGGTACTCCAGTTCCAGTGTGGCCTGATGAAAGGACTGGAGACTGGATCGGTATATGAGGAGTTATGGCACTGTCACTGATGCTGACTATAGGACCTGTATTGTAGAGAAATCCTCAGATTTTCAGGCTTTTGATTTTTAGTGGCAGCAACAGCAGCTTTTTTATATGTTCTCTTACTTTTCTATTGATTTGTAAGGTAGGATTTAAGCAGAGACAGAGACACGGCACTCTAATGCAGCATTACAGAAAATATCTCAGTAATAATTTCCATTTTAGATTGGATATAAGGAAAAAAATCTTCACTGAAAGGGTGGTCAAGCACTGGATCAGGCTGTGCAGGGAAGTGGTAGAATCACTGTCCCTGGGGCTATTTAAAAGAAGTGGCACTTAGAGATGTGGTTTGGCAGTGGCTGTGGCAGCCCTGGGTTGATGGTTGGACTCAAGGATCTCAGAGGTTTTTTCCAATCATAATGATTCTCTGATTGTATAATTCCAATTCACAGCAGAAGTGGCTGGAGTGAGAAAAGAAAAGCAGATTTGAGGAGCTGATCCTGCAATCCACTCAGATGCCATGGAGAAGTGGAGTGCTGGAGTAGCAAAGGATATAGTGAGGCACATGGGCCGCTCCACAAAACTGGCTGCAACAGCTTCATTTCTGATGGGAAAGGAATGTAAATAAAGGAGAGACAGCACAAAACCAACAGGAAGGGTCTGTGGGGACTTTCTAAGAGGTGAAGTTGTGGGGAATGTCTTTAAAGTGGATACAAGAAGAGAGAGTGGAAGGGAAAAGGCTATTGGTCCCTCAGTTACTCATTTTGCTCTCATTTTGGCAGCAGACAGAATGCTCCTGCATGTCACTTCTTCTGGTTTGTAAACCCAGCACACTGCATTAACAGGCCAGACCAGAATCTGTTTTAATATGGGTTAAGGGCTTGTCTAAAGCTTTGTCATAGTGTAAGAGAATCCAGACAACAGCATGGAATAATACACAGAAAATATGTCTGTGTAGGCTTTCCTTCAGGTGTCTGGGAAAGCCATCAGACTTCAGTTTTCATTGTGAAATGTCATTTGTTCACTTCCCTTTAAGACTTAGTCATCCTTTCTTTCATGGAAAAGAGATTTAGGCCAAGTAGCCTACTGGTGGAGTCACAGACAAAGGTTTCTGATCCTTCTCAGAGCCTTCTTAGGGAGTGCACAACCTAAATCTTAGTATCTTTGCCTTTCCCAGCCTGTCTTCCAGCAAGGTATGCACTGGAAGAGGATAGCACTGGAGAGTGGATTCTGGAGGACAGACACATCTGTGTCTCCAGTGTGAACAGTGTCAAATTTCTTTCCTGAGTACTGTCACTGCATTACATTGTCTAAGGAGCAGGGCTGGATGAAACATAAGCCTGAAACAATCCACCCTCCACAATGTTTTTAAAGATATCTCAACCCAAAACACACATGCCTCTACACAATATTTAGATTTTAGATTTTAATGAACATTTGAAATATTTTTGTTTCAGAACAACACTTGGAACATACTCTGGTCTAAACATTTTAATAAAAAATTCCATGTTTTGCATTTGTTTTCCAAAGTGAGTTTTTGTAGCTAAGTTCTAAAATCAGGTTTTCATGTATCAGTTTTGTCTTCAACACATACAAAGCAGATGTCAGAGTGTTTACGAGCTGGAAAAAAAAAAAATACACCCTGTGATTATTTTCTTCTGGTTCAGGGTTTTAACAGGACAACACTGTGGTCTGGATTTAGGATAGGGGCTCTCCTCTGTATAACTAATCAAATAATCTTTGAAAAAAGGTGGTTGTATAAATCAGGTGCTTTAATCTGGATTCACTTAAAAAATGGAAGCAAAGAAAACAGATGGTGTGAGATTTTTGGGGGTAAACATTACACACAGTCCTGCTGCTATAGTTTTATGGTTTGGGGTTTTAAAAAACATAAATAGATTCTGCCAGTTTGATGAATTCTGATATTTAAAAATAATATTACTTGCTCTGAATTATACTCAGAACTGTCAGGAGAAGGGCTACAATATGAGATGCTGATATACAAATGAAACAGAAATTCTCTGCACAGCGGCAGAAGGGACTGCTCTATAAAGGATATTTATGATGTATTTCTGCCATTTTATCTCATTTTGTCCCATCACTTGCTGTATCCCAGGCTGCAGAAAGCAGGAAACCCAGTAAGACAGTGGATGTAGTGTTGTGTGCAGTCAGCTGGAGCAGGCTGCCAGCAGCCTGTGCATCTCCAAGGGATACTGCTGGCCATTCCATAAAACTGCTCTTTTTTTGTCCACCTCAGAGAAGATTTTATCAGAAGATCTTCCTATTAATGGGTGTAGCATTTGTTGGTACAACGCATGGTAAGGCTATCTGTAAGCTAGTTTTGGCATGATATCCTGGGTAATTATCTCATGGAGGACAATGAAATTGAATTATTTGTGGCAATTTAGGAAAAGATCAGTGGGATTCAATTTCAGGACTTACGGTTACATAAGGTTATTGTGGTCTAACATATGGGGAGTTTAGGAGAGTAATTAGAAATTGTCTTGGATAGTGAGAATACCAAGTTACTGGGAGAAAGAGTTGGGATGAGGAGGATGTAGCACTTCACATTTTAGGGATTACACTGGTTGCTGACAGATGCTGGAGTAAGACTGCTTTTAGATCTGATTGACCCCTGACAATTTGCTGTGTGGGGTAACACATTGTACCTGGGATTGCTTGGACTAAGGTTGGGTCCTGACTGGGTTTTTCCACCTCCTAATAGAAGTTCCCTGTTGTAGGGCTAGGAAGGATGTGTTTGCTGGTAGGAGACAGTTCACTTACTGGCAAAGAGAATAAAATTAAATTTTTAGGAAGGAACTGATGGAATTATCGAGGAAAGCATGAAAAGGTAAATTTACACACAGTCCAATCTGAATCCGTTTGTCATTTTTCTAGTTTTACCTTCTTTCCCAGTACTCCCCCCTTTCTACATGGAAGCCCCTTCTTGGAGCCCATACCTTCTGTAGGGCCTCTCAGCAATGCCTTGTAGAGGTGGAGCAGGGCCAAGCAGGATTTCCGTGTCCTTGTGTCTGCTCCGTCCAGCTGTGTCTGCACACAGTTGTGTCTGTGTGTACTATTTTCTCTTGTGCTGGACTTAACTTGGACTGTTTGAGTCTTTTCCTTGAATGGTGAAGCCTTTTTAAGTGAAGGATGGTCTTGACTGTCTCCTGATGGGGGTAGAATCTTTAACTGCAGGATCCAGCTGCAGGACTCCCCAGGAATTAAGTCATCAGCATCAATGCATCTGAAGGAACATCTTTTTGGGGGTGTTTTGCTGTGTTCACATTTGAGGCACTTTACAGAGGAGAGTGTTGTTGACAGGATGACTCCATGTCTGTTCTGAGATGCAATGAGGCAAGTGCAGCTACAGGATCCTTTTCTGGTCTCTTTGCCCCATCTATTGGTGACAGACTGTCTTAGCTCCTGGCTGAAATTAGCGAATGTATTTTATAAGATCACTTATCTGCTGTCTCTGTCAAACCATGCGTCAAATAGATCCCTCTTCTCAGTTTTTTACACCTTTTCCTTCTCATCATCCATATTCTTCATTAAAAATAAATGCTAATATTCATCTCTGACTTGTAATAATATTTAATATTGAATATTTAATGATGACAGGGAAAATACTGTCTGGCCATTTTCTATCTTGTATCAGGTGCTCAGTTTTGAATCTTTACAGAGATTTTGGGTGGGGTGGTTTATTGTTTTTTTAAGTACAATCATACTAGAACTCCCCTTATTCTGAAAACTGAAAACTAATGAGATTTTCATGTTAGAAAGACAGAAAGAGGCAGCTAGGGTGAAATTTCAGCTCAGTCATATCTCCAATTCTCACGCTGTTTGCTCAGGTCCTGATCCAAAAAATACATGTTTCATTCTGAGCATAGGAGAAATCCTGTCTTGTCTACAGGGGAAGCTGGCAGAAACAAACACCTTTGTATCTCAAGCAACATACTGAGATTTGTCAAGGCTGGAAACAAATCTGTCATAGGAGGCCAAACTTAACAATTTGCTTGATGCATAAAAATAAATCCCTCTTTAAATCAAGTAGCTATTGAGAGAATGTTTCTCCTAAGAGTAACAGCTGTTGTAGGGAAATGAGTAAGAATGTTAAGGTATTTCCAGCTGAATGTGTTCATCAAACTATGAGTTGGTGAGGATCTTTTACTATCCACCAAGTTGATATTGAGCCACAAAATGGTGGCACATTTTGTTTTAAAACACTTGAGTCAGTGCAGCATTTCTCCATACTCTTGGATTCGTATTTTTAACCTCATCCTGCCAAAAAAAAGCAACCCAGTTCCATTCATTAGTTGTTTTCAGCAATTTTATTTTTTTTTATTTTTTTTTTTATTTTTTTTAGGAGTAAATTATTCACTTTGAAACAACATGAATCAAGGTATCAAGGTTAACTTTGGACGCACCAGGGAATCCCACTGGTCACGCTTTGTGTTGTAGGTTATCACTGATGGCCTTCAACTCCTCCTTCTCTTGTACTGGAGTGGAGGATGGAGCTCCCCTTGCAGCAATGGCAGCAGTGGCTTAAGCAGAAGATAATGTTCTACCTGTGTTCATGGCCCCTTGGTTTGGCATCTTGCACTTTTTGGGTAGAAGTTAAGCAAATAAAGCTCAGTTGCTTTTGCCTGTTTCCTGCAGGGCCCCTATTACACAAGGGAGAACCTGAGGCTTTCAGCTACTACCAGAGCATTTGATAAACTGGCTTTGTTTCCTCTCCTGCAGGGACCTCCAGGGCCCCCAGGCATTGCTGGACCCCCGGGACTGCCTGGGCCACCGGTAAGAAAGCTTGGGGGGTTTTGTTCAATATCAAGGAGAAGAAAAAACAGCTGGAGAAAATTTTAGGTCATGGCTTTCAGAGTGAACAGAGTTAAGGCCTCTGGCAACGTGTGTTTTCTCTTATATTTTCTCTACTGCAAAGCCACAGCTGGTCCTAGAGCACAGCTTCTCCCTGCTGAACCTTGGAACCAGGAATTGGTGCTTCCTGGGGATAATTTAATGTCTCCAGGGCTCCCTGTGGCAGTGACGTGACTGCAGTGGAAGGGAAAACTGCTCTTCAATTGAAAGCAGCAATCTCCAGTGAGATTCTTGCAAAGAACAGAAATACTGATTTTTTTTTTTTCTCCTGATTTCATTTCTCAGGGACTGCCAGGAGAGATTGGAGTTTCTGGTAAAACTGGACCACCTGGACCACCTGTAAGTTTTGAGGAATTGTTTCTCTCATCTCAAAGCTCTTCTTTACTTCAGATAGTTTAATTCTTAAGTCTGCTTTGTTTCCCACGTCTTGCCTGCACACAAGGTTTTAAAATGGGCTCCAATACTGTCACTTTTAATCCAGAAATTAATCTCAGATACCTTTTGTGAATAAGAATTTTACCGGGTGCAGCCCCACTATTCCTTTGGAATTTGATCATATTTTCTTTATGTGATACCTTTCAAAATTGCTTTTACATTTGACACAATGTTGTTTTTCTAAACCTGGAATTCTTGAATCAGGCCAAATAACTCATGATTAAAATCTCAGATTTAGCAGAGTGTAGCAATTTCTGTTGGTCTTAAATCATAAAAGCTTAATTTTTAAATACTTAGTACAGAATTGCCAACTACAGCCTGTAGTGTGTGTGGATTGACTGACACTTGGAAAAGGGAAGTAGACTTTTTCTCACCATTTTAAATGCATTACAGGAAGTAATTTTAATTCTTATCTTGCTGAGCCGCTCTGTCACTATGTGCTACATAATTTAACTCTAGGTGTCAATCTATTGTATAAGAAATTACTACGGTTTCAAAGGAGAAATAGATGTAAAAAAAAAGTATTTATAGTTACAGATAATAGGGACCTATAGAGAATAAGTTAAA
Organism: Rhadina sibilatrix; assembly: GCA_013400275.1. Taxonomy (NCBI): domain Eukaryota; kingdom Metazoa; phylum Chordata; class Aves; order Passeriformes; family Phylloscopidae; genus Rhadina; species Rhadina sibilatrix. Next base: position 23,773 of record VWYO01024432.1, read on the forward strand.
ATGTAAATAAGAGACATAAAAAGATTTAAAGTTCCTCTTTAAATAAAAGCTCTATACTGGAGTTTCTCTGTAACAATGCTGACATCCAGTGGTCATTCACTAAAACTGGGATACTAGAAGACAGAGCAGAGCAATGATGTACAGTGATAATTTTTGTGTCTTTTGAGACACAGTAGGAAAAAAAATCAAAATGCATGAGGAGGTTCTTCTTTTCTTAAATGTAGGTGGGTGGCAGGAGGGATGAACTGAGCATACTTATGCTGAGTTTGTTGGTAACAACATAAAGAACTGGCACTTAGAGCTTATGTTTTCCTCTTGTTTAGGGGCTGCCTGGCAAAGATGGACTCAGTGGGCTTCCAGGTCTTCCAGGTCAAAAGGCAAGTGACACCACAGACACTAAAATTAAGCTGCTTACCTGGGCAGATCATTGGGGCGAGCAAGCAAGGGATGCAGGAAAAACACAGCTGGGCATTGCAAACAATCAGTCAGGAAATCCAGTGACTCTGGCAAGTCAAGGCATATATCCAAGAAGAAGAACAAAGAAGTGTAGCAGGCTCCAAAGATGTTCCTTTCTTTCCTCCCTGATGGGCTGGAAAGAAGAGATGCCATCCCCCTGAGCCTTCTCTAGGTCTGTGTGCAGAAAGTTGGTTCTTTATTATTTCCTACTTCTTATGCCCCATTTGAAAGCTTCTCCAAATTATGGCTTGGGAAGGGGAGTTTTCTCCTCCATTGTCTCTGCACTGCGAGAAGGGACATAGTAGATGCAGAGATAGGAGACACTTGACTTCTCAGCCCCCTGCAAATAAGGGTCAAGGGTGAAATAAGAGTCAAAGAAATGTATCATGTTTTGATTACAAAGGCCAAAGATTTTGGGGATGATAATTGTATTAAAGATGATTATATTAAAGAAAACAGCTCTTAGCCATCTCTTGCCTTGGATTGCATTGGCAGAAGTTTTCTTGCTTCTGATACTTGTTCCCAGGTGTAGCAGAGTCCCCAGCTCCCATTTATTGATGAATAAAGGTGAGGAATTTGCAGCCCATGACATATTTCTGATGTTAAATAAATATTGGATTTTATCCACACATCTGTGTAGTACTTACTGCACTTCCCAGCTAGGTAGCCACATTTCAACCACTGCAGCCTCTGCTGCCACCCACATTGGAAAATCAGTTTTAAAGTATTTACATAGTGGATCCAGTGACCAAGGCCCCAGTCCCAAAATTTTATGTTTTTTTTAAAACACTTTCTAACTTTCTAACCACATACAGTTTGAAGAAACAGAGTGGAGGTGTTTTTTTCCAGATAATTCACTATGGACATCTTCAGTGTAATAGTGATTGTGTTATTCCAGAAATTCTCCAGTAGGGTACTGCAGATGTGATTGTAAATGGCACTAGAATGGAAAAACATTCCAGGAAGCATATTCTCATATGACTCCATTTACACCCTCAAGCTGATCCTCAGGAGCTGAATTAAAATATTCCTCATCATTGACTGCAAATGTGCTGCACAAACACCAGAGGAGTTTGTGTATTGACCTCTTGTGTTCCCTGCAGGGAGAACGAGGAGAAAAGGGTGAGGAAGGCTTTCCTGGAAAAGCTGGCCCTAAGGTAAGAGAACTGTATTTCACAGTCTGCTGTATCCACTGGGTCAACCAAGTCGTGATTTTGGAAGGCCTTACACTGAAGTCAGGAGAATAAGATTCTCCTGAAGTTGGAGACATAAGGGCATCGGTGAGCACATGGGGTTCACTGACTTTCATGGTGTTCTGAAATACCAACCTTTGTTTGATGCTGCTCTCTCAAGCCTAAGCATGCAGGAAGATCTAACCTGGACCTTGCATTGGTTCCCTGCAGTCTGCATTCCCAAGCCATCAAACAGGCAATTTCAGAGCCTTGTGGGATGTAGGTAGAACATTAGGGACCACATTTTCGTAATGAGAAAGTGTTCTTACCAAAGGTTAAAAAGTGTTCTTACAATGTTATGGAGTTGCTTTTGTTTTTCCAGGGTGAACCAGGGAGCCGTGGCCAACCTGGTGAGCAGGTGAGCAGGAAAAACAGTTTTAACAGCAAACCCTACCTGTCAAAATAATAGCAAGTGACCACATGAGATGACAGAGCCATTTGCCAATGACAAGATCTGTGCATATCATTTGCATCTGTGATTGAAGGTGCAACAGTTGTATGGATGAGACTTATGGTTGATCTTTAGAGGTCTTTTCCAACCTTAATGATTCTCTGGTTGATGGAATAAGGCTACAAGTCTGAGGTACAAATTGAGGTTTATTGGGATAAGGCACTCATTAAGTTAATAACAATTACCCCACCTTATGAGTCTGGACTGCAGCTGCTATTCCAAAAGTCCTTATAATCTGCCTGATAGGTATCAATCAAGTCCCAGGAAAGTATCCTTACCTGGTGTCCCAGGAAAGGGGAAATCACCACAGCATGGGCAAATGATTCCTCAGGAGTGTTTCCATCAAGCTCCAAGGGAGGAGTGGTTTTGTACCCTTCCTTGATGTCATTTCACTGTAGCTGGGCAAACAAACTACCAGGCTTGAAGTTTCCAGGCAGGCTTGGTCCAAGTGCAACAAAGGGCCAGGCCCCAAACAGAACACTGTCCCTTGGTCTGAATCATATCCTCACACAGGGCTACTTTGAATTTTAACACCTTCCAAGACACTTGCTCTTCTCTCCACAATGTGATGTTCTCCACGTTTCATAAATGTTCTCTTTCCTGCTGTAAGTTGAATAGTGCTGTCCCTGAGAGGACTTCTTATATCCTCTGAATTTTGACAGTAAGTTGCTAATAGCAGGTGTATGAATGCTGTTTCTTCATTCAGTTATACACCACCCTCCAGAGACCATTCTACACTGCATTTCTGTGGTTACAGATGAGAACATCATGTTGGCCTATGTCAGATATTTTAATAAAGTCAAGATACATCTGAAAAAATGCTTTCTTCTTGTCTGCTTAGTTTTCATGTCTAGGGAGGGAATTGGATGGATTTGATATGATTAGCTTTTAACTAATCAACATTGGCTGTTTTCTATTATCTTTTTGTCCTTGAACTCATACAAACTCACTGATACTTTGCTTCAGGACCTTTTCAAAGGCCAAATTTACATCATGTTTTTATTTTCCTTCTAAATTCTCCTTTGTCTCTTTCAATGTTAGATGCTCTGATTGTTCTCAGAATCTCTGGAATCACTGGAATCTCACTGTCATTTCCATTCCTGGAAACGTCCAGGGACAGATTGGATGCATCACTGAGCAACCTGGTTAAGGGCAAGGTGTCCCTGCCCATGGCAGGGGGCTGGAACTAGAAGATCTTTGGGGTCCCTTCCAACCCAAACCATTCTATGGTTCCATGAGAGCCAGGATCCCACAGTGGCTCTGAGAAAGCACCACTCCATCTGTCACCAAATGCCACTTTATTTAAAATTATCCCAACATCACCCAGATGTTCTTAGCCATCCTCAGTTATCACAGCATCTTGCTCCTCACCTGATTTTGTCTACAGACCCATTGCACCTCTACCATGATAATCTTTTATTCTCTCTATACTGAAGATAATCTCTTTAGAACAGGGATTACCTTTTCTTAGTTCAGTATTTGTACAAGACTTAGTGAATTTGGGTCCTGTCCATGACTGATCTCCTTTGTTATATTGCACTATAAATTCAGATAGAAAAGGATTATAAATAGGAAACCACATGGTTATTTTCAGATTACAAATTGGGTCAACTGGGAGCTAAATTTGAGAATACTTGATATATTTATGAGAAACCACATGACACAGAGATCATAGTTACTCCAGTAAGAAGTACTGTAAAGCAGAAACTCAAAGATAATGTTCAAACAGAAATAAATCCAAATGTGCAATAGGACACTCAGATAATTCTAGATCTGTTCATCAGGTGACATCTGTGCCATTCAGATTAATGCACTGCAGCTTTTACATTTCCAGACTACACCAGATCAATAAAGATGAAAATAAAAGTCAGATTTTATTTTTTCTGCTTTCATTTGTTTTCTTAGTCCTGCTACAGAATGGCATGAAGGAAATACATCCTAAATTCTGTGGCATCAGTTAACAGCCAAAAAACAGGGAAGTCTTAATTGCTGCTCTAAGTAATGTTTTAAAAAAACTAAGAAATTATTTGATAATCAAACTAATCTCATTCTATCTCAGCAAACTACATCTGCAATCAATCTCATGAGAAGACTCAGGCAGGGTCTGTCTTACAGCATTCAGATTTTACACATTTTGTCTTATTTTCAGGGTGAAGCGGGTTTTCCTGGTCCTAGGGGATTACCTGGACTGAGAGGAGAAAAAGGAGACCGGGTAAGTGACTTTGAGCCACAAACTGATCTTACTTTGGCCATTTAGCATCAGGAGGACCTATCTTGAGTGTCCCTAGATGATGTTGTCCCTTGGTGTGATGGCTGTGGTGAGCAGCTGATTGGCAACCAGCAAGGTTACCAAGTACCCAAAAAGGTATTCCCTGCCTAGTGACTGTTCCCAATTGCAGGAGAGGTGCTAATGAACAGTGTCTATCCTAAATGTGAAGACTTATGCCATGCTGCTTGTGAGGCAGTAGGAAAGGTTAGGACTCTAGAGGCTAGACTGCACTTTAGAGCTCCCTTTCAGAATCACTTGCCTGATTTAAGGACATTTAAAATTCTTGATAACAACAAAGTGTGTCACTGAGCCCTGGAAAAGGCTTCACATGGTTGAATTATCTTCTGATGGCTCAACTTCTACACAAGTCCTGGTGTCTATTGCTTCCTCTCTGTAGCTGCATAAGTCTGGAGACATCTTCATACTGGGAAATATTTGGGTCAGGGGCCTGATAGTAAATTTAGCCCCATAAGTGAGGTCTGTAATCCTGATAACTGATGATATGCTTGAGTGTAATCAAGAAGGATCTAAAATCAGCTGTGGTTCTTCCATGCAGTTTGCTCCATTATATGCCTTGTAGAGCACAGGATACAGAATATATTCATGGCAGGGGTTTGAAGCTAAATGGTTTTTGAGGTACCTTCCAATCCCAAAATAGTAATATGAATATTCACTCTGGGTCTTAACTGCTGTTTTGCTGCCTCTCTTTTCCAATTGGAAAAAAACTTCTTCTTTTTTATAACTGCATCAGGCAGTAGGATCTTCTACAAGCAAGTTATTTTAGGATCAGTGCTTTCCTTTCTGTGAAGTCAATTGATATTCATTGGTTTTGAAAATATAGTGGATTTTTGAAGCCATCTTCAAAATGTTACATTTTTAATTGCTTGCTCTACATCTTGGAAGACAGGTAAGATAACTGAGACTGTAAAATATTTTAGTAAGTCTGATGCATTCAAATCAAAATGTGCATATTTCTTGCTTTCCTTTCCCTGCATTTAGGGAGAAAAAGGAAGAGATGGTCTCCCAGCAATGAAAGGTGAAAGAGGAGAAAAGGTAAGTCATGAAATGACCGTGATCTTCCTAAGACAAGAGAGGAAAACAGACAAGGGGCAGAGAGAAGTGATGGAGGCTATCTAAGGAAGACTAGAAAATTTGGAAGATTTGTAGCTGAACTTTACAGAGAAGCAGCAGAAGTAGCTATGTGTGGGATGGAGACAATTTATTGAGCAATAAAATCTGATGAAATTAAGGACAGTTTCATTAATTCAAGGAAAATTTTCTTCGTTTCTTCTTTTTTTTAAATTTATTGTTAAGATTTTCTTTTTTTCTCAGCTTTATAATTGGCTGATATAAATAAGCCTGAAACTAAAATCTAAAATGTTTTCTGTGCTTGTCTGTGAGGAATAGAGGAATAACTTAAGGAAGTCTGGGCTTCTGCCATCACAATGCCATTAATTTTAGTGAAAGTGAGAGAAGTAGACAAAGGTAGTGTCCACCAAAATTTACATTCAACGCTTGTGAGTATGAAAGTGAAGGAGAAGCACTGACCTTGCAGATGCTTTTGGGTGTAAAACAGAAAAACTGCCCTCATTACAGAGGCAGTAGCATTCAGGATGTGGGTTCTTCCATCAGTCCTCAGTTTTTCAGTGACTTTCACCACCTGTGGAGGTGGGAATTCTTTAATGGATGGTTCCACTGATGTCAATGAGGCAGCTGAACCTCTTGTACCTGGGAGGTTAACAAGTCTTGTTGGTAGTTCTTGGCTTCCAAGTATCAGGGGAGAGATGTTTTTGGAGCACAGCCCACAGGAAGATCAATGCCAGTGCTCAGGAGATCCTCCAGCAACAGCATTGTTTTACCTCAAAAGTAGGGGAGAACTGGATTTAGCAACTTAAATGTTTGATGAAAAACAGATTTTTTTTTTTTTTATCAATGAAAGAAGTTCAGCTAAAACATGTTTTTCAATCAAGACTTTTGGTCAACTTTAATTTAAAAAGCAAATTAAACTCCATATCCTAAACTGGATGGGGCAACTTTAGAAATTCACCAGCCTATGAAGTCTGGTCAGTAGTAAAATCATAGGGGAATGAAAACAACAGAATGCAATAAATCAAGGACAGCAAAAATTCTGTCCAGAAGTGTCACTGAGCTGGGGGGTTGGGTTACATCTCAGCTGGTAATGCTGCATTTTCTAAATTATAATGAGTTTTATTTGAGAATCTTTTAATGTAATTAGTTACATTTTTTTTCCTCTCTCCAGGGTGACACAGGTTCTCCTGGACCCCCAGGCTTACCTGGAACAGTAAGTAAGATTGTGTTTGGTGCTGTAACAATATTCAAGGCACTTCCTCCACATAAATTCCTCAGAAACAATTTTCAAGTTTCTTACTTCTCTGCAGAAACTTTAGCACCTGTTTACTCTGAGATTATCTCCTTTTGTTTCAGAGAAGCAATATCAAGGTGTATTTAGTCTTTTTATTTTTTTGTGAGGTTGTACTTTCCTCTGCCTCTTTGCAAAAACAGACCAAGAATACATAAATGTATTGCTTTCAAAATGAAGGGGCAAAGTTACTTTGGGGAGCCTGAGTATAATTACCAGTGAAGTGCACTGGTGATTAAATCAGCACCCACTGAATGTAAATTCACAAACCTCTGAGTTCCCTCTAAGAAAACCTGAGTAAGCAGCTTGGAAGAAGCACCATTATTGCAACTGGAGGACTTATGCCAGTCACAGATCCTCCAAGACATGGCACACATCCTCTCATCAGCTCTGCTCACCAAAACTGGATACAGCTGCCTCATTCACAGATTATGGAGAAAATTTGAATCGAGGTCTGTTGGTGAAAATCAAGTGCCTATAGACCTTGATGCAGCAATGGAGAAGGTGTTGTAATTTATTCCCTGCCATTAATTGGGCCTCAGTCCATGCCAGAGCACTTCATGGTGCTTTGTACAGAAAGGCTCCACATGTATCAGACAAGAATGATGCAGTCACAACAACAAAGATGAATCTGTATTAGTAAAGGCAGAGAAGGCAGCTCACAAACAAAATACAACATGGTTGGACATGGAGAACATGTGTGCCACTGCTTTAGCTTCCTGTGATTGTAGGGACAAATAATTTCTATTTTTCATGGTTTAGGAATGGTATTCCCCAGTTTAGTACCCTTGACCCTCCAAGACCTCCAAACCACCCTCTGGTCACTCACTTCCCCTTCTCCCCTCTTCCACCCACATGTGGCCAGAGAGAATTGGAGGCACAAAGGGCAGAGATTGTGGGTTGGGATAAGAACAATTTATAGAAACATCAATAAGATAAGAAAGCAAACAATAACAGCAACAATATTAATAACAAAAGTGGACAAAAGAGGGAGTGTGGAGCTTGACCTGACTGCAGCTCTGCCACCCAAAATGCTCCCTCCAGTCAGGACCAGCATTATCCCACTGCTCCATCTGCCTGGCTTGCTCCAATGGAAAGGGATGTCCTTCCCTTCTCCAAAGTGAGACAGAGAACCCCTATCTTCCATCCCTGGCAGTGGCATGAGGTGATATTGAACAACATAGTATCTTGGCTGCGCCCTCCACTGATCTGGGCTTTAACCAGGGGATTGCTTCAGCTGTTAAAAGTAGGCAATGCTTTTGACATGTCTTCAAGTCATCAAGGTCTATTTCTTTCCTTCAAAATTTTACCAGCTTTGAGAAAAGATACTGCCTCTTTCTACAAAACTTTATAATTTCTTTTTGGGCTCACTCCTTCAGAATGTCTATGTGTTCCCATTGAGGTTTCATGTACATGGTACAAAGCCTAGGGAGAACACCCCAAGCTCAATCATGGTATCAGGAAATTTAATAATACAGAAGATGGCTCCAAGTGGAAAAGTGAGCTGGAGATTGTTAGCAGTAAAATTGCTATAAAGTTTAAAGATTGGTTGTTTTTTCGTCATGGTAGGACACACAGGATAGTCTTGAGTTTATGTTCATATTTCAAGTATTCTGGGAGGTGTAAGATATTTACACCTATTGGGCTTCTTTCCAAACACCCAGATGTTACAATGGATTGCTCTTTTGTAAACCTACTTATGGATGTATGGAATGTGCAATCTGTAATGACAGGAATATATATAAACTATTGCATTTTAAGGAAAATAGGCTATTCTGTTTTTAACACTCTGGTTTCTGTTTCAGACAGCCTTCTTCACCCCACACCCCAGAATTCCTGTAAGTAGCATCCTAATAAATATGGCCTTTGTCTTATCCACTCTTGTATCTGATAGACACACAGCCCTTAGTGTTTTCTGTGTTATGTAAATGCTTTCAGTAAAGAACCCAGATTGAGTCTGGTTCTGGGCATCCTCATCACTGTAACCAGCTATGATGAGAAGTCCAAAGCTGTGCTGATAAGATCAGCAGTCAAGCCAGCTGTGCTGGGACAGAGCTGTGTGCTATCCCAGCCTCTTAAACTGAGTTTAAAATGAAGATTTAGTTCCCATTTGCACCTAGTGGAAAATAAATGACTTAACATGATCTGTGAACAAGTTTGTTACGGATCAGGAGGTTTCAAGGATGGCAGAGGTAGGCTGTAGGAGTGCCATTAGAATGAAAACATATATACCAGGTTCTTCAGAGGCTGAGGAAGGAAATAAGGATGTGAAGTAGTACTGGAAAAAGAGACAAGATTTCTTTGGCTTGCTTTTCCCCTTTGCTCAAAAGTTATATACTTATATACTCTAAGGAGACATACAGAACAATGACATGTTATGTGGTCTTTGTAGTGCTACAGTCACAGAAGGAGTATTTCTTCTGCTTTGAGTACATTGCTCTTGTAAATGAGCTGCAAGACAGTAAGAAATAAAAGGCTTGAAGTGTGTCAGTTGTTCCATTTGCTGGGATTTCTCCATGTGCAAGACTGTGGTGACACCTGCCACAGCACAGCTCTGCACATAGCACTGTGAGGGAGGAGAAGGGAAGGTAAGAATAGCTACCTTGGATGTACAGGTGTACAAAATTACATGTCAGAAGGAGGTGATGAGCCTTAAGAGGGTGTCATGGGTAATGTTACAGAGGTGACAGGACCAGCAGGGTGCTGACAATCTGCTCTCCAAAAATCAATCCTTGCCATTGCTTCCCATTGAGTGTGTGTTGTACCAGGGAGCTATTTCATATATGTTTAGGCTAGTCAGTTAGGATCATGAAATATTCTTGGAGATGGGGCAAGAGAACCACAGTGGTGGTTGGGTCTAATGGCTGGAAAGAGGCAAAAGCAGTAAAAAAAGAGGTGGCTCCTCACTTTGCCTTCTGTCTCCCACTGTGGCTGGGCACAGCTGAATCTCCACTGCAATTATTTTCCTTTAAGTAGCACAGGAATTACTGAGGCGTGATTGAGACTATGGAAGGACACTGCTGAGAGCAGGTCATGGAAGCTGTAAATCCTCTTCTGGGCCAGGCTGGTGTCAGCTGTCAGCTGTGACTGTGTCTTTCCTGTGCACTGAGGGGTAGGTAAGAAGTGGGTGGCAATGGATTAAGAGCAGCTGCCAGTGGGCAGCACGAGCAGGCAGTGTTAGCAGCCTCGGGTGAGAGTCACGGATTTGGCAAACTTGAAAGGACTCGCAGGCAGATTTGCTGGTGGGCTGTGTTAACAAAAGCCCAGTGTCCTGGGCTGCAGCAATGGCCAGCAGGTCGAGGGAGGTGATTCCATCCCTCTGCTCTGGTGAGACCCCTCCTGGAGTGCTGCATCCAGCTCTGGAGCCCCCAAAACAAAGAGATCATGGATCTCTTGGAGCAAATCCAGAGGAGACCACAAAGATGATCAGAGGCTTTAGACTGTTGGAGAGCAGGTTTAGATTAGGTATTTGGAAGTAGTTCTTTACTGTGAGAGTGCTGAGACATTAGCACAGGTTGTCCAGAGAAGCTGTGGGTGCCCCATGCCTGGTAATGTTCAGGGCCAAGTTGGATGGGACTTCAAGAGACCTGGTCTAGTGGGTGGCATCCTTTCCAATGGCAGAGGGGTTGGAATTAGATGATTTTAATGTCCCTTCCTCCCCAAACCATTTTATGAATCTACAAAGAAATCCTTCCTTTGCTCATGTCTTTGGCTGTTAGATTTTGCACTACTGTGCAAGTCAAGTATCAAGGAAAAAGTTGAAAAAACGAAAAGTCTTAAAAACTTTCCCCCTTTCTTTACCTGTTGTGTTACTTCTTCCCTTTACAGCTTTGTTTTCCCTGGTAATGTACATCCTTATTCCCATTCAGTAGCACCATCCCTGCCTGCAGATGTACTGACCTTTGTCTGTGCTTTGTTGTTCTGCTCTCTCAAAAGAGTTTCAGAATTTGAAATGTCATTACACAGAACAACTTCCAGGCACAAACATAGAGGTTTGCAATTTTAGGCCCTTTGCTTGAGCTGTTTTAGGTGATCCTGATGTCTTTGTGAAGGACACTAGATGGCATCAGGGACTGCCTGGTTAAAAGTCGATCTAATGGGATGCTACTTGTAGAGTAAAATTCCTCCAATTATTTATCATAGATGATAATATTTATTCATAATGCATAATAAATACAAGCATAAGTAATATTTATGCAGCTACACTTATTTTCTCTGTTAGAGAATCATTTGAAAATGGACTGTGAATTCCCAGGTGTTGCAGAAACGATTGGCAAATAGCAGACGTAAATAAAATTCAGGCTGATTTGTCTGGCTCTGCATTTTGACTGATCACTATTCCTTGCTTGTGTGTGTAGCTTAAATCACTGATGTTCTTACTCTTCCTTGATTGCATAATTGAAACACTTGATATGTTAAATAATGAATAAGTAATGATTGCTGTTGCCTGAATGCATTCCTTTGTAACAATATAGAAATGTGAGTATTTGTGTAGTGCCTGGTTTATTCCAGCTAGTTCCATAATTCTGTGCTTTCCTTTTCAATTTATAAAAAGCAGAAATATGGATTTATTGATTATTGCTCTAGACCACAGGACAAAGCTGATGAACTTCTGCCTGAATGCATATTCAATTTACTGTTAGGAGGAAGAACAGGAATAAATTAATCTTATTAGGCAGTGATGGCAGCGCATGAAAAAATGTACTGACATTGCAGGAGGGAGAGGAAGCTGCATGAATGTATGGAGATGTTAATAGAACTAGAGATCAGGAATAGCTGTGTAGTGCACACCTCTGGAAATGCTCCAGATGATCACTGAACACTTCTCTTTTACAGGTGGAATAGGAAAATTTCTTTATCTGGGATCACTGTAGGTTGACATTAGGGCTGTGGTCCTACAGAGAGGAGGTGCAGTGGCACTGGTGCTTTTGCTATTGGTCACATCATGTGGCCTTTTAAAACGTTAGAGGTTAATTTTGGGTATATTCTTAGCTACTCTTTTGCATGAGGGAAAAATGTTCTCCTTTTAAGCTGAATGTTTTTTCAATTATATCAGAACAGACCAAGAAGTCTGTGATCTCCATGTCTTAGTGTGGCATTCAGTTTTGATTCATTGACATCAAAGTCCTTTGAAGAAGTTACTTTGTGTCAGAAATGATAACTGATTGAAAGAGCCCACTTAGTAAACAGGACTACTGTGAGTTCCAGCCCTGGAATTAGCTTTTATTTCTCTCTTTGCCTTACTGTTTTGTATCAGGGTGAACCTGGACCAAAAGGAGACAAAGGAGATCGAGGAATGAGTGGAGAACCTGTGAGTACAGACAAGTGTTTCTTCAATTGGCTTTGAACTTTAGCAAGGAGAGGACATGAGAGTGGTCAGTTTTGGAGGGAGAGGGTTGGATATGCTCCCTTCCATAGGTGGGATGCTTCTCTCATCAGAAATAGCCACAGTGGTGCTTATCTTTGTACTGCCTGTAGAGGAAGCTACATGACAACTGGAGTTTAAGCACCTAATCTATAGTTCTGGGCCTTAGTAGCTGAAAAGAGGACTATTGGATTTGCTAGACAGTGCTTGGCTCTGTAATTTATGTGCAGAATTTATTAAGGGATTTTGAAGTGATGTGGCCCAGCTAAATTGTGCATTTGGGTACTGCATTTGTATTCTGGACTCTCTTGTTCTGGATGGAGCTCCCAGAAGAGACAGAGCCCTGTGCTGTGACAGCCTCTAAAAATCACACTTCCTTCTCTCAGTGGAAGAGACTCCTTGACTTCTCCCTATGTTTTTCAGGGATTACCTGGGGTCCCAGGTGAGCAAGGTGTGCCAGGACCTGCAGGAGTACAGGTAAGAGGCATTTTGAAGAAAATCTTTGACATGATTAGAGTGGAGTGTCCTTAAGGTCTGTATCACTGTAAATAATCCTTCCTGTATGCACCAGCAGCCCATTTATTTTTTTCTCACTGTCATAAGTTCACGGAGTTCTATAGAGTTATTTACTTCTTTTGGACTACCGGACAACAGGAGGAAAATCAGCTCAGAAATACAGTCTCTTTGTAGCATGGCCAGTATTGTCTGAGAGACTTCTTCCAGTTTCATGGCCCTTCAAGAGAGCACTTTGTACTGCTGCTACCAAACCACAGGTCTTGCAGATAAGTCACTGCAGTACATTTTCAAAACATTGCAGAGCAGGCAAATTCAACCCCAGGTCATCTAACCTGGATTGAGTGATGGTTCATATGAAATGGTTCTGTGGTCTCAACCATCTTCAGAAAATTTGTTGGGTCACACAAAACCATTTCCAATCAACACTGAGGTGTTTCCATTCAACACGGGTAGGTTTTCACTCTGCCATCATTTGTGCTGTGCCCAGACTATGTAATTAGCAATATTTGGGCATCAATAACATTCCAAAAAAAGCAAAACAAAGTAAACCAAAAAAAAAAAAAAAAAAAAAAAAAAAAAACCAAAAAAAAAAAAAAAAAAAAAAAAAAAAAAAAAAAAAAAAAAAACAAAAAAAAACAAAAAAAAAAAAAAAAAAGCAAACCAAACAAATCAAATCCCCCAAAACCCAAGAAAAAGCACAGTAATGCCATGAAACTTTTAACTAACATCTGCTAAATGGGGGACAGTTCAGTGAGTAGACACCATCCTGCAAAAATTTTTCAGAAAGGGCTCTGTGATGTGTATGATTAGGACAAACCCTCTGCTTGGGGATCTATTTTTACCATTTTTTAATGACTGATGTTTATATTTCAGAACTGTAGGCAAGTCTTCTGTGAAGGGAGACCATCAAAGTTCAGCTGGAAATTAAGTAGTTGGTAGGCCTGAGGATAGGAAGGAGTTTCACCCAGATGAATACCTGCAGGTTTCAGCATCCTGTGCTGAGAAACAGTGTCTGAGCTGATCAGTCATTAATAACTATTTTTAAGTCTCAGGGTTTATTTTTATAGTTCTTTTCTTTTTACAGTTTTCTTGCTGCATAGAGAACTGAAAGCTATTTCCTCAGCCATTAACTCCTCTGTGAATTGGTTAACAAAACCCATTGCTTAGTACACATTCAGGTATCTTTTTGTCTGGCAGGAGGTCTCCTTCCATGTCTAATCAGCTGGTATCTCTCCTTTCTGTACAGGGTGCAAAGGGGGAGAAGGGAGCCCGAGGAGAGGCTGGAGCCCCTGGAGAGACTGTGAGTAACTGCTTCCCTTGCAGCATTTTCCCCTGACAGTAACACACCTGAAGGGACACTGACATCAAGGTCTTGTGGTTTTGCAGTCCCAGGTTGCTTGGGCACAGGGCACATCCTAATCCACAGCTGGAAGAATCTGTTTGTGGGCAAACAGGACCATCTGCACCAAACAGATCAATGCTCCTTTCAGCCCAGCTTGAGACTGTGCATCTTTTCCTGCTCAAATCTCTCCCTGCCTAACAAAACACCCTTTTCTGAGTGAGTGTGACTGCAGTGCAATGTCAGCCCAGCTCAGACAGCCAGCTGGAGCAGGGAGCTCACTGCTCAGCAGCAGCAGCAGGAATTGGGTATTGATCATGGTTGCTTTTAGGCTTCATTGTCAGTTCTGCTATTTTTTTTAATACTGGCTCATCCAGAAGACTCATCCCATGCCCCTTTTTGAAGCATTTGTTGTAGGGAGTGCTGCTCTTGTCTGTCTTTGTGCTTAGGAACAGCAAAGGATTCCAGTCCAGTTCTATTATTGTGAGAGCATACAAGATCTTTGCAGCTGAATAAAAGGCCAGAGACTTTTCTTTGCAAGCAAAGAAGGAAGAAACACTGAAGGAACTGTTTGAAATAATGATTGAGAGAAGGGATGACTGTGATTAGGAGAAGGAAGGAATAAGAAATCCAAACGATGCATCCTAGAGCACTGAAATTTCTTCTTCCACCTTTTGTGTTTGTGGTTTTCCTTCTTGGGCTTGTGCTTAGACATTGTCCCGAAGGAGTGCTTTGAACCTAAACCCTGAACTGCCTGATGTCTTTCAGTCTTGGTGGAAGGACCCTTTAGTATTTTGGAGAGGAGGAAAAAAAAAAAAAAAAGAAAGAAAGAAAGAAAAAAGGCAAACCCCATCGTGCTTCCATGAAAACCCATTCCTTGGTTTTATTTCTTTTTATAACCTGGTGGCTCAGAGGATGTTAATGATATGGAAATGCAGGTATTTGCAGGCACCTTCTCTTTTCATGCCTTCCTTTCACAGACTGCTGCTGCTCCGAGTGTTTCTATTGGCTCATAGACCAGTGACTGTAAATAACAGAGAAATGAGGAAACCTTTAAACTTCTGCTATGAGCAAAGGCTGAGAGGATTGGGATTTCTCAGCCTGGAGAAGAGAAGACTCCAGGGAGATCTTAGAGCCCCTTTCAGTGCTTAATGAGGAAGTACAACGGAGCTGGGGAGGGACTTTCTACAAGGGCATGGAGGGATAGGACAAGGGGGAATGGCTTCAAACTGAGGGAAGGTTTAAATTAGAATTAGGAAGAAATTATCTCCTGTGAAGGGGGTGAAGCACTGGCACAGGTTTCCCAGAACAAGCTGGTCTAGTGGAAGGTGTCTCTGTTTATGACTGAGGGTTTGGAGCAAGATGATGTTTAAGGTCCCTTCCAACCCAAATCTATGATTCTATGAAACCTCTAAATATAACCTGATAATCCCAAACATACATCTCTGTGAGGACATAAATCCCCAAATATATGTCCTCTAAAGTCTCCCATGAAATTTTGGGGTCAAACATGGGCTTTTTCATGCTACAAAGCTTTGACTTGCAAATGGATAAAGACCTGCTATACACTCTGGATGGTTTAGGCTATTTTACCTGTTTAGTGCAAAAGAATGTTTTCAGGTTTTGTTCCCTTCAGCAGAGAAGGGTAGAATTGTCAACAAAGCATATTTTGTTGACCTGAATTTATTTTATGATAAATCAACATTCTTTTCTCTGTTCTTCTGATGTTTCTGGCCCAGACTTTTCTTCTTGTATCCGAGCTAGATTTAGGATCTCTTTTGTTAGAAGGTAGCTTTAAGCTCCCAAAGAGGGCCTTCATCTGTTTTGTATTGTTTCATTATTCTTTACACTAAAAAGTGTTTCAAACAAATGTGGTGGTTTTTGCCTTCTTAATGTACACCTTGTCTGACATGAAATCCAATCTCACTTGGAACATCTTGTTCCTATGGTGATACAAGTTGTGATTTATATATGCACACACACACACACACTTCATTTTTCTTAAAACAGGGTTTGAGTGGACCAGCAGGGCCCCCAGGTCCAAGAGGCTTGCCAGGAAATGTGGTAAGTATGCACCAGTGTATTTGTTTTCCCATCTGTGCCCTGATTTCTTTATTTAATGTGTTTAGTTTTCCCTTCCACGGGGATTACTATGAAGTTCAAAAGGCTGTGTTTCATTAAACTTGTTTCTTATGGTTGAATTGAAAGATCTGGAGTCACCTGGGAATGGTGTATCCATGAACTATCTTCTCATATTCATTTTATCAAGGGGAGGAACAGAGCTGCTTCATTCCTCACCGAATTGTCAAAAGCAATTTTTGCTGCCAACTCTTCAAGAGAAAAAAAAATCAATGTTTATTATGTCTTTGGTTTTGTTTTCTTTGCCTTTTTTTTTCCTTTTGTCCTCTCCTTTTGTAAACATGACTTTTTGATATAAAAAAAGCATGATAAACTTCCCACTTTTATTATGAAAGCATGTAGGCATTTGAGCCTAAAAAACCTTAAAATCAATGCAGTGTCCCCCTTACCTGGGGGTTCATCACCATTATTAATTTGTGCATGATAAAACTTTTCATATTTGTTAAAAAAATCTTTACCTCAGCTCCACTAGGGTAATTTTCTTTCTAATTCCTGGGGTTTCACTGGGCTTAGACTGGAGTAGGTGAAAAAGAGCATTTAGACCTCAGGATGTGATGTGTTCAGGCACAGAGGTTTAGAACACAGCACTGTTAGAACCAGAACCAGAGTTTATTACCTGGGCAATCCAAGAAAACCTAAATTGTCCTCCTACTGATTGTTAAGATACATTTGATTTAATTGTATTAATATAGTGATTTAATTTCAAACTGAAAGGTGATATTGAAAATGAAGAACTTTTCAATTTCATATTCCATTAAGCAAACTTCTATACCAGTAATACCAATATATTACCTATAAAAGCCAATATAGTTGGAAATAACTTTTACTGGTGCAGAAAGGAAAATAATTATCACATCCATTCTGAGGTCAGTCCAGTCTTAATGGTGCCAAGACATGATTTCATATCTTAAAATGGAGTACCATTCTAAAATATGTTTTGGTGGGTTAGGAAGTTACAGTATTTAATTTAGAGCTCTAAATCATCTATATTTTGACACAGAGTCCTTTGAGACCTGCCAAGATGTTAAAAGGATTGAAAACTGAAGTAGAGGAAGAAATGAACCCAGCTACATTTTGCAGTGTTGGGAGGCTTTTGGCTTCTCTGATACAGAGGTGGTGACTGGGGGGGTTGTTGGTAGCATATTAGGAATTGCTGAGAATTTCAAAAAATGAAAGAAATAGTTACTGGTAGAATGCACAAATCTGGTACTAGCTTAGTTTTCTGCTTTTCCTGTTCAGCTATTTTTTATATTGAAAAAGAAATTCCTCCTTTAAAGACCTGTTACACAGCTCTTCTGTGGTGTTCTCTGGGTTACAGGTTTTCTGTACTGGGAAATGTAGAGCTGATACTGATCCTTGAGATAAACTGTACTGAACCCACAGGTTTTAAACAACTCCTTTGTTTAAAATCCAATACTGCCTACAAAAAAAACTTCTAAGCTTTAAAGTTCCTTTCTCTTCAGGGTGTGCCTGGAGGCCCTGGACTCCCAGGAAAGGCAGGAGAAAAGGGGGAGAAGGTGAGTTGGTTCTTTGATGGGTTTGTTTCTCTTCTTATTGAGCATTTTAAGTAATAGGGACAGATGAAGTCTGAACTGGGAAATTATTTCATAGGTTTGTGGATGGTTAAGACACACGGCTTCATGAATTAATCTTGTCTGAACTCTATTACGTGTATTGTAAGGTTTTCACGCAGTGCAACTTTCTAATTTACCTAATAAACCACTGAGATATGACTGGATATAGTGAACTCACTGCTACACAATTATAGTCTGCTGTCCCCATAACCTCACAAGGGTGGGCATTTGGTGTTTTCAGAAACTTGTATTCACTGTAAATCCAAAGCTGGGAGAACAACTGGCTTTCTGTCCCCTTCCATGAGCCTTCTGAAGTCAGGGGATTGTGTTTGGTCATGCACCCCAGGGTGCCCAGCATGCTGGAGTCCTGATCTTTGTTTTCTGGGGTAGGACTGATTAATCAGAAACATGACCCCCTATATCCATCTATTTGGGATGCATAAAAGGGAATGAATCCCAGCTCCTTCAGTAAAATCTTCTTCCAAATTACTGAGCTCTGCCTCAGGGTCATGTGAGGACCAAGGGCTCTCTCAGTCAGTGTTGCAGAAAGAGTGATGCACTTCACTCACAGGAAAGAAGCAATGGTATATTTTATTGATACAAGACACCAAGTTAACAAAGTTCAATGGTAAATGCCACAGTGGTTTAACAAGATTTGATGTAAGGTACACTTGATTATTTACTGCACTGAGGACAGGGACAGACAAAACTGTCAGGGAGACCCTTCCATTCAGTCATGAAGCTCAGAAAGACTCCCTCTGTGTTCTAAACTCCTTCTCAGTTTATTAAATTCTCACAACTTAGGTGCGGCTGCATCCAGAGTTAGTCCCAAACTTGATCAATATTTTGTCTAAAGCATTACATGTGTGCAACCAATGCTTCATATGACTTAGCTAGGGTTTCAAAGTTTCAAATGCACTTATTCCCATTTTGTTTGCTGAATATCTTATGTAATAAGTTAATAATTTGAGGGGTAACCTTGAAAAGCATCGCTGCTCAAGGGGAGATCGGGGCATGCAGCCCACTGCAGGCTCTGGGCTGTCTACTGTTCTTGGGGTAAGATGATTGTCTCATATTTTCATGCTGGCTACAAATGTTCATTTCTCCCAAATTTGTGAAGACATTGACCAGGACCATGGTGAGTTAGCACATTGCCCAAGCCAGCCCTCACCTCTGTAGGGTTGTTATCTGCCTCCCCTGAACCCACTGTGAGTCAGATGCAGCCATCACAACCAGATTCATCAGCTACTCTGCTGCTGCTGGGTGCCACTTGGGCAGGGTTATGGAAAGCAAAGATCAGGTTGAGTTTGGATGCATTTTTGACATTTCTCAGTGTCCCAGCAGGGAAAACAAATTTTGATGAGTTCAGGGTGGGGTGTATTCCATGAAGAGAGCACACTGCCACATATAGCTGGTTCCCAAAACATTTTGAAGTCTTCTTTTACTTTTCGTAATGGAGATTACAAGTGCCTTGAGATTACTGAAGGAAAAGAACTCCCATTAAAGATGGTCTCCTGTGATACCAAAAGAAATCAGATGAGACAGCAAGGAAAAAATCCATGTCTTTTGGTTCCAATGAAAGACTTGAGATGGTAATTGTTTATAGTATTCTAATGAGTTCTGATGGCATCTCTTCTACAGGGTGATCCTGGAAAAGAAGGAAAAGTGGGTTTACCTGGGCCACCTGGTGAGCCAGGGCGTACTGGAGAGCCAGGTTTGCCTGGGAAGGGTAAAGATGGAGAAAGGGTAAGTACTGCTGGCAAGTTTTTGTTCAATATGAGACAGGCAAGCATGACTTCTGCAGGAGAGCATGGATTTACCTGAATCTGTGGAAGGCCTGCCTGTGGAAAATGCTCCAGATCCCATCTATGCATAAAAAAAAGTCAGAGAGAATTGAAGATGTATTTCTGCAATTTACATTGAAAACAGAGATTTCCACAAGGAGTAGCCATTGTTCTTGTGACTAGTACAAAATTATTAGCTTGATGAAAGTTCCCTAAAACTTTTAATTCTTGCCCAATTAGCAGCTTGTTTAATTTGGTTACATGTTGTCAGTAAAATACTACCGAGCTCAGGAGAGCAGTGGTGGGAGAATTGCTGTCTTGACTGTATCAAAGTCCAGGCTCTTGTTTGTCTGCATGGTGACTGTTTTCTTGGTTTGCTTTTGTCACTTTAGGGAGAAAGAGGACCACCAGGCTTGCCAGGACCCTTTGGACATAAGGTGAGCATGGATTTCATTGTGTACTGCTCATCTTAATCACTTGAACTGGAGAAAAGAGCATCATGCAAACATAGTCTGTTTTCCACTGGAAAATAGAGTTTGTGGAGCTCTGACTCAAAAATGCACTTCTAGCCTTCTAGGAGGTTCCTTTCTTTATCATTCTAGCATCTCTGTGAATGTAAATATTCAGATATGAATTAGCTGTGTTCACTTTCCACATTTAAAATACCTTCCAGCACTGTAAGTATTCAGCACAGATGGAGATCTAAGTGCACACTTTTTCAGGGAAACTGTGACTGGGACCCTTTAATCCACATAACCAGGGAGACACTGCATGGCTCAGGGGTGATCTGCTCTCAGAACCACCTGTCAGTCCTCAAAGAGAACTTTTCTCTAGCACTCAGTCCCTTCACCTCTCTGCAAGGAGGATGGGAATTATTTTGCAGTAGAACCAAGTAGTCCTGCTTTCCCCTCCTATATTGAGGCAAAGACTACTACTTGAAGACCTTGGTGACACTAAGTTCTGCTGAAAGTAAAGTTTATTCCCTTATAAGCACATAGAAAAGAGAGAAAGGAATAAAACAGCAAAAATATTTGACTCTGGGAGGATCTGGATTGTGCTTGAACATTTAACCAGACATTTCAGAAACTGTCCTCTTCAAAATGACCGTGTTCTGATCTGGACTGGAGAAAGAACCAGATGTTGAAACAGATTCTGTAAATGATAGAAGCAGGATTATAGCAGTACGAGACCAAATCCATCTACATCACACATTTTTGAAATAACCAAACTGCTATGATTTTCTTTTAGTTTGGATGCATTTTGTACAAATGCATTGTAGTCTTTTCTATATATCTTTGACAGTTCAGAACACAGACCTACACCCACACAGACACACACTAATAGACTGAGAATTAATATAAAAGTCAGAAAAAAAAACATTAAAAGGAATCTCATTAAGTATTCTATTCAGTAGCAACAGAAGACGATAAAAGTCTTAATTGTGTGTGGGAAAATACTATTGAAATTTTTGTATTAAAATTATCTTCTTGAATAAAATAACTGATAAGAGATTTGTGGAGTGTTTGAACTAATCAGAATGCATTTTTTTTCTCACTGGCCTTGCAGTATTATTCCTTTGTAGTAAAAGATTAGCTTAAGAAGAAAGCAAGGAAGGGGAAAATAGGAGATATTGCAGATTTAAATTTTGAGTGGGCAGAATCCACAGGTAACAATTTTTCTATCATGCTTCTATATAGCTAGAAATAATGTCATAATGAATAGCATAAATAAGATTCATTGTTATAAATCTACTGCCAACGTGAGACCAAATCTCACAACTGCAATGCAATCCATAAAAATCTTATTGATTTCTCCCTATAACTAGAAAACAGATGTTAAATTAAAGTCTTAAAACTGAATTCTTTCTTAGCCCTCTGTCTGCAGTGTACATTGAACAATGTCAAGCTGTTTTCTGTGCTATTCAGGTTTTACTTTGAAAATCCTGGTTTTTTAGAAGGGAAGGCTCTCTTTTTCTAGTACAGTGCTTGAGAGAGAGTGGTAGAAGTGTTGACTTATATTTTACCAAAATAATTTCATACACTTCTGTGAGTAGGCCTATGTTGGTAAAGGAAAGGAGAATATTAAAATGCAATAAAACTTCCCTAATCCTGTCTTCCCCAGATAAATTATCTATGTTGAGCAATTTTTGTGCCTTAGCCTTCTACCATAGAAGCACAGAGAGAGAAAACTGGTTGATGGTGCTTAGTGCTTCCCCAAGCCAAGGAAAGTGCCTGCTACACTGGTGAAGCCCCTGTTTCTGGAAGTGTTCTGGATGTGGCTCTTGGGGGTATGGTTTAGGGTGCTGGGCTGGTGGTTGGACTAGCTGATCCTGAAGGTCTCTTCCAACCTTGGTGATTCTGTGAAATGCTGGAAATTTGATGCAGTGCACTAAAATAAATGAACACACTTGCAAAGATTGTTTCCACTCAGGGATGTGATGTGATGTGGCACCCACAGGCGTGGGCTGGGGCCCATGTGGTGGAAAAAGGACACTTTCTGGCCATGATGAGACAGCAACTGTGCCATATCCCCATGCTGCCACAAGCAGAATCTGTCCTTCTGTGGGCAGCATCAGGACCAGATGTACTCATGTGACATTCTGGTGTACAACCTGGTTGCATTTCAGCACATTTTCTCATCAGTGCAGAAAGCTTCTAACTCTTTCCTTTGTTTCAGGGTGAGAGGGGAGCTCCTGGCCTCCCTGGACAGCCAGGAGACAGAGGAGTGCCAGGAATTGGCCTGCCTGGACCCCCTGTAAGTAGCAGGTCCTGCTGCAACCTGTAACAAGGTGGAAAATCAGCCATTGCCACCTGGGGAATGTGTTGCCTGTGCTCAGCTGTGCTGAGAGCCTGTGGGACATTTTGCCTTCTGAAGGTGCAGATTCCAGATGGCTGGAGTCCAGGGGCTGCCATTTGTAGCTCACATGTCACAAGTCTGTTATGAGGGCTAAAAGTGCTATAGGATTGATCGGTGTCACTGACTGTCACTCCTGAATTTTGTGCATCATCCTGGCACACTGGCTGTGGATGTGAGTGGAGATCTGTGCCAAGGCAGCAGCTCTGGTCTCCTAGACAGATATAACCTAGCTGTTGTATACCCCCTGTTGGAAGGGATGAGTGTGGCACACATGCCCACATCAGTGACATAACGACACTCCAATAGCAAAATACAACATAAAATTGCTTAAACTGCTGTATTCCGAGAGGGCCATTCTCCTCATAATTCTCATAATTTCACACAATACAAAGGTAGGTTTGACCTCATCCAGCTCTGACCTCCTGAGTGTCACTTGGTCTCTGGTGTATACAAGAGTCTGCTCAGAAAATTTGGATTTTCATGTTGCTGGGCTTTGATCACTCCAGTACTTGTCATGTACCACTCCTTTAGAAATGAGGGGGATTTGGCAGCGCTCTGGCAGTAGTCCTGTAAAGAGACCTCCAGCAATGCACTGAATTTGCTAATGAAACATGTTTAGGAGGAAGTAAATGCTATTTCTGCCTGTAATTGCTAGAGGACATCTGAGCCCTTGCTTTATTTTGCAATACCTCCTACATGCAGTGATCCTGGATGAATTGTTCAATGCTTGGTTGTCAGTGCTCTGTTCATCTAGATATAAATGTCCCAATTAGTACAGGAGGTTGCCTTGAAATCATAAGTCATATTGCTGGGTAATGAATTAAAAAATCTGTCTTTCTGAGATATGTGTCCACTTAATGTTTGCTTTTGCCATGCTGAATTCTATCTGAGTTAAAGCAGACAGGGTTGGTCGTGTTTCACACTGTGACTGTATCATGGCTTTTATGGTCCTCACAGGATTACCAATGACTGCAGGTTTTGTTATGGTTTATCTAAGGACCAGTGGTGTTCTTGCACTTCTCAATGTTCAGCCATTAATTAAATTAAAATTAAATTAACAAATGAGTATCTGGCTTGTTTGAAAATCACTAGCTTGTGGATAGTCTTTAATTACAGATTTTTAGATTCAGTCCAGGGCTAGATGAGTTCATGTCTGCATCCTGATGTACACAGGATGACAAAGTTGTTCTTCATTGGAGATTTAGCATCCTCATATCCATAAACACAAATGACTAAGGAATTGACTCCAAATGCAGACATCTCTTGTCTCACACCAGAAGATTGTTTTTTTGGTGTCTTCATTATTTGCCCACTGTCAGGATGTGTAGCCACCTACACACCACACTGTTCTCAAAAGATATGTTTTATTTATTTAATTTGCTTTACTAAATGCTTCTTTTAAAAATAAAATCAAAAAACACAACAAAACAACAGTCAAACCACTATTATGATGGGGTTTTTTCCACTGTAGATTCATTATAACCTCAGCTCCAGTGCAAAGACTGGAATTGGAAAAAAAAAAAATACAAAAAACCACCTCTGTATAACCTTGAATCTAGCAGACTGTCACAAAGACTGAGTCCCACAGTAAAAAAAAAATAAAAAAGACAGAATAAAATCAGTGGAGTTGCTTCAGTGCATATTACACACTGAATTAAAGATGTCAGCCTCTTTTTAGTGATGTGACAAAATTGTGTTTATAATACTTCATCTTCAGAGCTAAGAGCCAACAACTCTTTTTAATTGGAATCCTCACCCTGTTTCCTCCTGTGCCCTTAACCTCTCTCAGGCTTTACTCCCTGCACAGAAAGTATATATAGATGAGGATTTTTTTTACCTTATCTGCTGAAGTATTGAGTTACAATTTGCATAACACTAAGCCATAAACTTGAGCATTAGCAGTGTTATTTCCAACAGAGTAGGGGGACAGCTTGAACAACTGGGGTGAATTCACATGTTTATGCTGAAGTTGCCTAATGGATGGATGCACAATATAAGAAAGGTTTCAATCTTGCCCTGCCTTGCCTTGTTGGTGTTAATTAAATTATGCATTTAGCCATTTCTTTAACATGCACTAAGGTGTCCTCTTTCATGGAGACATTGTGAGGATTAGTGAGTAACTGTGCCAGAAATAGAAAGCAAAAGGAGAGGAGTTTCGGTGGTAGCCAATTTATTCAAGCCTTGTTTTAGGTGAGTTTGGAATACCAGATGGATTCACCTGTGCTGGATATGGTACTGCATCACCTCTGTGGTGTTCCTGTAGAAGTGAATACCTGCCAGTGGCTCACTCTGCTCAGCAGCACATTTTAAGTTGCATCCCCAAACAAACAGCATGCACAAGCCCACTAGTCCCCCCTGCTTTGACCTAAATTAAAGAGCACAAAAGTCCTGTGGGATGTTCTTTCTTGCAGAAGAGGTAGCTGAATGTAGTGGTCTTCAGAACCAGGGGGACTTGTCCTGTCCCAGCCCAAGAAAGGTGAGGGTGCTGTGTCCCTAGACCCAGCCAGGAGCATGGATTGTCCGTGGGCACAGGCAGTGCAGACACAGTCCAGTGCAGAGAATAATGCCTTAATGCAGGACCCACCCTGCTCAGCCAGAGGGGGATGGGAATTTTAAGTGGTTTAATTGCTGTGTCTTTTCTCTTTGTAGGGCCCTGCAGGACCCCCAGGAGACAAAGGGTCACTGGTACAGTATGTCTTTCTAGCTATACCCAAGTTCTTTGGGGAGGGGAAAACCACACTAATTATGTTTCTACCAGTCATTTCATGAGGGCACATGTAATTGTTTTGGTTTTGCTCAAGGAATGGTCACAGGGTGGCTGACCCTCCAAAGGGAACTTCTGTGTATTACCAGGTACTTGGATGCTATATTGAGTTTTGAGAAAGAGTTGATCAAGAGCCTTGGCCTGGTGGAAACTTTTCCTTACGTGTCAATAGTCCTACAAAAGAAATAAGGAGTGACTTGTTTCACCCTTCATTCAAAAAATTATTTTAAAGCACATAATTCAAAGCTTATTTCTTATAGCCAAGGCCTCAAAGGTTTAAAAGAAACAGTTTAAAACATTTTTTCTTACTTAAATATTACAGATTTCAGTATTTACCAAACACAGTCCCTCAACATTCAGTTTTTCAAGGATGCATTCAATTTTTCATTGGTGTGGCACAAACAACTGTGTATCATGGTCTCATTAGACACTGGCCTGAATTTCCAGCACAACAGCTAATCCTAGAAGTGGGATAGCCTGGAACTGAGAAGATGGACCTTCTTTTCTCCTCTGCTGTCCTGTGCTCAGTCATATTTTCTCCCTGTTCAAAAACCTGCCTCCTGTATAGAGTCATTGCCACCTCTCCTATCAATGTATTGGAAGCTTCACTTCAGTGATGCACATGAAATCCCTTGAGGCACAGAAATGACTGATACCAGGATAGTGCAATATGAGCTGTAATTACATTTTTTCTTAAACTCTCTCACAGTTGTGTAGGTGCTGGTTAATTTTTTCACCAACAACTATTAGGTTAAGGATTTCTTCTCTTCAGCTAAGAAACATCTCATAAATACTACTCATGTTACTGGTTTGTCTGTTTTCCCCCTACCAGGGTCCCCGTGGTGTACCTGGTATCCCTGGACCACAGGGGCCTCCTGGCCAGGATGTAAGTAAAATAAAAGTGTAAGTGCTCAAAGAAATTTGTCAGTGCTTGGGTCTAATTTCCTTAAAAATTTGTGCTGGTAATCAGCTGCAGCCACTGAATATTACTAGGATTGTCCAAGGGACCTGATTTGCAGAAATAGAGCTCTTACAACTTAGGATGCCAAAAGGGAGAATAGCTGGAATAAGGAGGATTGCTTCAAGGAAAGTGGGGCACTTCACCACTGAACCATTTTAAAATGACACTGGAGAAGGGACTTGGCAGCATACACTAGGTAAAAATCCCAGACTGGAAAAGGATGATGGTTAGACTGTCTAGGAACTTCTTAGAATCCATTGAGATAAAAACCCTCTCTGTTAAAACAGGGCCACAGCTGTTAAGAAGTTCTCTATGAGTTCATTTTGCTGCTACTATTGTGCATGTTTGAGGACACTTTAACCTCTTGGTGCATTGTCCTCCTGCTGTCTCAGTGGTGAGTCATGGAACTGAGGAATAGAGAGGAATATGGGAGACTCACAGCTGGAAAGCTGGCCCCTCTCTCTGGCTGGTTCTGCTTCAGTGTTGCATCAGAAAGAGGAGAATTTTTTTCCTCTGTGATGTGGAAACTAGTCCTCTAAAGGAGGCTCTGAAGATTTTGAAGGGCTCGGTCTTTGGGTTTGAGGGAACACTGTGAGGAGGGAGAAGTGACCTCATAACTCTCCTTCTCAGTGCAGCTCCATGATGCTGTCATGTCAGAAATGGGTACCAGCTCTCACCAACTCCACAGCAAGCATTTTCAACCTTAGTGTGACTTTATTGACATCCATCAGGTGGCCCCAAGGGGGTACTTTCCTGTGGAAAGAAGGTCTTATTTTCCTCCCACCTACTTATTGCCCAGAGAAGCTGTGGATTCCCCATCCCTGGAAGGGGGCCAGGCTGGATGGGGCTCTGAGCAACCTGTTCTAGTGGAAGGTGTCCCTGGCACAGATTTGGAACTAGATGATTTTTCTGGTTCCTTCCAACCCAAACATTCAAAGATACTATGACTCCATACATTGTCACAAGACAAATGATTAAGCCAGGGTTTTCTTCCACAGCCCATGATAGTTGAAATGATCCCTTCTGTCCCTGAGCAGCCAGAGATTTGGGATTGTGTCCTGCTGCTTGTCTCTGGATCTCATCACCTCGTCAGATGTTTGAAATTTTTAATTGAGGTGTTTTGAACAGGAGATAGGATAGATGGGTTTATTAGACTCTACTGTGTGAGGAGAGTGCCTGAGGCAGCTTTTTGGAGTCTCTTTCTAACTCTGTTCAGATCAGCATTGGCTGGTCACCTCTTGCTCAGGCTACTTATAGGTCTTTACATTTTTTCCTGCAGAAAATTAACCAAACACAACCATCCCTCAGGCTACTTATAAAACACATTCTCTATTACACTCACTGCTTTAATTGCAGTCTTTATGTCTTTCAGAACCTTTCAGTATTGTCTGATCACCTGTTAAACCATTCTATCTGTGTTTCAGGAGGTATAATTGGAGGTACAGGGCACATTCCAACATTTCTTGGTGTGTCAGCAGGGATAACCTATTTTGACAAGATCATGCATTTGCAGTTTCCTGATCTCTATTTAACTAGAATAAGGAACTTTTTTGTTCTGCTTCTGCACTCTTGTATGTCAATGCAGTGCTCCTGTATCCTCTGAAACATGTCCATTTTTGTACTCTGCTGTGTTCAAACAGGATATCATTGGATAGGAAAGCTCCAATTTGAATTGCTAATGTGAATTTGCTGTGCAACTCCCAAGCCATGCAGTGTCAGCTGCCTGAATGACTTGCCTCAGTGTCTTGTATTTTGCTGTGGCCTTTGCAAATGTATTCCATTTTTTTTTTTCTGAGACTGAAAAATTCTTTTAAATCATATTTACATACATCAAGTTGCTCTCTGAATTATTTTTCCAGTTGCAAACTCATCAGATGCTTGTGGAAGTGTCTGCTAGTAGTTGCATTCTCTGATATAGCAAATCATATTTACAACTGCATTTGGGGAGGTGAAAGAGTCAATACTCCTTTTGCCATAGCTTTGGCCAGAATTCTCTCCCACTGGTGAATAAACTGAATTTTTTACATGACTACATTCCAGATTTTTTTTCTGGCCCCCTAAAAGCATGTGTCATATTTTTTTGGAATAGCCCAAAGTCACCTTCTGAAATATCTGTTGGCTACCCAATCTAATTTCAAGAGTTCTCAGAGAATGTCTTGTTTTATTAAAATTTAGGTTTTGAAAATACTTGCTGAAGTTTACAGTACAATTGTGCTGTTTTGGCCTTGTTCTGTTCCTCTTAGCAAAAGCCTTGCTACTTGTTTGTCCTCTAGAGTTCATTATGTCCATAAACCCCTATAAATTATCTTTTTCTGACAAAGCTGGGGCATGTTGTCTTCTTCCATGTATATAATTTTCTTGTCTTTAGATCTGCCTTTTTTTTTTTTTTCTGATCAACCAAAGCTCCAATTCTTAAAGCCTGAAAAGTGCTCTTTTTAGGTCCTTTTCCCCAATAATATGGCTAATTTTTTTCCATAGCAGACCTACTACACATTGTGCCTACTTTAAGGACCTCAGTCACATTAAAAATTTATTTTCTCTTGCTTTTGGGAAAAAAAATCAAAATCATATTTTAATCTGGCAGTATTCCTGTATCAAGCATTAAAATAGTGTAGCCTGAAGTACCTTCTGTTAGAGAAGTTGGCCAATCTCCTAGTCTGAGAATTATAAAAAAGTATTTCTGTGTTCAGTGATGCTATATGCAGTGCTGTATCCTCCAGCTGCTGCAGATCAGGTCCCTCCTGTCAGGTTAGATTAGATTAAGTTAAGAAGAAATTCTTAACTGTGCATGTAGTGAAGCACTGGAGCACAGTACCCAGAGAAGCTGTGGCTGCCCCAGCCCTGGAAGTGCTAAAGACCACATTAGATGGGGCTTGGAGCAACCTGGTCCAGTGGAAAGTGTCCTTGCCCATGCCAGGAGGTTGGAATGAGATGGACTTTAAGGTCCCTTCCAACCCAAACCATCCCATGATTCTATGAAAAGGTTTATTAGAAGATATAAAATGACAGGACAAACCATGGTGGGCAGGTGCAGGGCTCAGCCAAACAAATGCTCCAGCCAGCTCTGGTTCACACATGACCAGCCCCTTTTACACCCTTTTCTGTCTGCCCCCCTGTGTGTCTGTTACTCTCTCTTCCCCTGCACAGCCCTTCATGCATCTCCCCAGCTCCATCAGACCCTCAGCCCTCCCAGTTCATGGTCCCCCAGTTTACAGTCTTATCATTTGCAAGGTCCAGACTGATCTCCCAGAGGTGCAGTCTGTGGTTTTTGATAGCCCATCAGTTACTACGAGGGACAAGATTGGCTTCTTCTTAGGTCTGTGTCTTGGAAAATTTAGTTTCTGATTTCCTCCTTTTCCCTTAATTTCCCAGTTGGCAGGGTCCTGGATGAGGTAACCTTGCTGCAATAAGCCTCCTCATATTTCCACATGCCTTGATCAATTAGTGTGAATGTCCAGGTTTGCTTCCCATCACTGCCATCCGTTTTTGTTGGTCAGGTTTGTGTCCTTGATGTTCTAATTTATGACTTTTTCCTTCTCTTCCTTTGTTGAATTCAAAAAGGGTCCTTGACCAGATACCCCCAATGGAGCAGCACTCCCTGGCCAGCCACCTTTACACTTCATGTTTTGGGAATCATCTGTTCTCCCCTGATTGTCTGCTGGGCGATAAAATGTTTCTGTTCAACATACCTATTTAGTGTCCTTAGATTAGGAAACAATCTGAGTGAGACATTCTCTTATCCTCCTATTAGCAGTGAGGGCACCTATATACTAGGATCTTTCTGTATTTTAATTATGATCATTTTAATTAATGTGAGCATTGGATTAATCACTTTTTAATTAGGTTAATTATTTATGGTAACTAAGTTCCAACATTACTGAGAAGGTAATCTTCCCCCTGCGTTTGCTTTCATAATTGCAAAACCTTTGTGGATGCATAAATTACTGCCAATGGATTTGAAAAGCCGAGCTTGCTGTTCTGAGGTTGATTTTCCCATCCAGTTAGAAGGACAGTTCTGAGGAGCCTTTGTGTTTGTTTTAGGGCACTTACACCCCAAACCAGAGTACACTTATTAACTCCCCTCTTGTCTCTATGTTGCTGTGACTTATAACTGATTTAAGGTACTGCATTTCAAGTTTAATTTTCTGTCTTGTAGTAGAACTATCCCACCATATGCCTGTGTGACTTACACACTTATACATTTATGTTTCCTTACAGACTATCCTTTCAGTATTTTCAAATGCACCACTTACCTGAGCATCACTTTCCCCGCCACAGGATTTTCCCTGTAAACTGCACCAGCATTTAATTTCATCTTAGTTACAGGATCACAGAATATTTTGAGTTGGAAGGGACCCACAAGGCTCATGGAGTCCAAGTCTGAAGTGAATGGGCCATGGGAGGATCAGACCCAAAATCCTGGCATAATTAGCACCATTTCCCAACCAATTAAGCTAAATATTGTTTTGTAGCATTATCAGTAGCACAGTTTCTATCAGTTCCCATTTAAAGACCATTCCTGTGTGTCAGATTTTGCAGACTGATGTATCACACCTCCCCATGGCTGACATCTTCTCCCTGAACTGGTGTGCTGTACCATTCATTGGATATTCTGCTTTGTGCCAGCCACTCTTGGCTCCAAGCTCCTGAAAGTGTTCAAACTTTATGAGCTTTCCAACACTGGTTGTTATTTGGGTCTGTGCATTTTCCCACATCATGTTAACAGCATTTATTTTCAGTGCTATGCAGTTTTTGGTCAGACTCATTTCCTTTTTTTCTGAATTTTCTGGCTTTCTATTTTTCAATTCCCTCTCCTATTAGCTTGTCAGATGCAGTTTTAACTTCTATGTCTTCATTCTAACATTTTCATTCTGCTCTGAGTAATGTAAAGCTGCATCCGTGAAGGTTTAGTTTGGCTGTTAGGAAAAGGTTCTTCATCCAGATAGTGGCCAAACACTGGAACAGGATCCCCAAGCAAGTGGTCACAGCAGCAAGACTGACAGAGTTCAAGGAACATTTGGACAATGATCTCAGGCCCATGATGTGATTCATGGGATTATCCTGTGCAAGACAAGGAGCTGGACTTGATATTTTGTGGGTCCCTTACAAACAAGGATATTCTATGATCCTATATTTGCAACTCATCCGTTTTTGTCAGCCTTTTCTAACTCCAGGCCTCTACACACCAGCAACATTTCCTCTACTTTTGACTCTGCTTCCATTGGCCTGTTCTCTGATAATACACTATGCTAAAGTGCCAGCATCTACATCTGGTTTGCTCAGTTTGGCTCACGAGAGCATTCTTCAGTGGGCATTCTCTGTTTGCAGTCCTGTACCTTTCAATTGTTTGACTTTTCCTGGGGATTCAGTGGGGTTTTTTTTCAGGTTTGTCAGCCATTGCACAGAGCTTAATCTCTTTTCCTCTCTCATTTCCACCCTTTTTAGAGTCATCACCAGCTCCATATCGTACAGCATGCAAGAAAATGGGTTCATCCCTTTTTGTCTCAAGGCAGTCTGATACCATGTGGACGTGATAGCTGTGCTTAATCCTTTCCAAGGATTTCCATTTTATTCACTCTCTTCTTGCGTGTCTTTTCACATAACTAAGAAGTCTTTTCCTATATTCTTTTTTAAAAAGATCTTTAAATACTCAAATTACACTGCTAGTGCCATGTTCATATTTCAGATCCCAAAGCAGAAGGCTCTCAGCAAGCCCCATGGCATATATTTATAGCTGTGCTACTAGTCAGCATGAGAGACATTTCTGAACTGTCTTTTCTGTGTTGCTTTCTGATCCAGGATTATTCTCATGGCTCTAGTTTTTGCTTTCCATCACACTTTTTAAAGCAAGTTCTGTGTGAGTCTTCCTTAGCAAAGTAGGTCTGGGAATATAAGATCCGTGTAATTGTTATTTAGCACACTCTTCCCTTTTGTAGAAGTGGCTGAGAGCCACAGTGGAGAGGATGCCCTGAGCATCCTGAGGTTGACCTGACAGCATCTGTGAAAGGGAAGGGACTTTGGGAACAATGCACAGTCCTCTGGATTCACCTTGAAGTTCTGTGGAAGAATAAAAGACATAAATGACTAAAATATTTACTTATATTTACTCAATTCCTCTAAAGGACATCTGAGGAGAATTGTGAGCTAAACATCTTTTTCAGACATTATCTTCCTTTTGTTCTCATCTGTTTTCCTCAGGAAACAAGAGTGCATGCTTGAACTTCAGTACTGCTTCAGCTCCACTTTAGGTTCACTTCAGTTTAATTTTTGTCTCTTAGAAAGTCAAGGTAATTGAAGGGTTGTTGCTCACCAGAAGCATTTAATGTGGACATAAAAAAGAAAACCAATATATTTTCCCTTTTTCTCTCTCCTCTAGCAAGACGTACAGGATGTAAGTACTAAGTGAGATTCAAGGATGACGTTCAAGTTTGCCCTATAGCTACAATTGTGGTGTATCATGACACACAGTGCCCTTCAGCCATTAATCCCCATGTGCCCATCTGGTTGTCTGTGTAAATAATATGATGAACTGATTGGCAAAATGGTTAACCTGAGACAAGGTGGCAGAAAGAACACCCAGTACTCGTCCTGGATAAGCATTTGACCAAATTTTAAAGGAAGTTCCCATATAGAAATATTAGATAGTCTTAAAGAGCAGCTCCTGCTGATCCTAGACTGATTGAAAGCCATTGCTTGTACCTTGATCAGCATCCAGCTGTTGATGCAGCCCAAAAAGCCAATCAAGTCCTGGACTGCATCAAAACCAGTGTGGCCAGGAGGTCAAGGGAGGGGATTCTGCTCCTCTGCTCTGCCCTGGTGAGACCCCACCTGCAGAGCTATGTCCACCTCTGGGGTCACANCATCTTCTCCCTGAACTGGTGTGCTGTACCATTCATTGGATATTCTGCTTTGTGCCAGCCACTCTTGGCTCCAAGCTCCTGAAAGTGTTCAAACTTTATGAGCTTTCCAACACTGGTTGTTATTTGGGTCTGTGCATTTTCCCACATCATGTTAACAGCATTTATTTTCAGTGCTATGCAGTTTTTGGTCAGACTCATTTCCTTTTTTTCTGAATTTTCTGGCTTTCTATTTTTCAATTCCCTCTCCTATTAGCTTGTCAGATGCAGTTTTAACTTCTATGTCTTCATTCTAACATTTTCATTCTGCTCTGAGTAATGTAAAGCTGCATCCGTGAAGGTTTAGTTTGGCTGTTAGGAAAAGGTTCTTCATCCAGATAGTGGCCAAACACTGGAACAGGATCCCCAAGCAAGTGGTCACAGCAGCAAGACTGACAGAGTTCAAGGAACATTTGGACAATGATCTCAGGCCCATGATGTGATTCATGGGATTATCCTGTGCAAGACAAGGAGCTGGACTTGATATTTTGTGGGTCCCTTACAAACAAGGATATTCTATGATCCTATATTTGCAACTCGTCCGTTTTTGTCAGCCTTTTCTAACTCCAGGCCTCTACACACCAGCAACATTTCCTCTACTTTTGACTCTGCTTCCATTGGCCTGTTCTCTGATAATGCACTATGCTAAAGTGCCAGCATCTACATCTGGTTTGCTCAGTTTGGCTCACGAGAGCATTCTTCAGTGGGCATTCTCTGTTTGCAGTCCTGTACCTTTCAATTGTTTGACTTTTCCTGGGGATTCAGTGGGGTTTTTTTTCAGGTTTGTCAGCCATTGCACAGAACTTAATCTCTTTTTCTCTCTCATTTCCACCCTTTTTAGAGTCATCACCAGCTCCATATCGTACAGCATGCAAGAAAATGGGTTCATCCCTTTTTGTCTCAAGGCAGTCTGATATCATGTGGACATGATAGCTGTGCTTAATCCTTTCCAAGGATTTCCATTTTATTCACTCTCTTCTTGCGTGTCTTTTCACATAACTAAGAAGTCTTTTCCTATATTCTTTTTTAAAAAGATCTTTAAATACTCAAATTACACTGCTAGTGCCATGTTCATATTTCAGATCCCAAAGCAGAAGGCTCTCAGCAAGCCCCATGGCATATATTTATAGCTGTGCTACTAGTCAGCATGAGAGACATTTCTGAACTGTCTTTTCTGTGTTGCTTTCTGATCCAGGATTATTTTCATGGCTCAAGTTTTTGCTTTCCATCACACTTTTTAAAGCAAGTTCTGTGTGAGTCTTCCTTAGCAAAGTAGGTCTGGGAATATAAGATCTGTGTAATTGTTATTTAGCACCCTCTTCCCTTTTGTAGAAGTGGCTGAGAACCACAGAGGAGAGGATGCCCTGAGCATCCTCTCCACTGAGGTTGACCTGACAGCATCTGTGAAAGGGAAGGGACTTTGGGAACAATGCACAGTCCTCTGGATTCACCTTGAAGTTCTGTGGAAGAATAAAAGACATAAATGACTAAAATATTTACTTATATTTACTCAATTCCTCTAAAGGACATCTGAGGAGAATTGTGAGCTAAACATCTTTTTCAGACATTATCTTCCTTTTGTTCTCATCTGTTTTCCTCAGGAAACAAGAGTGCATGCTTGAACTTCAGTACTGCTTCAGCTCCACTTTAGGTTCACTTCAGTTTAATTTTTGTCTCTTAGAAAGTCAAGGTAATTGAAGGGTTGTTGCTCACCAGAAGCATTTAATGTGGACATAAAAAAGAAAACCAATATATTTTCCCTTTTTCTCTCTCCTCTAGCAAGACGTACAGGATGTAAGTACTAAGTGAGATTCAAGGATGACGTTCAAGTTTGCCCTATAGCTACAATTGTGGTGTATCATGACACACAGTGCCCTTCAGCCATTAATCCCCATGTGCCCATCTGGTTGTCTGTGTAAATAATATGATGAACTGATTGGCAAAATGGTTAACCTGAGACAAGGTGGCAGAAAGAACACCCAGTACTCGTCCTGGATAAGCATTTGAGCAAATTTTAAAGGAAGTTCCCATACAGAAATATTAGATAGTCTCAAAGAACAGCTCCTGCTGGTCCTAGACTGATTGAAAGCCACTGCTTGTACCTTGATCAGCATCCAGCTGTTGATGCAGCCCAAAAAGCCAATCAAGTCCTGGACTGCATCAAAACCAGTGTGGCCAGGAGGTCAAGGGAGGGGATTCTGCTCCTCTGCTCTGCCCTGGTGAGACCCCACCTGCAGAGCTATGTCCACCTCTGGGGTCACACAGCACAGGGAGGATGTGGAACTGTTGGAGAGCAAGTCCAGTGCAGGCCACCAAGGCAACTGAAGGGATAGAGCAACTGTCTTACAAGGAAAGGTGGAGAGAATTGGGATTGTTCAGTCTGGAAAAGTGAAGGCTTCAGGGTGACCTCTTTGTGGTCTTCCAGGACCTGAAGGGAGCCTTGAAGAAAGATGGAGAGGGACTTTGACAAGATGTGAGAACTGAGTATATATAGATAACCAAGACAGCCAAAATCCAGAGCTGAAGTGTAAAGAGTAGATTTATTCCATTACCATGCTGGCAGAATGGGGACACATGCACTGCTAAGCTTATTCCATCTTAGCAGGGGCAAAAAGTGCTCAGGATAACTTCCAAGCTTCTTATCTCTCCTTCTCCCAGCAGGGAGGCCCCAGCCTGTGAGGAATGTCTTTTAAGTTTTTTACAGCATTCTGTTATCCTCTACAAAACCTCCACTTCTTAGGACAGACAGAAAACAACCCAAAGAAAACACAACAAATGAATTTTTCCATACTGAATATTCTAAGTATCCTCCAGCTGCAAGGTCATCTTGAGTGAAAACAACTCTGTTTTTCCCTCCTCATCAAATCTTCCACTTTCAACCTTTTTCTCACCACACAAGGGGAGTGACAGTAAAAGGGATAATGGCTTCAAAGTGGAAGAGAGTAGGTTTAAATTAAATATATGGAAGAAGTTCTTTACTGTGAGCTTGGTGAAACACTGGCACAGGTTGCCCAGAGAAGCTGTGGCTGCCCCATCCCTGGAAGTGTTCAATGGTTGGATGGAGCTCTGAGCAACCTGGTCTAGTGGAAGGTGTCCTTGCCCATGGCAAGGGGTTGGATTTAGATGGTCTTGAAGGTCCCTTCCAACCCAAACCATTCTATGATTCTGTGAACATCCTGGGTGGCAAATCTGGAGCTATCCCAGAGAAAACCCTGTGTGGGACTTCTGCAGAATCAACAAAGCTGAACACAAATAAGATGCTTTTAGATGGTCAGTAGAAACTGTTCCTTTAGAAACAAAAATGATCAGGTAGGACAGCTTTTGTATATGGTAAAGTTTTTATGCTCTTTAAGGTTCTTAGTATGAATAAAACATGCACTTGCTTCAGTGATGACACATGGTGATGGACCAGGTGGATACAGGAATTCAGCAGAAAATGGTTTGGGGAACTGTCACCGAGTACCTTGAAACACCACTGCAAGGATCTTCACAATGCAGATTTCTGTCACCA
The DNA here is from genome assembly GCA_013400275.1 of Rhadina sibilatrix. Taxonomy (NCBI): domain Eukaryota; kingdom Metazoa; phylum Chordata; class Aves; order Passeriformes; family Phylloscopidae; genus Rhadina; species Rhadina sibilatrix. Next base: position 60,266 of record VWYO01024432.1, read on the forward strand.
TATGAGCAGTGGCCAACTGTCTTGTTCAAAAATTTGGTTTCCCAAGTGAACATGTTTTTTGTTTTGTTTTTAACAAACTTAATTCCTTGTTAATGACATGTAAGAGATGCACACTGAGGGGTGGAGATTGTGCCTTTTCCTAACTCTACCTATCTGGACATAAAATCCTGAGAATGCTGGTAACTTCTATGACTTCATCTCATGAAAACTGATACCACTACACCTTAACAAACAAAAAACCAACCAAACAAATAAACGGATTTTGCCTGTTTACAGGTGCCTTCAAAGATTTAAAGCTTCATCCTTCATACTAGTACAATTCATAGTGTTTCCTATGACCAGAAGACAAGCTAAAGCAATTCCAGTTTCTCTGTGACTCAAATGAATTTAGCAAGAGTTTGAGAGGATGTTCAAGTTGTAGATATTTGGAGGCATTTGCTATTTGTCACATGCAAGGAGCAGTGCTGCTCAGCAGCAGCAAATAAAATGTGTTCTAGTCCAGATAAGTCAGCAGAGTGCAAGAGTAACCAGGGGATTATTGTATAATAATTTCACCATTTTCTTTTTTGTGATCTATAGGGTGTACCTGGAAATCCAGGGGAAAGAGGACCTCCTGGAAAACCTGTATGTAACTTCATTTCTGTATTACATCTTCCTTTTAACTCAATTTCCAACTGTACACCTCACCTCAGAAGTGCACTTGGGTACTTTTCCACTGATGTTTTTCCCAGCAGAGCAGTAGGAAGAAGACTAAAACCCAATAAAGGTTTAGTGAAGGCTTTGGAATGGTCTGAAAGTAACCAGATATTCTGCATGTAAATAAAAGCCAAAATTTTAAAGGCACTTCCTTAGCACCACTGTGCAGTACCCTCAGCAAGAACTCATCTCAGGTGTGATGAAGAGCATTGGTAAGGTGGGGTAGGAAGTACAAGTTTGGTCCAGTGAGTCCTAGACAGGACAAGAGAAACCAGTGAGAATCCATGAGCATGTTCAGGAAAAATTCTCATGTCTTGATACCTCTTAAAATTGCCTGAAATAATGGATTTCTCATTCCACAGGGTTCCCCACCCCTGCTCACTCCAGAGGACATAAATCTCCTAGTAAAGGTAATCAGCCTTTCATGAGAGAGGGAGTTTATCTCTCTGTATGATTCAGACCTGACTAACACTCTGTGATGGGAAAGTGTCTGAACTACAAGTGCAAACACTCTTTCAAAGCTCAAGACTTGCAAGTCTCTTACTTGCACTGGTATTGGGACACAAGCTCACAATGGAGATCAAAACCCTTTCCCCAGCAGTGAAATGACCTACAAAGTTCTCTATGACATCTCTGAGACTTTCTCAGCTCTTTCTGAGGCGTTCATTCCTAAGGAGAAATAAACATTATCAAGTTGCATTATCTAAACCAGAAAATGGAAAGTATTTTAATAAAATGCTGGATTTTTTCACGTACACCTTCAACGGTGACTGCAGTAATTTTGGGTAACTGGGTGAAAATTCAGTTTGCATTGTGAATCTAAAAGGATGCAGGTAATTAACCTCAGAAGTAACTGTGCTTCAAAAGTGGTAATTTGTCTGCCTTTACTCTCCATGTAGAGAATTGCCTGAGAAATTAGGCAGTCTTTGATAGGCTCTGACTGAAAAATCTTTACAGGTTTACATGGGCTGAGTTGTGAGTTTTTTAAGCTGCCTTGAGACCTGGCAAGAAATCTTTTCTTATTGATTAAAAGAAACTAAAAAATTATGTTCTTTCACCAACCACATTAACCAAAGGACCCTTTTAAGATTGCTGCTGTGAAATTACTCTTCACTGAGGAGCTGTCTTTGTTTTGTGGAGCACAGTATTGTTCTGGAGGTTTCACTGTAAGGTATTGTTTGAGATTTTTGATCTGGACAAGAGCAAGAGACTCATTCTTGGGTATAGGATGTCGCTTTGATGTTTCATTTTTTTCTTTAGCTTATATTATGGTTAAACACATCTGTGCATTTTTTCTGTGTGGTATTTTTTCACTCCACATTTGGTACAGAAAGCAGCACCTTGAAATTCCAGATGAAATTAGGGCTCTGCAGTTATGGGTGTTTCTCAAGCACTTACAGTGTAAATAGATAAATGTGGATGTAGGTGCTGAGGCTTAAAAATTTACCCCACAGTCTTGCAACAGATCATTGACAGAGTTGGGTGTTGTAGCTCCTGACTCTCAACCTGATGATCTGTTTTGTGTTATGCTCTTATGGGCAGGATTCCCTCCCCTTTTACTGAAGGCAGTCTGCCTTTGAAATGGAAATGTCATACATGGATTCAATTTCCTGAGGATAGTTGGAATGTAAAGACTTCTGAGAGGATGCTTCAAAGAGATTTGGAAGGAGGGAGGTAGTGATTCTCCCTGGTAAAATTTGGCCAGGACACTGTGACATTCACTTGATCTTCACAAACTCCATTGGTTAAGTTGTCCTTAGCCAAGCTGGCTGCTAAATAATTTCTCCTGCAGAACCCTTTCTGACATTGTGTTACACCTGATTTGTCCTTAGAAACCTGCCCTCTAAGCAGTAGCACAGATCCTTCAGACTGGAGCAGACAGGCTTCTAGTGGTCTTGTAGATTCAAAGCAATATTTTTATTGATAGTCTTGCTAGTCTCCCTGACCTCCCCATCAGGAAGAGCTTTTCCTTGGTTTCCTGATCCTGGGTGACCAATTGAGACCTAGAACAGATAGGAAACTTCCCACGGGAGCATGTGTGAGCTCAGCTACTGACCCTTACTCTGCTTCATGCTGCCCTCATTGTGGTTCTTTAAGGCAAATTCACTCCAATCCTGAGCTAAAACAGCAAAGGTTTAAGAATTATACCAGCACCACAGGGCTGCATTCATAGTGCATGTCCATAGGGACACTGATGTGTTTTTCCATGTTCTCTCCCAGGATGTGTGCAGTGAGTGCCCTCCTGGCCCACCAGGACTGCCAGGCATCCCAGGTTTCAAAGGGGATAAAGGTCTCCGAGGACCACCAGGTAGAGATGGCCAGGATGGGAAAATGGTAAGAGAGCTGAGGGAGTGACCATGCCTTGGATCTGCTGTGACCCTATTTTTCTATTAATATGGTTGATGGTTTCTTATAAGATGGTTAATTTATTTATTTATTTTTTTTCATCAATAACCTGCTGGATCTTTTTTAGAGACCTGTGGAGTCAATGAACTAAACCACCTCTTGTGCATTGCAGGGGATTGCTGGTCCCAGAGGTCCTCCAGGCCCACCTGGGCTCGATGGCCCAAAGGTTGGTTGGTTTTCTTCAGCTATCTAATGAAAACTTATTTGTGACTAATTACTCACCCTAATTATTTTGGGAACAGGTTACCCAAAGTAGTTGTGAATGCCCCATCTCTGGAAGTGTTACGGGGTTGGATGGAGTTTTGAACAACTTGGTTTAGTGGCAGGTGTCCCTGCCCATGGCATGAGGGATTGTTTCACTTTAATAGCATGTTCTACCATCCCTTTGTTCACACACAGACAGGCAGACATATCTGAAGGGTCTGATTCTTGATGTCCAATTTCATTACATTGATGGATAGACTTGAGAGTAAGTTTCAACTCAAATTAGGTGAGAAAGAAATTAAAGCCTAAGCAGCCACCATGACTGTTACTCTCTTTTTTGAATCTTCTGATTTTTTGAATCTCCTTTTGAATCTTAAGTGCAGGAATTAAGACTGCAATGGGCTGCTGGGCTCCAAACACACCATCTGCCCTGGTGGTCTTACCCCAAAACTCCAAATATTTCATGAAGCATGTTACAGGAAAAACTTCTTTTAGCTATATGTTCCTGCTTTGTGGTCTAGGACATAAAACATAAAACTTCCCTTGTTTGAAGTATTCCAATAATGTCACATTTCAAGCATTTCCCATAAAGAGGGCTGTCACCAGTCTGCTCACAATGTCAGTGCCTGGCCACAATTAAAACCTTTACAACTGCCTAATGTGAAATAAATCAAAACAAATCAATGGAGGAAGAGATAAGGTGATTTAATGATCAGCCACAATTTCCTCCAGACATCCTTTCACTACTGACTTACTGTCTAAAATAGCTCCTGCTATTCTAACATCTTTGCATTTGCACTTGTTAGAGTGCAGGACAGGATAATAGAGTTTCATTAATTAATCTCGTATGTTGCAATTAAAAGTATTGTGGGGAGAGCAGCACAATCTCAAAAGTAAACATAGTTGATCAAAATGAAAGAATGTTCCAGGATAAAATTTGGAAGAGAATTAGTAACCCATAAAGCCAATAACTGGCAGAAATGCCAAGCAAGCTGAGACATACTACATCTGCTGCTTTCTTATATGTCATGAGAAAGCAGAGATTAAGGCAGAAAGAATGGATAGTTAGGTGAAATAACAGGATAAATTTCAAACTGTACATATTCATAAAGTCAAATCAAGTAAATGAAAAGTAGTCTAACTTGAATTCAAAAAAGAGAAAAAAGAGCTCTCAAATGAAAAAAGAAAAAAAAAAGTAAACAAGTACTCTAAGACCCCTGGCAAGGAGCAAACACAGTCTTTGTGACTCTTTCCTACATCTGAGGAGGATCCTTGCAGTGGAAGACCCAAATTGCTCTGCACTTTTGACTCTGGGCTGTATTGTCCCTACCAACATCTATTAGGTCCTGCCCTGACAGAAGAGCGGTAGAACTTCAGATCTTTGCTCATGAGCAGCTTCATTCCTTCTGGTGATAGGAATTAGAGCCCTTTTATTAATAAATAGCAACCCTCTTTCTCCCCCTCGTCTCCTAACTCTCATATAGTAAACCAGTGTGTTATTTCAATGGCCAGCAATTCTTTATTGCTCTGTTGTTCACACCTTGTTCACCATTACCTCAGTAACTTTCACTGTCTTGTCTCACTGTAAGCACTGATAATATAGACAAGTACAGCACTGATAATGCAGACATGCACATTTCAGTTAGTTGTCTCTGTCCTGTGTGTCTAGAACAGAAAAAGTGAGAAAGAGGGGAGCACTTTCTGGGTGTGAGTTTTCTGGCTGCACCTTAGAAATGCTGCTTTTATTGCTGTTGTCCCTGAAGGGTATGGGCACCTTTGTTGGGCCAGATGATCCTTTATAAGATGTGATTTAGTGAAGTGCTTAACAACCTGTCTGCTCTTTAAGGATGTGTAATTCCTCTTTATGCCTGTGATAATAAAACATTAAAAACCAACTATGCTGGGTCCACTCAAAGGCCATTTTCCACATATATTCCTGGCTTCAGCACTGGTAGTGAAAGTCGAGAGAAGAATTTAAGAGAAGGGCAAGGAGGGCTCAGTCCTGATTCTTGAGTTTTATTCTTGAATGTCCAAGTGCTTTATGAGACAGGTCAAAAAGCTGTCACAACACTGAATCTCATTGACTTTCAATGGCTCTGTTTTTTTATTACCAGGGTGCTAAAGGAGACCGTGGTATGACTGGGGAAGTAGGAGAAAAAGGTGAACAGGTAAAAACAGTGTGCTTTCCAGCAATGCTGTCACTGTGATTGTTCCTTCATCAGTAACTCCTGTGATGCCTGTACAAGAGCACCCTTCTCAGAGGCAGAAGAGGAAGATGGGAGCTCTTCATCACTGACAAACCACAAATGGGCTCTGCCAAAGAGTGGAATCATAGCAATCCTCCACAGACTTCCTCATCTCCAGTAAAAACTTTCCAGTACAATCTATTTCCTCACCTCTGGACTGAATGCATTACATTCTCTACATTACCTAACCCTTACTCATTTCCTTGGATAATCCCTAGATGATTTCCAGGGGTTCAGGTGTCTTTGGGTTGAAAAAGCCAGTCGGTCTGTTTGTCTTAGATGATGAATGTAAGGAGGACCTCTTTTAGGAGGGGCTGAGATGCCACAGGAAAGATGAGAATGGTTTAAATTAGAGTAAACTTTCATAGTTAATTTTGCCAAGGGCTGAGTCACTGGTTTAAGGTGCAAATCAGCACCTCTTCAATGACATTTTTAGGACATTTTAAACAAGCTTGGTTTCCCAAATGACCTCCTGTCTTGTGCAATTCCACAATATCTGCTCTCATCTTCCATTGGCATAGACTAAAATATGCATGGGAAGAAGTACACTTGGAATTTAACTATGTTATTTCTGAAATGCACACTTTGAAAGCCAAGGTTTCACTTTAAAAAGCCATGGATCTTTATTCCCTTACAACTAGCTCTCTGTGAATTGACTTATTTTGGTGTTACCTCACAATAATCACCAGTTAACTTTTATACAAGTAGATATGTGACTAATGCATAAAGAAAGTCTCTATTTTCATTCTGCAGGGCCACCCTGGAATGCCTGGCTTCTCAGGGGCTCCTGGAAACCCTGGTCCACCTGTAAGTTCCTCTGTTGCAAAGATGGTCCTGTAGTGTCTTGTTAATAAAAGGTGTTGCAAGCTCCATGTGGTGGAAAGGACCATTCCCATCTGTGCATTGAATTTGCATTTTCCAGTGAGTTCCTAATGATCCCCTGAGTGTGACAGAGTTCCCCTGTCATGGTAATTGCTATTTAATACATTGGCCACTTTCCACTGATTGCTTCAACTGGTTCTGTAAATTGTTGCTGAGCTTCAGTTGCTCTCTTTATACAACACAAAGATGATGATGAAAACTCTTCCATAGGGACTATTTAGTACATGTATAGGTGCTTTCCTGTATGTGAAATAAGTTGTTAGTCTAGAACTAGCAGATCAAAGAGCTTTTTAGTTCTCAATTTTGCACAGTGGTATGAGACTGTATTTTCTCCAATTTTGATGTTATGTGAGTTACTTTTGAATTAAAAGGACTTTTACACGTCCCTCTCCATCTCAGTTCTTCTCATTCTTAGTTCTGCTCTCTCCATGAATAAAATTATCCTTCTTTCTATCTAAGAAAGGGTGATAGTGCAGAATCAGGGCTGAAATCACTTGGCTGTCCTGCTGGTGATATCTCTGCTTTGCTCCCTTCAAGTTTGGGGATTTTTTTTTTTTCTAAGTCAAGGACTTTTCTCTCCAAACCACCTTTCACTGCCCAGAGTCATCACTGCTCATATTGCTGCTAACAGTGCAGTTTGGCTCTGCTGTGCTGAGGGTGTGCCACCTTAATCTATTCTGGGGATCAGCACAGCCTGAATTCACATTGCACTCACTAAATGATGGGACATACCAGAAAAGAGGGGTTAGATTAAAATTCCATATTCAGATGGTAGCAGTGCCTAAAGGATGCTGGATACTTTGCTGCTGGGACAACACATGGGCTTGCATTGTGGGTCATTTGAGCTCCCATGAGCATTATTTTAGGAGTTAATAACAGACACATATGCTGTGTCTCTATTAACCTAATACTGCTACAACTACAGAGCTGTGCCAGTGAGATTAAAACACTTAAAATTGTCCTATGCAACCTCCTGAACAGCCAGAGGAGAAGTGCAAAGTAAAACTGAGCCTGTCAAAACAGAGCAAAATGTGATGCCCCCTAAACAATTTTGTTTTTCAGCTTTTGCTGACTTTTCCCTCTGTCTGCATTGACTTGTGGCTCCAGGAGTTTGCCTGCCACAGAGTGTGCTTCATAATTTCTATTCTCCTGTAATTGCTGTTCTTCAGCATAATTTTTGTCATGATTGGCTTTTTCCTATTTGTCCCCTGCTTTTCAGGAGGAAGAGCCAAGACCAAACTCAAATATCTGAGTATTTCTGGCTTTGGAGGATGATTGAGTGCAGAGGTTGGCACTGCTTTTCAATGATGAATGAAGAAATGGAATGAATGTTGAACTGAGTGATTAAAGAAAGCTGCAGAGTTGCCAGCTGTGGTAGGGAATGTGTTGACAAACATATAAAATGCATTAATCATTCAGGTTGTTTCTGCTTTATTTTGTTTAGGGATCAGATGGGGCACCAGGACCAATAGGACCAGCAGGAAACCCAGGAGACATGGTAAGCTCTAAGCTCTGGTCTTGACTGCTGGCTTCACCTAGGTTTAGGTCTGTGAAGTAAAGCTGAACTGACATCCATGTAATGTCCTCTGAAAACTCCCCAAAATATTCAGGCTGCAAGCAGAACCTCCACAAATAACCATAGATTACTGTTCTAGCATTTTTTGTTTTTACTCACCAAATGAAATTCCACGTTAGCCAGAGGATAGTCCAGCCCATGGGACCTCTATGGAGGTTTTTGTACCTCTTGTCCTTGCTATTAACATCTCAGCCTCCAGAACAGGATTTCTAAGTCTGTTAGGATGCTTCATGACCTAAGGCTAATATCAGAACCCTGTTGTGGGGATTATCAAAATACAACCAGCAACCTGGTTGTATTCATCATTGAAGGATGTCACAGCACAGACTGCTGAGATGCTGAAGCTTGGCACTATTTCCTGGTACCATCAAATATACCAGTACAGGTCTAAGCTTTGAGAAGCCCATGAAGAATTTTGGCACTGCTGTTTCATTTGAAGGGTTTTCAGATGTCACTTTATGGTAGTGCATCAGAAAACCCTGGGAGAGACAGGTAATATGATGCTAACTTGAATTTGAAAAGTTAAAAATTAACCTTTCCTGAAGAATACTCCCTGTTGAGTTGGAAGAGTTTAAGACTGTAATTCCATGATGAATTTGTAGAGCAAGGTTTCCTAAGGGACAAGGTGTCTTCTGCAAAGCCATTTCATAACCTGAACTTCATCATAAGTAAACAGTGATGGTCCTTCTGATGGCTGATTATGAAATCAGTGAGCATTCTCAGAGAGGCCAGAGGCAAGATGGACAGGCTGGCTGAAATTCCATTTCAAATGCATGATAAGGCTGTGACACTGGGAAAGACCTGGGATGATATTGTCCAGTCCTGTGGAGTAAGGGGATTTCTTGGGACAGTCAGCAAGGCACTTCCTGTAACCACTCATTTAAAAAGCACACAATATACATCGGCTTCCTGGCAGGACACCTCATCCAGAAAGTTAAGGATGAAATATTAAATATAATTAAACTTCAGGAAAAGAACACTAGTGATTTCAGTGTTTTCTTTATTTATAAGAACTCATAGATAATACTGATTTTTTTTTTTTTTGATGTGAAAAGAGAGCCATCCATTCCAAACTTGGAGCTCAAGGAAACTTTGTAGACTGTGTGGCATGGGCTACAAGACCACCTTCTCACAGGTGTCCTGTGACAGACTCTACATGTGATAAATCTTCATCTGACAGAAACCTCTGAGGAGCTTGCCTGACCCTCAGTGTTTGTTCTTTCTTTCCAGGGCAAAGATGGTCCCCCAGGTCCACAGGGCCCACCAGGGCTGCCTGGACTCCCAGTGAGTGTGATTAAGCTTCTTCTAATTCAGTACATTAACTTATTCATGGACACATAGATATGTAAAAGAAAGAGGTGACACTTAGGAGGTGCCTTGAGAGCCACGTGTGCTCTGCAGCAGTGTCTTGCTGATGCAATGTCCTTGTTCCAGGACAGTGTGGATGCTGTGTTGGATCACTTTAAAGCAAAGTGTTAATAACAATGTGAATCAGGAACAGTCCTTGCATGTCTTCTCACTGGAAGAAATACTCTTATACAGAACACAGAAATCAACTTGTAACTCCAGTGTAAGTGCACAAGGATTGAGAGGCTGGGATGATTCCTTTGCACTGACTCAGGTTCAAGTGCACCTTGAGCATAGACTCTTCCCTTCTGGAAAATGTAACAGTACAACGTTTTGGGAGTTTTTAATCTGTCATAAGGGTAGAGCCAGAAATAATTCTACTGTAAAGTAGCCTACCTGAATGAAGATAATGACATTGTAATGATTTATGACAGTTGGTTTTAGAATCCTGATTTAAGATTGTTGGAGTGCTCGCCTTGCTGGGAAGGGAAATATTGCCATATTGGAAAGGGAAAGAGGTTATGCTGTTACAGGGGTGTGGCAGGGGGAGGTTTATGAATGAGCTATAGAAGTAGGGAGGGTTTTGGAGATTTAGGCAAACATAAGCATGTCATGATGAGCAGAGTTTTCACACTGACAAAGCCCCCACCAATCTTCCTTATCGATTCCTTTTCCCCTGTTTTGCATTTCATTTAACAGGGCATTGCTGGCAATGATGGCAAAGATGGCAAACCAGGATCTCTGGGGGAGCCGGTAATGTAATTTAAAGCTGTTTTACTCAGGCAATCAGAAGCTGCATCCAATTGTTGTTTTTGGAGCTGCCTGTCTATGGGCTCCTTTGGGGCAACAAGGAGCCTGTTTGCACATCTGTTTTTAACACCAGAAGGATTGTACTGTCTTGAGCAATTTATAGGCATGACACACGAGCAGTCTTGAAAAGAAACTGGGTTCTTTTAGTTTTACAACTACCATAAATACACTAAAACTTAGTGACTCCACTTTTACAGCTGTCTTAAACACTGCAGAGAAAGAAGGTTGTCTTGTAACATTAAACCTAGTGATCCATCCTTTTGATAGAAGTTTATGGGGCATAAAAAGTTTAGAGGAGGAGTCTTTAAAGAAGCTTTTTTCTGGATTGCTCTGAGACAGTTCTGTTGCCCAGAATTAGAGGGTTTATATTTGATTTTCTCTACTTAGTCTGTACTTGCATTTGGTGAGGGAAAAAAGCTGAGCCACAAAGTTGTCAGCTAAAAGGCAATGTTAGTAAATTTGGCAGTGAATGTTATTTCTTGCAACTGTGTGTATTACATGAAGAATGTGCTTCAAATATCAGGCATTGCCAGCCTCTTTCTATGACTTGTCAAATGGGATTTAGTGGTCCTGGGAACAGCCAAGTTCCCAGGCATTAGGACAGCTGCTAAGTAGAGGAGTGCTTGTCACAGCAGCTGCAGATTGTGTTTGCACCAAACCATTTCTATGTGCAGATGCTGATTTTGCATGTGCTGATTAGGTATTGGTGCAGCTCTGACACTGCCAACATGCACCAGTCCGGAGCTGTAAAATGCCTCAGGACCTCAGAGTGCAGGTGACAGTGCGGGTATGTTTGGAAATGTTTGTCACTGCTGTTCTCCTTGCAAACTCAGACTCTGCTGGACAAACCCTGGGCACTCAGAGTTCTCAGTGATGTTATGTCTAAGGGAGAGGAGTGGGAAGGTTTCAACAGCAGTGAGAGGGACCTGGGGCTTTCTCTAACATGAGCATTATTGTTTCCCACAGGGAAAGCCTGGAGAACAAGGGCTCCCAGGCCGGGAGGGTGCCCGAGGATTGCCGGTGGGTGCTGCTCTGGGGGGTCCCACCCACTCAACCCCCTGTACTGTAGTCAGGAAGCATTTATTGGGCAAATGAGGTTCTTTACTGATACAAACATACAACCAGTCGTGGCATTGTGACTAAATAAAATACGTAAATAAGCAACAAAATAGAACACAGACGTTTCTGAATCCTTCATATGTGGAGAAGAGTAAATCCCTTGTCTAGAAATTAAAACATGTAACCTCATGACACTCCTCCACAAGAAGTCACAGCTGTAGCCCTTGTGTTCTGTTACACGTCCTTTGAAAGAGTGGGGGACAGTAAAGTTTAGGGTTAAATAATATATTGGCTGGACACACCAGGGATACACAGACCACAGCCTTGGTTTTACAGCTTAAGGAGCTATGGAAAGCTTTTCCTGTGATGTAGCCCTGCCTAATTACTCCCTGGGACACAGCTGCTCCATGCTGACCTCTCCCTAGTAACTTTTGGCAAAACTGGAAAGGTTATTAAATAAACACTCAAGCTAGAGTTTTCTTTGTGTTTCCTGCATGAGGGTGATGGATAATTATTGATTTAATTCCCTTGTGTAGGGTTTCAAAGGACAGAGAGGAGACACAGGTCCCCCAGGTCCCCGGGTAAGTAACAGGTCCCTCATGCACAGTCCTTTGGAGAAAGACTGTGGGAATTAAAGTTGCCCGTTCTGAGGCAGAAGGTAAAAATGATAACAGTGTTTCATGTGGATCTTCAACTATGATTCCATGGGCCACATCCATGGCACAAAAATGGCAGCAGCTATCTTCATTCCTTCTGCTGAACTTCTGATTCTGGGGAAAGTGAGGCAGCTGGTAGAACTCAATCCTTTGATGCTCCCTTTGAGATAGTCCTTTGTGAAGAAGTCTCAAGGATGCCTCCATACCACATCCTTCTGGTAAACATGCTGGCAGAGTGAGGAACCCTACTGAACTTGTTGGACAAGTACTAGCTCTCTTCCACAAATGCTGAAGTAGTGCAAAATAAGTTCAAGTTCAAACCTTTTAGAAAGTGAATAGAAATATCCCTTTGAGTTAGTTGCCCCTTATGGATCATAGAACCCAAACCTCAAGTCTAGGAAGAAAAATTGTTCTCCACTCTGTTTGGAGCTCCTTGGTGTAAAATGGGGAATACAAAACTAAATGTTCTTCCACCTAATTCTGCCTTTTTTACAAGGAAAATTCTCTGCTTGCAGAAGCTTATGTGAAAAATCCAGTGCTGGAGATCCTCATCTTTTCCTCATTATGATAGCTTCTGTATCATGAATGTGTTGGTGGTTTTCAGTGCCTGCAGTAGCAGTAGCAAATAATTTGCTGGAAAGCAGAGCACTGCCTTGTGTATCACTTACAGGATTTTTTCTGAGTTATTTTTATAATCTGCATGTCATGTAAGATGAACAAGGCTCTTGCTGGTTTTAAAAAAAATTTCACTGAGCTCAGTCACACATTGCAGAAACCCCATACTGCTTACAGTGGTGAAACTGGTCCAAATTTGACCTTGAGCTGATCTCTCTTCCATTTTTGCTGAATTGCAGGGGGAGCCAGGTGTGGCGGGTCCTGCTGGTCGTGAGGGGCCACCAGGGAAGGATGTAAGTGCACCATTTTGAGCAGAAATGAATCTCCTTCTCCCTGACAAATGAAAATTTTAATTCACAGTGACCCTGACCTGAAACAGCTGCAGAAACTTCAATAAAGGGTGAATTACTGCAGGGAATGATTTGTGCAAAGATCATTAGGGGAAACAAAGAGTTAGAGGGCCTTTGTCACTGCTCAGCTGCTGGCAATAAAATGTCAGATATATCTTTGGATAAGCAGGGAAAGCAGCATGGTGTGAAACCCAGGCTGTGCTTGGTGGCCATGGGCCTGTCTTCTGGCACCCATCTCTGAGCAGTGCTTTGCTCTGCGGGTCCCACCAGGCCAGGCTCTGTCACGCTTCCTCTGCCACAGCTGCACCTGACTGAGTGTGTCGCTCCACTAAGTCTGTGAAATACCTTTGGAATCAGTTGCTGCTGCTCAGAGGAAAGAAAGATGGTACAAACCGTTCCTCTGGCATGATTAGTGTCAAGTGCAGTCATATAACAAAGTCCTGGGAGGGCGCAGCTGACGTGGGATCCTGCAGCAGCTGCCGAGCACTGTTCCGAGCAGCTGATGTGCCACTGCCATGGGACCTGGAGAAGTGGCTTCTCATTTGAAACCCCCTGTGTCACTGGAAACTGGCGTGCTGTAAATGCTACCCTACAAAGCAAAATGTAAGGTAGACCAAAAGGAACCCCTTGGAGAAGATGGAAGCAGCTGTGAAGTCTCCTTGAAGAGAAAACAGACTTGTCAATTCTTGAGAAATACCAGAGAATCTCTGTCCCTAAGAAATACAGCTTTAAGATAATCTGATAATAACCTGATAGAAATGGTTTCTGCCTGTAATCAGGCTGCATTTAATGGTAGATGTTTAAAATTCAAAGGTTTGGTCTTCCTCATAAATAACTGAAAGGGAGCAGTGAAACTCCTTTAATCCTGTTTCCACTAATATGAGAACAGTGTAATTTAGCAGGAGTGTGTCAAAATGTTTGTTCTCGTGTCTCCATGTCAGATCTTTCTCACTCACCAGAATACATTTCTTCCTCAGGGTGATCCTGGTCCCATAGGACCCCAGGGTCCTCGAGGACTCCGAGGGCAGCCGGTGAGTTTTCTCTCCTGACAAGCCATTTCTAGGGGTACATAACAGTTCATGGAATGGTTTGGATTGGAAGGAACATTAAAGATAATGTAGTTCTAACCCCTTGTCATGGAAAAGGATGCCATCCACTAAACCAGCTTGCTCAGACCCCCATCCAGCCCAGCCTTGAGAACTTCCAGGGCGGGGGCATTGTGTGTGGTGGGAATGTTCTGCAGTCCAGAACTCTGACTTGAAAGAAGAGAGTTTAGGAAGATTCAGCCGATGTTTGGTTAAAACACCTTGCCTTTCAGAAAGACAAATAAGAATGATATTGCTAGAAACTGATGAAAACTTGTAGTAGTGCAAGGTACTGATGGTTGCCAACTCAGTGGGAAGAACAGTTCAGTGGATTCTGTCAGAACTGCAGAGTCACAAATACCATATTCCAGTCCTGCCTCTGGGATCCTACTTCTCACATGGTCTCACATTTCAAAGGCAGACACTCACTGTGGGTGCCCAGGCTGAGTTTTTTGGGGGCCTGAACTATTTTATTACAGCTTCAGTGGAGAAATAGAAATCTAGTTGACATTTCAAAAAGTCTCATTTGTGATGGCTCAGAAATTACTTTTATTAATTTCAAAGGGTTTAAAATTCTGTCTTAGAAATTAATCCTTGTGACATCTGAATCGAGATCTCTGTTGCTGAACCAAGGCACATCTTTAGTGTGTTGCAATAAGTGAGTTCCTTTCCTTCTTGGTACCTAGTAGTGAAACAGATTCTAAAGCATGATCAGGGGGCAAAAATGCCAACTCAGCAATTCCAGGAGGTGGAGCAGCAGCTCCCTCCAAGCTGGGGGGGCTGGGGTTTAGATTAGACTGCAGGAACAAAAGGACACCTGCTGTGTCTACCTCATAATTTATCTAATTTCTTCTATACTGCTGACATCACTCACTATCATATCATGCCCCTGCACAACCATCGCAGTGAGTAAAAATATTTGAAGAGATAGAAACTGTCATAACTCCAGGCCATATTCTTCTTTGCAGAAGAGATACTTGGGATTTTGTATGTTGGAAGGCCAAGTATCAGTTCCTCTTTTTCTTCCTCTTCTTTGTTTTGTTTTTTTTTTTTTTTTAATCTAAAAATGAGTGTGAGGCATAATTCTGAATACTGACAGTACAAGGGCTGGTCTTTATGGTCAACCCCAGTGCAGGGTAAAACACCTCTGCATGGTGAGTTAAGAGAAGAGTGTAAACCTTCATCTCACCAAACTTTGTAGATGATCATCTCAGCTGCTTTCTTAAGGAACAGTGAGAAACAGGTCCTTTTAAAGGATGTTCTGGTTCATTCTGAGTTGTCTGGTGTCAGGTAAGTATCAAATGCTTCAAAACTTTAGAACAAGTGTTTCTCTCCATTGCCCAAAAAAGGGGAAGCCTGAGATGATTAAAAAGAGTCTTATCTGAACAGTGGTGACTTGGAGCAGCCAGGGAAGGTGGCTCCATCCATCCAGAAGGATGCTGCATATGATAAAGACAAGGGTGAAGGAAAGGAGAAGGAGAAGAAGTGCATGTTTCATCCTCCTCAGGCCCGTGGATTTAGGTCCACATCTCAGTTTTTTTTTCCTGAGATCAGCCATGCAGTCGGGGATGCAGAAGCTGTGAGGTCATTTGCAAATAAGATACTTGACAGTCTGTCAGGAGAGGAGACTGAACAATGCTAAAGAAATCCCTGCTGGTGTAGGCGTAGCTGGATATTTCTAGTTTCAGCATGCATTACTTCACTAACCTTTTTTCTTTTGACACAGGGCAAGAATGGAGTGCCTGGATCTGCAGGAGAACCTGGCCCAGCAGGTGTCCCAGTAAGTACCACAAAGGGAAACTCGTGCAGCTAGGAGAGGTGGCTGATGAAGTGTAGGTGGATTATGTGTAGCTGGTTTACCATGCCTGAGTTTTCCATGTCTGAAGATGGGTGATCTGAAAATCACTGGCTGGCCACAACTTTGAAGGGGGTTTGGCTACGTTCCTGGAATTGAGATGCTAGCTGGGTCATCACTTTTCCCAGTGAAAGTTAAGTGTTCACAGCAAATGGAAATGATTGATTGCCTAGCATGGAAAAAAGATTGGCATACCTCATCTTCACCAGTAGATTTAATTTTTCTAAGCAGAGAGCGTGCAGCCAGCAGAGAGTTGTCACAAGGAAGGAGAGGGCCTCGGGGAGTTGGCAGGCTGCCATTGAGGAATAGTGGCAGCAGAAAAATCCTCGCAGGCACTTGAGGGAAGAGCAGACAGCGGGCAGTAAACCAGGATCAGGAAGCATAATGAAACTCCCCTGAGGCCATCCTGTGGGGAAGAACAGCTTGGAAATGAAGAGTTGTAAGAAGGGCAGTGAGGAGCTAGTGGTTGGGTTGGGATTTTTTGTGTTTTTTCCTCTGTTATGTTGCTGAGAATCGTCCAGAATTCAGCAAATCTATGCAAATATTCCCTTGTGCCCAGTAGCATCTATCACAACGCAGGGCTCTTCCTTCTCTTTGCCCATGGAGACAGTACAGCTTGCTGGACTGTTGGATTAATAGGGAAACAAAGGCAGAGCAGGAGGAATGTGAAAAGCTGCAGCAAGACTTTACTCTTTGTGACCCTTGCAAAGTCATAAAGCTACTCCAGCCTTGCCACAGACTTGTGCCCTGATCAAGCATCTGCAGGGATGTCTCAGAGAAGCAAATGCCACCTTTCTGTGTGGGGAAGTGGGAGGGGTGGTGCAGTCTGAGAGCCTCTCTGCATCAAAAAATAAGTGCCACAGGCTTTTTGTCCTTGACATAACCTCTTCTTACCTTCATGGGACTACTGCCATTGCTTCTTGTCCCATGCATCCTTGCTCTTGCCTTTGCAAGCTTATTTTCTTTTTGTTACACCTATCCCTGTTACCCAATTCCTATCACTGCTTTTTTCACCTTCTGGGTCTTTATCAGGTCTCTGTGGCTTTGGGATGCCTTGTGAATGCCAAGTGGGGATTATTATTTTAATCATCATAGTGTTATCACAGTACCTATCTGATGTGACCCAGGGACTCACTGGGCAGCTTCCTGCACAAACAGCACCACGGCAGCCTTTGCTCCAGAGGATTTAGAGTCCAAAAATAACATAGGAGATTGAAAAAGGATAAAGTCAGATGGATGAGGAAGGGGAAACAATGAGACAGTGTTGGTCAGCAGAACAGACAGTCATCTCATCATTATCTTTCTCTGTCATTAAAATGAATCCTCTCCTTTTCATAAAGGTTATTATGGCAAGTGTCTCCTTGTGCTGTACATAAATCCATTTATTTTGAAATGCACTAATTTCCTTCACAGTGTGGTGTGACAAGCCAATATTTTATATTTCTATTTTGAAAAAAAAGGAAGGTGAGGAAGGTTATCATGGCAATAAGGATGATTTTTTTTTCCACCTTCACCATTGCTGACTTGTAATCACAAGGTAAAACCTGCCAGGAGCCTTCTCCTTTTTCATTTTCTGTTTGACAGTGCCCATCACAGTTCACACTTGCTTATGCTTAAGCCCACACACAGCAACACAGTCCAGCCCCTGAAGTCTCCAGGGCAAGTTTCACACCCCAAATCCATGTGCTTTGTGCCTGTCAGGCTCATTGGTGCTCACTTTGCATGAATTTTACTCTAACAGGAAAAAGGGCTATGTTCTGAACTGAAAAAGTAGGGGACAAAGTTCTGAAGTGAAGGTTAAACTAAGAGTTAAAACCACATCAGAAGTGTGCATGAAGCAGTTCTGTATCATGAACTGTCAACTGCCCTGATCTGCAAGGAAAAAGGGACAGTTTGACAGAACATCACAAGAGATAAGTGAAAGACAGACATTTTATAAATTTAATGTGGAAATAAAGACACAGGAGAAGCCCTGTAGCTGTCTGTTGGTTGTATTCTTGGATTTGGGCAGTATGACCACCTGCACTGTTTCCCTGTCGTCACCCTTCACAGTGTTTCCACACTCAACCCCCCCTTATAAACCATGTGACACCCCAGCAACCATGGAACACACCTCCTGCCCCTGCTGTAATTGTCCCTTCCTTTTCATCTTCTCCCAGACACAGCTTATTAATAAGGCAACCACGGTGCCTGCAACCTGCTTTTCTAAAATACTTTGTTCTTCCTTGTCAGCTTTGGGAGTCCTGCTGCTAAAGTGAAATTTCCCAGTTCCAGTATATCTGTAAATGAATGCTCTGGGAAAGAGGTGTTGGGGAAAGGGCTGCTAGTGTCTGTCTCATTTCTGTCCTAAGGGTCCCAAAGGAAATAAAGGAGAAACAGGCAGCCCAGGACTCCCTGGCTTTATAGGACCCCGAGGACCACCTGTAAGTATGTCTGGGGATGGATTAGATCTTCTCTTTACCCGCTTTTAAATGTTAGAGAGGAAGATGGGACATCTTCAGTTAGGTAAAAAAATAAGCAGAGGCAGGAGATATGACAAATCCAGAAGCCATATAATTTTACTTCCAAAGGAAACTGGACTGCAAAAATAGCATTTTTTCATATGGATGAGAAACTGTAATCTCATGTATGGAGCTGGTACCTGTAAGTCAGCCCTGATAATGTGAGTATTAATCAGGCTGCTTCAATGTGGAAATTGAATACCTTTTTAATAATGGTATGGGGTATTTAAATTCTCAGACTACACCCCTGCATGAACCTTGGATGAACTAAATAGGGAAATTGTGAGTGCTGATAATAATACAGGTATTTCTGATATTTGCTATTCTGAGGGAAATTCCTTTGTTGCCAGCAACAGAGGTACATTGCAATTAAAGCATTCATATATCTCCCAAAGTGGTCTAAAATAATAAATAATAAACCTATACCCATGACAATATCTGGATAGTGCCAGAATCCAATATCTTTGGACTTTTCAAGGTGAGTAACAAATGTTAAATTCCACTGGAAAGATGGAAAAAGTGAATGCTAAGGGTTTTTTTGTTTTGTTTTGTTGGTTTTCTTTTTCCAATTTCTAGATTTGTTGTAACAAAAAAATGAGATCTAAAAGATGTTTGTGTGTTTGTAGCAGAGCTGAATCTTCCACAGGATGGTTCTTTTTTTTCCTTCTCTATTTTTTAATATTATATTTTATAATTGGAAAGGGAGCTTTTGGATGAAAAGCAGAGAATGAAATATTTCTCTGGACAATTAATTTTAAGCAGTAAACATGGTGGCCATTTAAAACTGAAGTGGCCCTTAGGAAAACTTGAGTGAGTTTAATGCAGCCTAATTTGGATCACACATCTCTGATTAGTTCAATTTCTCATGGATATGTGTATGGATGCTAACACAGCTCAAGATGTTATGTTTCCAGAGGAAAACCACCTACATGCATGTTATAGATATGATCATGTGTGTTGGCTGCAAACAGATTACTTTTTCTATACATGATATGGGAAAGTGACCAGAATTTCAGCAACAACTAGTTTAAAGTTCATTTTGCTTTATTTGCAGTTCAGGACTGCAGTGATATTTTTCTCATTGAAATACCAAAATGGAAACTATTGTCTAATTATCATGTTATAAACAGAGAGAAATATATATATAAAATTCTACAAGGGTGTTTATTCAAATTAAGATTATTTAATATAATTCTGAAAGAACAGGTGAGCACTTAGGATTAAAATTCCTTTATCAGCTGTCTCTGTATGTGTTTTTCTAGCTGGTGTAATACAAGGTGGTACTTCTACCTACAAAATTTACTTCATTTACATCTTCAGACTCTTATGAGTATAATGCTGGTGCTCCTGAAGTTAAACAAGACCATATAAAGTGTATGAAGCTTTGGGAGTTGTTGGTAAGAAAAAGGAACAAAATGTATTGAAGGCGGGAACACACTTTCAGTGAAACATCTGCCCTCAGCTGGTTTGTTAGAAATTACTTCATGTTATTTATATGGGATGCAAATTCACTAAAAAATGCTTTCCAAATAGTAAGATGTGACTATCCAGGAAGGACCAATAGCACTAGGATAAGGATAAATCATGTAAACCTGCTATTATGTAGAAGAAAACTTGTGTTGTTAACACAAAGCAAGACTTATGGTTATTAGGTGGAGTCTTTCTTCCAACTCCTTCAGTGCGATGCTAAATCCACTTTCTGTGTGTCTTAGGGAGAACCAGGAGAGAAAGGTCCTCCTGGGAAAGAGGTAAGACTCCCAGTTGCTTCAATATAGGGTTGATGTCAAGGGGAAAAAAATCTTCAAGGGTGTTACCAGCATTCCAACAAACTGGGTTGTTGTTTGTTTGTTTGTTTGGGTTGATTTCTGTACGGTTTGTTTGTTTGTTTGTTTGTTTGGTTTTGTTTTGTTTTTTCATAGAATGGTTTGGGTTGGAAGGGATCTTAAATATCATCTATTTCCACCCACCCTGCCAGGGGCAGAGACACCTTCCACTAAACCAGGTTGTTCAGAACCCCATTCAAACTGACCTTGAACCATTGCAGAGATGGGACATCCACAACTT
>VWYO01024433.1:0-10424 GCA_013400275.1 Rhadina sibilatrix
TTTTTTCTTCCTTTTTTTTTTTGGTATTTTGAAAAGGGATGATATAGGCATCTTTTAAAAAGATATGGTCTAAACTCTAACAGGATGCAATTGTCAGGGTGGACTTTCAGAAATTGCTTTGTTCTTATATCAAACAAGGTTCTTGAGAATGACCTAAAAAAATTAGTCATCTTGTGCAAAACAGCATCTCAAATCCATCAATCAGTTTGGAAAGATAAATTTTGAAGATTTCAAATCAAGAGTAGCCAGTGTCCTAAATGTTCCTGAAGGTGCACTTTTTAATCTTTAAATTTTCTAACCCTACTACCAAGATACCTTATTTAGATAGATAGATAGATAGATAGATAGATAGAGAGATATAAATCAAACATGTTCAATAGATACATACATGTACATATACATATACATATACATATACATATACATATACATATACATATACATATACATGTGTGTGTATATGTGCATCTCTTTGTCTGTATGTGTTTCCATTAATATATACAAATTTTTATAACATACATTTTTGGTAAATGCCCATATATGCATATTGTATAGATATATACAATATGTAACCCATGTTTTATGGTAAGTGATACTAATCTAGTCAAAATGTAAAATATGGATGAAAATTCATGCTTGGCTTGGATCAGAATATAATACCTTTGGCCGTAGTGAGAAAGGGAAAATATACTCAAGGATGTGACTCATTTTTGGGGTCAGGGTCTTAAAAAACATTTATTTATTTTAATATGCTTTCAGCATCTCCTCTTTCTGTGCTTGATAGAAGACAACTGTGCATTCTGCCAAGCCTCTCTGTCATGCTCTCATTTGGTATGTTGAGTAAATCTGTGTCTTGCCTTCATTTGAAATGTAAAGCTCTTGAGGTACAACACAGAAAGATATATTTCAGAGGGACAAAGAAATAGACATATCTTAGAAACCTTAAAAAAAAAGGACAAGACTGCTGATCATTAAAATTTAAATTTACAGAAAATATGAACAATATTAGGCAGAAGAACATACATAAAAGTCATAAAAGCCTCACTGTGACTTGGTAACTTTGGTCTTTAAGCAACCCTGTGCTGTTTTTCTCAATTTTTTTTTTCCAGATTCATATGAAACTCATATTTCTGCATGCATGAACATAAATAAATAAATATATAAATGCAGAGTTAAATTAGAGCTGCCATTTAAGTTCAGATAGAAGCAGTTTTCATAGTTTGAAGTCCCTTTAAAGTTTCAATTTGACAGAAATTAACTAAATAAAAATCTTCTTACTAATAGTTGGTTTAGATATTTCTTTAGCCTAATTGAATGAATTTAATTGAATTTTCAAGGACTTTTCACTTTTGTCCCAAATGAGATTTTTAAGCATAACTGCTACAGTGGAACAGTCTGGAAAGAAATGAGAGATATTTCAGTTTATCAGGACAGCAGTACAAGTGGGGTATTTAAATATACAGCCTTATAGTCTTACTGGAACTAATTGGCTGTAATGTTTCTTAGTTGTGTTTGAAATTTAACAAATTGGTAAATTAGAGCTGCAAAGTGCTTTACCCCAGAGATTTAAACTGTAGCGCATGAGCTCCCCATTCTATATCCATTAGGTTGATAGATCACTTGCTTGACTAATTTCTGCTGCTTGTGTTTATCCATTTGTTTCCTTGAAGAACGGGAGAGAAGAAATGTTGATATTTGCTATCCAAATGACATGCTTTTCTACATTCAAACTGCAAGAATTGAAACAGAATCAGCATTTATGCACACTGAAAGCTGATGTTGTAAGAAATACGTGTGAAATATGATCCAAGCTTAGAGATGCAGAATTATAAACTTTCTGCAGTTTCACTGCAATACTTTAGTTTTTCATTTGCTATACATTCAAAAAAATGTGTTTAAAGTGAATGGTCTTATTTCCTTTGCTTTCTTTACAGAACATAACTTGTTGATAGTAAGACATGTATTATATAAAGAATTCCAGTCATTCTGTTTATAGATTTTAGGTCAAAGAAGTTCTCAAGAATAACATGATTAACTTCTAATAGACAAGTGAACTGTTGCCCTTACTGAAAGAGTCTGATACAATTGTAAGACTTTAATGGCTTTTACTGCTAATATTATAAGGTGGGGTTCTCCTTAAGCATAAGTAATCTTACGTTTGAAATTTCTGCCTTAGCTTTTTATGTCTTGAACCTAAGTGGCAATGGTTTCTGTCAAAGTGACAACCATTATATTTCCTGATTACAGCAGAATTGTTAAGAAAGGCTATTAAGGAATAGCCCTGCACTGATGGGGAGAAAAGTACATGTCCTAATTTTCACCCTTGGATAAATTATTCTATAATTCTTTTTTATTTGAATGTTTCACTGTTACCATTTCATTTTCCATAATTCAGAGAATTTGACTGCAGGGTTCTGAAAAACTGGCTTTGCTTGTTTTCCTCTGGGTGCCGCTATACTCTATGTATACACAAAATAAACTAGAGGTTTCTCGCTGGTTAACTCTCATTAACTATGAGTTTGACCAGGAAGGTTTGGAGTCTTTTGAAGCAGGTTACAGGATTTTTTTTTCAGGTTATGTGCCTTCTGAGCTTGAATCCTGGAAGAAAATGCTTTTGCAGCAATACCTAATCAGAAAAAGGATTTGTATGCTTTAAATAAAAATGACCTAAATATATTTTCATACAGTATATTGTAAGCATGTCATATTTAAAACACAACATTCAGAGATCTGAATCCCTGCTTAAAAATATACTATACTTCATATTTAAGGCATATTTTAAATATTTAACTATTAAGAATATTTAAAAATATTCATGCTTTAGTGCATGTGAAAAAAAAATACATTATTTAATCAACTTGAACAAGCCTATGAAACTAACTCAGCTGGCCAAAGCATGGTGCTAATAAAGCCAAGGTTGCAGGTTTGATCCCTGTACAGGCCGCTCACATAAGAGCTGGACCTGATGATCCTCCTGGGTCCCTTCCAACTCAGAACATTCTGTGAATGTTATTCTACATTCTTAAGTGTGACAAACCACCTTTATTCATTAAAAGGTACAAACAATATGAGTAAAAATACACTTATACAGTTTGCACTGGAAAAGTAGACCATATTGATTGGAACTGGAAGAAATGCACCAGTTGGGACTTTATGTATCAAAGGTCAACAAGAATGATTAGAATGTTGAAAATATTCCTTCTAATGAAGATTGCAAAACCTCAAAGAATATAGCTTGTCAAGAAAATACCATTACTTTGAGGGTTAAGGCATGATTTTATCACTATATACAAGGACTCAACTATTTTCTTGAGATATTTGAGGATGTTCAAGAGTTCCACACAGCACTGAAAATTATGTAACAGGATCTGTGACAGATTATGCCCTCTGAAATAACACTGTGCCTTGGACTGCATTCCATAAGGAATATATAAAACATCTTGAAGGTAAGCAGGAAGCTATATCTATGCAACTGAATGATTTACTTACCTTGTAGGAAAAGAAACTGGAAAAACAGTTTGTTCAAAATCAGTAAAAACTGTAGAATGAGGTCTTATAAAACTAGGAAGATGCACTGAGAGGTATCTTTAGGTTAATTTTAACATTAAAAAGTGTCTTAATAAGGCAGACTTTATAAAATACGTAATTCTATAATTTTTAACTAATTTTCATTCAACCCCAGCAATGTCATTTGAAGCAATACCATGATTCCAGAACAAAAGCTGTCAGCTTATATGACAGTAGTCACTTTTGAAGATCTATGAAATCTATCGATTAGTCTAGTGAGGATTGTGATTTGTAAGTCCGTTATTTTCAGTTCCCCCTAAAATGTCCATGAACTTATCTTTTAAGTGAACTGGCTCCATATTTGTCCTAGTTTCAGCTAGAAAAGAGTTGATTTTCTCACCATTGCTGTGAGTGGTGTGGATCCTGGAGCCATGAGAGCACATTTAGGCTGTTATTCTGTACCCTTCACATAATTTCTGGGGGATGTGGCTTTGGAAGAAAAACAGAAATGCAGAGCTCAATTTACACCATTTTTGTGCCTTTTTCTGGGGGAGCAAAGCCACAGAGTGGTGGGGCAGCGTGGTCCAGTTTGTAGGCTTTGTCCAATATTGTTCTGTTTCAAGTTTGGGGAGGAGCATGGATGCAAACAACTTGTCTACCATTGTTTGGTTTTGTCTCCAGCTTAGGGGAAAATAGCTGCAGTAGTGCCTGCCATTTTTTCCTTTGTCTCAGAAAGCTGTGTGTCTCTGGCTGTGGGAGCATTGAGTTGGTTGGATCTTCTTCAAGCATTTTTTGAATGTAATCACCCTCTCTTATACGCTGTTGCTATTAGTATTGTTGCTGTCATTGTTTGTTTCCTCATCTTATTTATTTCTTATTTTTTTTTTCCAGTAAATTGTTATCTCAAGTCATTATCTCTGCATCTTTGTCCCTTTCTCATGGGAGGAAGGTGGGGGAAGGGAAGCGGCTGCAGCCACTTGCAGCTGCTTAATTTCCAGCTGTTTCTATACCACAACAATAATAATAGATATCAAATATCTGATCTAAAGGGTAGACTATCTTATCCCAAACCAGATACAAAACTCTATCTGGTCAAAAAATAACATCAATAAGTTTGTGATGTTGAAAACTCCACACTGGTTCTGATTTAAAATCAAGGATATGCATTATCATTTTTTCTAGAACATACTAATTTTAGAAGGCTTCTGTATCTTCTATATGTTTTATATCCTTCATATTACCTTGAGTTGCATTTTCTATTAAATTAGAACCTTGAATATGTTATATACATTAGAAAAAAATAGGAGTTGTTATTGACTGTGTCTAACAGGACTTTTTATGCAGAACATTTTCTTCCTGAGAAATTGTTTTATTTTCACACAAAAGCTAACACTTGCAACACTAAAACTCTCTTTATCTAATTCACTGCCAATCCTAGAGCCTGAGGCTTCACGTAGTTCTGCCAGTAGAAGACAGAAGAGAGTTTGAAACTTATTTAAAAATATTAGGTGAGCGTTTTAAGGATATCTAAGAAAGTGAAAAAATAGTGGTAAGGTTATTGCAATGGATAGTCTTGTCAAAATAATCAAGAAGACAAATCATCCCCTATGAAACTTGGCAGCTTTCAGGATTCTGACATACATTCTTGGCACATAATGTTTGCATGTTCTCCTTCTGTTTGTTAAGAAATTGGTGTCTAAATAATATGGCATCTTGTCAGGAGATAGTGTTGGAACACATTAAAATGAAAGTGAGAACTAAAGAATATGTTTGATAAGTCAAGAATGAGGTTAAAATTGTTTGGAAATTTCAAGGGAGAGTGGAAGCTTATTATTCCTCAGTGTGAAGGAAATGGCTGGATATAAATTTTGAAATTTTTAGTTTGGTAATTTTATAGGTAACCATTCTCCACTAGTTCAGAAAAATGTAAAGATAATCTTTACTTACTGATGTAAAAGAACATCACATCAGGAAAACTGAAATGAGTTAAATACAACAGGATTTTTGAATCAAACTGACTTGACATCAAAGTGAGTTTAAATCAAAGGATGTTATCATCAATGAGGTAAAATTGGGTCATACAAATAGAATGAAAACACTGAAACAAACTGATGAGACTTGGCAAGTTTCATTGATATAAACATTCTCTGCTAAGATCAATGCTAAATCTAACAACAACTCTTTGTATTGTTGGGTTCTGTTGTGAAAAAACACATCTATTCACATTCTATTCTATTTCATGTGAATAGAAACAGGACCAATGACAGTCCATTTGATTACAGTAGAAGTACAAAATGGTTATTAGGTATTTTGATTGATGTTTACTACTACATTAGTGTACTTTCATTAACATACGAAGCATATAGGAAAACATTTATCCATGCCAGAAAACTGCAAAAATTGCATGTGTACATGCTCCTGAAAGACAGCAATGTTTTATCAGGTGTAACTCAAACCTACTATTTAGGCTTTTTTACACTAAGTATAACCGTATAGGTGAAAGTCTCTATTTGCTATCATATTTTCTTGGCCGCTTATAAAACAGAATTTTATTTAAGGAAATCATGAATTGTTGACTTCCTCTTTTTGTGGTTGAAAAGGCAGGAGATTTCACTAGTAGAAGCTGAAATATCAGCAAAAAAAATCAAGTTTCTTAGTATCTCATACTTTTGTGGGTTTGCCTAGTAATGCAGAAATTGTCTACACAATGAGAAAGCCTTTTTGAAGTCCACTAATTCAGTATAGAAATGGTTTAAGCCAAGTCATAATCAAATCCCAGCTGTAACAGTGATGTTTCTTCACCGTCTAAAAAAACAGTAGTTCATACAGGGTGATGCTTTATTCTGCTCTGTGCAGCTTACCATTCTATTTTAGATCTTGCAAATTCCTGTCTGTCTAAGCAGTCTGTACCTCACAGCTGGGTTAGGGCATAGAAATCTTCTATGCTTTCTCATGACATTCATTATGAATTGGCTCCTATTTTATTATGGTATATATATGCAAAAGCAGTACTGTTAAAGATACAGATGTATGTTTCTGACAAGCAAAAATCAGCATTTGTACTAAAACTGATTTGATCTTCTTGGTGTTGGAGAGCAGAAAGATTTCCAGGGAGGATGCTAGTAGTATGCTTGCTTCCTACAAACAACCATAGCAAAAAAAAGAAAAACGCTACCCCAAAACAACAAAAAAACCCAACAACAAAATAAACAAAACAAACAAAAAAATTTCCCCAAAACTCAAACTAAACCAACATAAAACAAACAAACTAAATAAAACCAACAACAAAACCAAAGGGAATTATGAACACTGAGTATTACACTTTATATTTTCTGCTCTGGGTTGTGGCTAAAACTGAAATAATAATATAACAAAGCATCTCAGTGCCTGAAATTAGTACCGACAATTACAGGCATGATCCTGTATAATTCTGCACATACACACGATCCTCATTTTTGGAGGATTAGCCACCAGAGATAGTTTTGCAGAACCAATACAATGGATTTTACTGCAAGTTTTATATTGCAACTTTGAGTTCTAGAATCTTGCTAAAGCACTTCTTGGAAATATGTTTTAGAATTACTACCAAAGTTGCAGTGTTTGCCAAGAACTAACTAAGAAGAAGCTATCTTGAACAAACTGAATTAAAAATATTGTAGGCATGGCAGGTAAGTTAATTATCTTGTCTATTTGTGATTTTAAAAGTACACTAATAACTTAAGCAGGATGCTATTTTTCAAAAATTTTGGTAACTGAAGAGAACAAATCAAGAAATGCGAGAATGAGACTGACTCACTGTGCTGAATGCAGAAAACTCCCATAAATTTTACTTATATCTAGCAAATCCCAGTGTCATGAGACTGTTAAGGTTGCCATTGTATTTGACATTTTGTGAAGACTGTCTCCTTTCTGTCTTTCAGATAATATGGAAGTTATCCATATAACAATTTGGACTTGTGAAATTGACAGAGCAAGTTTCAGATATGGTGACTTGTAGTGAGAAACTGGACTATTAGTGATTAATGACTCAAAGCCTTTGCCTATTTGTGGAGGTGCTAGTGCCTTGCTGAGGTTAGGTTTGTACCCTGCAAGGGAGGAGGTGAGTTTTTGGGTGTGGATAATCGCCAGTCTGCATAGCACAGAGGAGGTGAACTATCAAGCCTGCAAGGCAAATTGGTGTTTCTTTTGCTAATTGCCCTCCCCTACAGATCTCATTCAGTTGTAAAACTGCCCCCTCTCCCCACTTCCCCTCCAAGAGGGTCTGGTGAGGCTTTACTGGCTCAGCTATGCTGAGAGGCAGTTGAGAAGGGATCATAAACCATCAAAGAGCTCCAAAGTGCCCCCAGATTAATTTCTGGGGCCTTCCACTAGAGGACTGAAAGCTCCCCCTCCCAGGGGAGATTCCTGGGTGTTACTGCCGAGCCTGAGTGTATTTTTGTGGGCTTCTTCATTCACTCCCGATAGATGAAAATCATCACTTTGAAGGGACAACTAAATTGCAACAATCAAGTCTCAGTGCAAGATCTACAGGTGGTCATATATTTTTACTCTTACCTTTTTTCTCTCTTTCTTTTCCTTTATACATTTTCCTAAGTACTATATTTATGCTTTTATGTTGCTATATTACTATAGATAATTGCAAACAAAGCTACATACCTGCTTTCCATTGCAACCAATTTTTTCTAAAATAAATCCTACATATATATATATATATATATAAACACCAATCATTTGTTTCACTCTAATCTGTCACAAGGGATCTATTAACTAGAATCTTGATCACCTTCATAGGGCCAGGTTGTAATGATTGTGTTCCATAAACATCAGCATATATCTCTTTCTCTGACTTAGGGTTTTACATGGTGGTATATATAAGAAATTCTGCATTGGCCCCCAAAAGAGTTGTTGGAAGATAATCTCACTGATTTTATTTATTATTCATGTATATGAATATATGTACTGGTCCATACATCAAGAATATTAAGATGCTTCTACGTTGTTCATCATTAGACTGTATAGTAGTTGGCCAAAAAAAAAGTTATTTTAGGCATTTTAAGAAAAACAGTCCTCCTGGCCCAACTAGAAAATAGGAATACTCCAAAACATAAGGCAATTTTGTTGTGTTGCTCTGCAGAACTGCTCCTTTCATGGAAAACTACTCGATAATGTAGATACAGTCTCAGTTTCCTAAATACTTGTTCCTGTATGTGAGTAATTTTTCCCTTGAGAGCTAAAATAAGTAGGAGAAAGTAGTATGTGACTGTAGCGCTACTTTACAGTTATTAACTACTTAGCAAAATCAGTAACAGAATGTAAATCTTCAAGAAGACATGAAAAACAGATGTGCCTTTGAACTCCAGCCTACATAGTCTGTATTGCCAAAACACCGCATCGATAGCACACTGACTCTTTTTTTAACACTAAAGCTTTATAGTGAATTGTAGAGACATCATTTTATCCTTTTGAAAGTTACTGCTTATTAATTTCTGTAATCTGAGAATTATATCATGGGAGAAACACAAATATCTATGTGTCTTTTTTTTTTTGTATAATAAAACCTTAGCAATTTTAATAACATAAATGCTTAATTGAAATTAAACACTTGTGAAATGTATGCAATTCCAATTTTTGGAACATACAATTCTTACTTTTTTACAGCAAATACTTCTTTGAATACTCCTTGAAAAGAAAAAATATAGGTTTTTTTTGTCTTAGGTCTTTCAAAATTTTGTGTAATGCGACTGAACTCAAAATAATGAAAAATAATGGTGAGGTCAGAATGAGAGTGTAAGGGTCAGATATAAGTCAACAAACAACAAAGCCAATATGAGGGTTTTGAGATCTTTTACACTTACCTTAGAGTATTTTTTTCCTTCATCTCATTGTCTTCCTCAAAAATATGAGTGTGTACGAAAATTATGGGCATGGGCATGAAACAAACACTGAAGTTATTGTTAAGGAAGCAAAGAAGCAAGCCAGCTGACAGACAGACAAACAAACAAACAAACAAACAAACAATTCCATGTGCAGCATTATGTTTAAACTTATTTTAAAAAGAGTCTGAACCCTTACAAAACTGGTTTCTCTGTCTTTTGCATGGTGAAATTTTATTAAAGGCAGACTGCAGTAGAAAATGGAGCCTTTTCATCAAAAGCCAGTAGATTGTCAGCCACAGACAGAAATCTAAAATTTTCTTTTACATTTGGTAATGGGCTTCCAGTAAAATTGTATCTTCTTCTCCTGATTGTCTTTGCAAATCATTCCCCTCTAAAAGAGCAATGTGCTTTATCTCCAGATTTTGGGCAGATTCTTCTACTGATTAATAATGTAGTTTTAAGTTTGTTGTGTCCTGTTTCCTGTCTGTAGCTAAGCGACTGAGAATTAAATTATACTGCCATGACATGCTCTGAAAGTTTGATTCTTTATGGTGACCAGAGTCTGTTCCTTCATATGCATATGGTTTTACTTAATCTGTAAAATAATGTTCTTGGAAGATTTTTAAAATTTTCAAAGAATGGAAACATTAACCTCCACCTTATATTTTCATTAATAATGGTCAAATCTGTTCCAGGAGAAATGCTTTGTCAAAGGACTATTATCAACCCTGGTAATAACTGAACGAAATGTCCATCTTTTCAAATAAGATATTGTGCCCAAATGCTGAGCACTGTAAGAAAAAAATTAAAATAATATATCTGGAGGGAGACGTGATCCTTCCCATTTTTTTTCTGTTAAGTATGATAAGTATGAAATACTCCCCTCTAGACAACATTTTTTTTTATTGTGCACTTATAGTAACTGTGCCATTTTTCCCACCTCAAGACTGTCAGTATATTTCATCTAAGGAAAACATCTTCCCAATAACAATTATTTTGATGTAAATGAGACCAGGAGTTCTGGCCTTTTTTTTTTTTTTT
>VWYO01024433.1:14476-58987 GCA_013400275.1 Rhadina sibilatrix
TCCTCCCTTCCCTTCCCTTCCCTTCCCTTCCCTTTTTTCTTTTCCTTTTGTATTTGTATTCTGTACTTATTTGTTATTGTTCTTGCTAAAAATTAGTTTGATTTTTTTTTTATTTGGCCCCTAAGTAAGAGTAAAAACTATGTTATGATAGTTTCTTGTGGAAACTGTCCATTAGAACAGAAGTTTCAGATAATGCCATTGACATTAAGCAGTTATTAAAGGAAATACATGAAATCATAGAATCATAGAATGGTTTGAGCTGAAAGGGATCTTAAATGTCACCTAGTTCCAACCTCCATGCCATAGGCAGGAACACTGTCCATTAGACCATGTTGCTCCAAATACCATCCAACCTGATCTTGAATACTTCTAGGGATGGGACGTCCAAAGCTTTTCTGAGCAATCTGTTTTACCACCCTCAGTGAAGAATTTCATCCTAATATTTCATCTGTATCAGTTTTAAGCCATTACCCCTTGTCCTATCACTACCTGCCCTTGTAAGAAGTCCCCCCTGCATTTTTCTTGTGGTAACCCTTGACAGAGCTGGAGACAGGGGATCCATTCTGCCAAGCCTATGTCTCAGATCTGTAGACTCTTTCATCCCCATACTTTTCTCTCTCTGATCCCTTAAGTCTTGAAGTGCATCCCAGGATGGCAGAGTTCAGCAGCACAGGGAAGACAACATGAGCAAGTGAAATCCTCTTCAAGGATTTGAGAACAATGGGTAAAAATTCTCTAAATTTGATGATTGTACAGAATGCAGTCTTTTTACTTCTTGGCTCACTGGTCAAATCTCTGACATGATACATAAAAAGACTGGCACAACCAACAACAGAATTAAAAAGAGAGTGTCTTCTCATTTTACAGAAAGAAAAGGTTGCACATCTAACCTGAGAAGAGGGATCTCAAGACATAATACTAATCTGAAAATAACCTCTTCTTACAGCTCAGAATCGAATTTATAGACTCTGAAATGTATAAGATTTTGGGTTCACTCTGATTTCTCACTTTCTGTTGACCAGTTCAAGATGGAATCTGTTGTAAATGCCTAATGTGCTGCTTAAAACTTGCATGTAATATATTTAATATTTACCCTTCCGCATGCACCATATTCTCCAAATTTTCTAACACTACCATGTCAACACTTTTGTGGATCTAGTTCCTGAATCTAAAATTTTTTAATATCAGTACAGTCAATACATCTAAACCTGGCCTTTTGAGTACAGACTAAGCACAACTGAAAGTAAAAACTTTTCTATTTTCTGAATTAATTTATTAAGTCCTCTTAAATTATGTATCACATTAAATCTCTCAAGTTCAAGAGACTCATGGCAGTTTAGCCTTTCATTTTTTTTTCTTTTTGTTTGTGGTCAAATTTTTATGAGCACTTCTCTTGTTGTCTATGTAATATTCTGTTCTGTTTGCTTCAATTAAGATCGTTACCATGTTTAAGATCTAACTTCTCTAACAAATCTTATTAAAATGAGTATGGCAGCAAGCATGCCTCTTTTGCCACAATTTAAAAGATACAGCAATAATTATGCAAGTTTACTAGAAAATTGTTTAAGAACACAAAATTTCTGTTTAGGCTTTGTGTGTCATAAATTGTCTCCATCTTTCACTAGGTTCTTCCCATCAAACTACATCTTCCCAAGAGGATATAAAAATGGTCTCTTCAAAACCAAATTAAAGAACTAAGGAATTTAAAATATAGATCCTTTCTATCAAATAAACTTGAACTGCAAAAAGCTCCGAGAATGTTCTAATGGAGGACAACTAATCCATATTGTTGTCATGGCAACAAGAATGAATGCAAACTCATTTTTACACTAGAAATTGAAAACATTACTGTCAGGTAATAAAACTAATTAGTTTTAGTTCATAATATCTATTGGAAAGTTTTACATTTCCAAGCATAACTGCTAAATATTAGGCATATCCAAATTTAGAATCAGGAGAAATAATACTATTTTTTGGTATTTATGAAAATAATTGAATTTTTAAGCAACTAATTTTTTCATTAGGAAAAAGAAAAAATTACTCTGAGCTACCATTGTTGCTAGTTCTGAAAAAAAAAAAAAGTTAAAAGCAGAAGCTTAGATTGTGAAGTAACGCTGTAAAAAGCTGATATTAAAATAATAATTTTTTTGTTTTGTTATGTGTAGAATATAGCAAAATTTGTTAGAACAGGTAGATAAAACGTAACTTGTTGAGCACATGAGATTAAGTAAAAAATTTGTAGAGATGGCTAACACATTAGGTGATTTCTAAAGTAATACTTGCAGTTCTAAATAATAACCATTTCCAGCTGAGTTATATAGCAGAGAAATGCTAGGTGAAGATGTGTTTCAGTGGGAATTTTACAGGAAAACAATTTTTTTAAGATTTTGTGAGAAGAAACTGAGAATATCTTTCTTGCAGAAAAAGTGGGTTTCAGTCAGACATCTTTTCTTCCACTTATGTTATGAAAATTAATAATGGCAATCTTGGTTAGCCTGAACTAAGCAATTCATGAAAAATTTTATGTTCTCTACTAAACAATGTACATGACATCTTTCTACATCTAATTCACAAACATCGCCTATGATAACCTAGTTTGAAGGCAGGTACTGCAAAACAGTCACACCTGAAGTCTTTCTGAGATACTGATGTTTGAGAACATGATGATGTAAACTGCTAAAACAGAGATTTTGCAGAGAATTCCAGCCCTGTAGGGATTAATTACTCAAAACAAGAGTCCATGATTCCCTTTTTATTATTTAGTGATATTAGTAAATCTTTGCAAGCTAGCAAATTCCATATTGCTAGTACCTGCACTTTACAAATACATGGGTACAAGAACATCTGTACATATAAATATGTTTGAACAAACCCATAATTTTTTTGAGGGTGGAATAAAGTGTATTTTAAAGGCTCAGTCGTCCTAAGTCACATCTTAACTTCTTTTGTCTTCTGTAAAAAGAGATATGAAAAATCAAAATTTTAATTCTGTTTTTGCTGCAGGAATGATGTTATGGGCTTAGAGGCTCTAGGATTTCATTCTTCAAGAGACTTTCAGTTATTCTGAACACAAAAAGCAATACATGCTTACCTGTTGAAATCTAGGCAGCAGTATAATAGTCTGCCTTGACTCTTGGCCCATCTAAACCTGTCAGATATTTCTCTTATGGTATAATGGATTTTCACTAATAATGAAGAAGTTCAGAATGCTCTGATATAAAGTTAAGGGGATTTGGTTCAGTGACTTCAAATCATGGAATCATTGACACATGTAGAAACATCTCCCCTGTTTCCACCTAGGCACATTAGGGGACTAAGGTACCAGATGGAATAAGTTCCAATACTTGCTCTCAAGCGGTTTGGTGTTGTAATTGAGGCAATAAGCAATTAACTCTAATTATTCTCATGAAGATAAGCAAGTATGACCTTGATCTGATATGACTAGGGAATTAGTGGGGTGTATCTGAATGTACAATCATTGAGAAGTGGCTTTTCAAAGTAAATCTGTCCTTTGACATGGGAATTTTATTAGAAGTTGGTTGGTAATGAGACCCATGAGCTTGTGAGAAATAACGGCTATTCCAGGTGTCTTCTGAGTGCATTGAATGATTAACTAGGGTTTTAATCAGACTTAGATTTGCAAAAGCTATTTCTGTATAGATGTTAGCTTTAGGTGTTTTGAAAATGGAATTGGAGAGTGAAGATTAATGTTAGGACTTCATTAAGTGGCACCAAGATTGCTAATTCAACCTGATATTTCTGCTTAGGAATGTAAGATTAGAATTTATTTCTATCTGAAAGACGCAGAATTTTAAAAATAGCATAAAATCCATTAGAGTGATGAAGAAAAATTATAATAGTCAAGAACGATGTTTTAATTAATATTGGGCTAACCCTGGGCGACTGGAAATGTCAAGTGCAATTGGCCATGTCAAGCCACAATGTGTGCAGTCTAGTGACCAAAAAGATGATGATTTAAGGCAAACAGAAAAAAACAACCTGTAAAGCACCTAAAATTAAAGCACATGAAACTCAAAAGGAATGAAAACAGCAGTTATGCTGGACTTAGACAGACATAGATGCTGGCACTAAACATTAGCTTCTGGCAGCGCCAGACTAGTTTAATGCAGGGTTTACTGGAAAGTATGATTGTGAAAATAATGCATATTTTTCAAAGTGTAATTTTAACTGCCTCATCTTGGCTCCTCTTTGTCTGTTTTTCTATGCATACAATGAAAATTCATATTAAATTTTTTTCCCTTCTCTCCCTTTTGTGGAGAAGATTACTGTGTTAAATTCAACTGCAGCAAGTTCATTTTCTGCAAGTAATATTATCACGTGTCCCATTGTTAAGCGGAAAAATGCTATTTCAAGTTCTCTGCAGGTTTAAGAGATTTTATTTATGCTGTAACATTACTATTTTCACCAACTTCAGAGGACAATATAAGAAAAGTAGCTGCTGAAAGCCGAAATGTTATCTTATAAATAGAGCATTTATCTACTTTATCTTTTGAATACCATTTATTTTTTGAAAATGGAATGTGCACCAAATAAATAATATTTCATAGGACTAATAGTTGATAGACTATTTTCCTTAAATTTTAACCTCCTCTCAAAGGATCTATTGTTCTCTCTAGGACTGACAACGTTCTCTCGTGTATTAAATAGCTTTGAAGGTGTTTTTGTTTTGGTCAGAAATGTTAGTCTGACTTCAAAAGTGGATCAGCTGATAAATAAGAATTAACTAAAACCAAAACCCAAAACTAGTGGTGAGAAAATGTAAACTACTGTTTTCAGGCACTGCTTGGAGCAATGATTGAAATGTAATTATAAGTCCCTCAGAAAAATATTGAAGAGACTACTAAGTAAAAGTCTCATAGGCGGGTGCAGGAGAGCAATATAATGTTGTGTAATTTTTTCTGAGCATTTTCTCTATCCTACTGTGGACTTCTCCTGCGTAGCCCTTCAATCAGCAGGACAACAAATAGTCAGAATTGTCTCAGCCCAAATTAAGATGGAGATGAAAGTTTTCCACTAAAACAGAGACACAGACAGACGTCAAATCTCTTGGACTTTATGAGTCACCCAAAGAATTGTCTTCAGAATGAACAGTAGAATAGGCTACATAGATATTAGATCAACTTGTTTAGTTGATTGGTTATCTATTTAGCCTACTCTATTGTGAATGATGTCAGGATCTGAAAATCTGCCTGTGAAATAGTGAGCCAGATGACTAATACCATCCACCTCTTCCTCATTTTTTAATCTTAGCTTCTGAACCCATTATACAAAGTGGGTTTTTTTTGGTTTTAGGGTGTTTTCATTACTAGTAGTAGTCTAATAAGTATGTCAGAGTGGGGCAGGTCAGAGTCATTATCCTTGGCCCTGGAATAAAAAAATAGTGATTTTGGTACTGGTATTTACTTTCCAGTCTTTCTTCTACTGTGTTTTCCACAGTATTGTGCCAGGAGTGTTTAGTAAATTTTCTGATCTATTTTAATGTGTGAACTAGACATTTTACTGACACCTAAACCTTTTAGTCCTGAGTTCATCTACTTTGTTCACTTATGTGAAGAAAAAGCCTCTTGCATTCCTTTTGCATTTGTGCTTAGTAAATATTTTGTGCACATATTTAATTTACTGGAATTGATCACAATGGTTTATCCCAACTTTAGTTGCTGTTATGTTGAATAGAGTTAGTGGTTAACTAAGTAGATTTTTAGTATTAAATGACAATTCACCATATTGAACATTGTTTTCAAAACTTGAAATTATTCATTCAACTAGAACAAGAGTAAAAATAACGCAAAATAATTAGCAATTTTCTGCCCCATCTCACTCTTGTGCTACAGAGGTCTGATATGCATCCCATGTCTCCCTCATATGGACACTGCCAAACGTGCTTTGCTACTGCACTTCATGTGCACTGCCGCAGTGTAAATACACTTTTCCACTCCACAGTGTAGAGATATTGAAGTGTACTTTCACTGTTCCTCTTAACATTCATCTTTGGACAAACACATAGTGATGCTTGCTGGATCAAAAAACGTGTGCAGAAGCAAGTAGGAGGATATGGGTGGAGCTGGACCCATCTCATGTGTAAACCAAGAAATAATGTGAGCAGAACCAAGCACTCTGTACTCTAGGAAAATTACTTATTTTTTCTCTACCACAAGGCAAGAAAAATTAAAAAAAATCTTAGATTTTTAAACTGGCCTCTGGAATGAACTTGCAATCAATCCAATGACTCAATAAGCTCAACTCCCCTGCAGTTGCAAGTTAAGTGACTGAAATGACAATTGTCTTGTGAAACTTCTGAGAACCTAGACTTCTCAGTATTGTAGGCTTCAAGCTCCAATCTAATTGTCTATTTTTCCTATCTGATTTTAATGGTGGTTTTTTTCTGTTTTAGGCTCCCCACCCTTATATATGCACAATGTGAAACACCTTTGAGACCAGTAGCTTGTTCTCATTTGTTACCTACCCTCTCTACTTTCAACTAGTTTTAAAACAGTTTTAAATTTTTTTCTCATTTTCATTCAAATTGCTTTTCCATGCTGCATTAAGTGACCAGTTTTTATATCACATAACATATTAGTTTGAATTGTAGATATTTTATGAACATATTTAAATGACAGCTTCTTAATGTTATGGTGATATTTTACACCAAGTAAAATGTGTTTAAATTCATTAGATTTAGAGGTGCAAAATCAGGTAACAATAGATAATCGCTTTATTCCTGTAGTAGTTATAGCTTCAGGCAGATGGGATTATTTAATAAGTCTCTGATGAAATGCAGTGACACAGGATCTTAGTGGTGTACCTGCCAGAATGTCTAAGAAAACTGAAGGTGTAAGTGAAGAAAGTTGAAAGAGTGTTCCAGCATATTCGTAAAAAAAAGTACATTTTCTGTGATTTTTATACTTTATATTATTTCCTTAATTAAAGAAAAATAAAAACTAAATAAAAGTCTGGCCTTTATACTAAAAAGTTATTATTCATGATTAATTGCAACTCATTTCAGTTCAGTTGTCAGGCACTGGCTTTTCAAATCATCTGAGTGTGGCAGTCAGCTGCCTGAATACAGGTAACTAGTGCAACTTCGGGGGTTTCAGATCTGTTAGTCCTTCACCTGCTACCTTACTAAGGCATGGTTTTCCTGTAAGTCTTGTGTCATACCTACTGACCTCCTTCCAGATACCCTAGAGCTTTTCATGTAGTCTACGTTTATACAAATGAATTCTACAGTCAGTGTCCCCCAGTTGAAAGCTACACTTGCTGAAAACAAGCCACAGCATATCAGGATAAGTCCTTCCAAAATATCTTTTTTTTTTTAGCAAATATTTATGGTCAAGGCACTGCCCAGAGACAATGAGTAAGTTGTTTGAAATCAGCAGAAAAAAATAGAACCTATTTGCCACCTAGAGAAACAGTGGGAATAGGACAAGTTCTAATGTTAGCTAAAGCCATTGTACTCCATAAAAGTACCACTAAGAAACTATCACATGTTCACCCTCACGTAACATGGAAAAAATCATAAGGATAACAATCCATGCCCTGATGAAACTTGCAGAAAATAAAAGAAGCAACACTTGGTGTAAAGAGAATGAAAATGAAATGTGTGAGAAAACTGAGATATGCCTAATTTTGTACTGCTGTTGAAGCTATTACACTAGTTTCTTGAGTAGGCTGAATGTATTTCTAGAGTGTACTAAGATCAGAACCAAGGAAGATATGGTAACTGACTTCCCTCTAATTGTGTACTCTTCAGAAAATCAGAACATGGATATTAAATACCTTTAGAACACTGTCAGTCAGATTTATACAATATTTTCATAGAATTTAATGAAGAAGTTATCTGCAGCTGGGAAAGTAATATGACTTTTGAGTTTTTAGGGATTTTTAAATAGTTTATGACTGAAAAATAGGAAAAATGATTTGGTCAAAATAACATGGAAATTATGATAGTTTTAATTGAATAAAAATGAAAAACCGTTGACAGGAGTACAACACTAGTCTGGACAAATTCAAATATTGTGCCTAATCTTAGCTAAAATTTTCTAGCTTACTTTCTGTTGTTGTTGTGTGATAATGAGGTCCTGACACAGCAGCCTGCATGATCAAGTAGGACAAAGTCTTAGCAATTTTCCTAGAAAGAGAAAGAAACTCACAGCTGTGTTAACATTACACATTCCTCTATCTATGTGCATGAGACTACCTCTATTGCAGAAAATATATAGATCATCTGTGTCATAAAGATGGGTTTGGTTGCTTGTCACTTTTGATTATATCCTTGTTGTGGATTGTTATGAACTAAAAACTTCCAGAACTTTAGTGTAATAAAACGAGGACAAGATATCCTCGTATCATCTGCTGGTTTCTAGCTCTAATGTACTCTGGTATGAGCTGAGATAGCATTGAAGCAAGAACTTAACATCTGTTTAGCACATCTGGAATAGGAAACCAGAATGTGATAAAAACTTTGGAAAAAAAACCCCAAAACACTAAGTAGCTTTAAATATAGGATAAACCAAAGAAATTTGCCTTGAATTTGTTATGAAACTAGCAATATCATCTGTGACTTAATCTTATTTTATCTAATTTTAAAGAAATTTACTGTTAAGACAATAATCTTATGAGTGGGGGGAAAATGGCTCTGTGCATGGGCATGGGCAACAGGCACGGGCCAGAATGCTACCCGAGACTCAAACACATTGATCAGTGAGAGCTGTTTATGTGTTTTATGCTGGCTAGCCAAACTGGGCTGGGGAGGCATGATCCTTGTCATTTATGAGTGCCATAGAATAGCAATCTTATACTAGAAGCTTTATATAGCTTTATATATTTTATATAGCTTTAGCTATTCACTGGCTAAACCCATGTTGCTTAGTAAATAAATTTCATGTTATGTCACTGAGTAATGTGGTCCTTTTTTCCTGTAAACCTGCTCTAAATGCCCCCTGTGTAATGTCTACACAGCTGTCACAGCTGTCTCATCTTCATTTTTGTCTAATTTACATGTCACAGTACCTGAGCTAATCAGCTCTGTCTATATTAGGACTTTACAAGTACATCACATTAGTCAAAAAGACAAAATACTTACAAATAACTGTAATCTTGACTCAACTCAGATTTTCTTAGCAAGAGATTTCAGCACAGTACTTTGCAGAACAGCGGCTGTTGTGTCACTGTGAGTGAGTGAATGAAAGCAATATGAACCGTTTCAATACTTCAGCAGCAGCAGAGGATGCAAATAATCTTTTAGAAGGCACTGGAAAAAAAAAAAAAACCCTGTAAATTCTAGAAGAAGATTAATAGATATCAATCAATAGCTAATATATACTTACAAATATGTAGCTCATTAAAAAAGGGCAAAAGATAACGTGGGGAAAAAATATGTTGTTTATATAAACCAAAGTTTAAGGATTTTTTAAGAATGGAAAAAAACAGTTTTGAGATCACACTAGGTTTTTTCAGGCCTAAGAGAAATTGCCAGCAGAGATTTTAGGACACCTGTAAAAGTTTTTTTCAGAAATTCTCTATCCTGGAACTCTGTTGTTTTTCCACCAATGCCTTCTGAATTTGGAAAAACCTACCCTAATCTGTGCTTTCAGTTTTGTCACTGACTTCTACCACAGTAGGTTATTTGGGATTTCAGTGAGGAAAACATTTATTGGCTTGATTTTACACATATGTTTCAGCACAGTATGTATGTACTTCTGTTTTGGCTAAAGATTTGCTGCTCCAAAATAAACTAAGCAAATATGCAAAACAGAATGCTTTTGGATTTTGTTTGCATGTTCTGTCTCATTCCATCCAAGGATGCAGCAAGTTTTCCTGTAATGTAGTGTTGCCAGCAAGATTTGTGATATGGAACTACAAAAATTTGGCCATGTATGGAAAAGATGCTCATGTTTTTAGAAATTAGCTTAATGTATTAAAATATAAAGTCTATTTATTTAAGTCTCATAACCATTAGTAAAGACCAAATTATTTGCCTACTGAAATAGTGTGATAACAATAAGTCATGCAAGCAGTGTCTGATGTGTTCAGATTGAGCTTGCATTTAACTCTAGTGGCAATGTTTAGATTGATGAACAATGCAGATGAATCATTCTGGGTCCTTGGCACTGGAGTATGTTATAATTGTAGTGTAATGAGATAACGAAGAGACTCTGACTTTAAATTAAAAAAAAATAATAAAAGGGATAGGCTTGGGGATACTAACGGTTGAAACCAGCGAATACCAATTAGCTTTTCCATTTCCCTCTGCTCTTTTGCCCTCTCTTCCCCAATCGCTTTCCATTATAGCCTATTTAAGAATTACAGTTCATGTATTTTTGCAATAATAGGATTATTTGAATCAGAAACAAAATGTATCACATGTAGGACATTCATTTTTGAGCATATTATACACAAAGGTGGAATTGAAGAGACATTCATTTCAGATTTCAGTATTTTGAAACTTTTCATTTTATATTTCAAAAGCTGCAATTACATGATGATATTTGATGTTCCAAAAGTGATATTTCATACATAAGACATCTGATATTTATTGAAAATACTAGAAAAAACTCCTTTCTAGCCATCATAATTTAAATATCATCTTATTCATACTCTCTTCAGGATACTTTAAAACAGGCCTAGAAGGGTCTATTAAATTGCATTTAAGCCCAGTACACTTTGCAGGTGTCCAGTATAATGAACACTTTAAATGGCTATGCTCTAAGGTTAATTTGTTCTGTAAAATTGCCCAGACCCCTCTAGAGTATTCATTAGCAGAATAAAACAGAGACCTAATCCAGATAGATGCTAAAGGATTATCATTATTGCTGTAAGGACGACTTTGATAAAATTCTAATTGGAATTGCCGCATGGGGACTGAACAAACGAAGCAGATTATGATAAATATGGGGTTTCAGACCTCTCTAACTAAATTTGGAGACTGGGGTAAAATAAAGTGATCAAACTCATCTGAAAACAGATAGCTACCTCAATCTACTCCAGAATTTCTTAGAGTGGCATGAAAATTATACTCAACTGCATATAATTACACCAAATGTCAGCACAATACAATTAGAGCTAAAAGACCATTGCAGCATTCATTTTGCTTTTAACAGCATTTCATTGCAAACAGTCTTTTGTCTCATTAGTGCAGGACTGACAGATTTAAACCTGTAGTTATACAGATGCATCCATAATAATATCAAACAAGATCATTATATTTTCTTCTCCGTCTGCATTATATAAAAAGGAGAAATTTTCTGCTGGGCCTCTTAAATACAAAAGTGAATTAACATTATCTAAATAAAATAAAAATAAACTATCTTATTTTGCATTCAGATATATAATTGGTAAAATTCCCGCGTCATGAATCCACAGTTTATATGCCATTAAAAGAGAATGTGAATTAGTCATTTTACATGTCCATCAAATACAAGTTTTCATTTCATGGTTGTTATAGATTTTATGGTTAGCAAAACAAAAGAAAAAAGTTTTCTACTCAGTGTGAGTTACAGTGGCCGAACACAGCCTTCAGGGATAGTGAATCCACAGCTTCTCTGTGCAACTCGTTTCAGTTCCTCACCACCCTCACAAAAAACATCTACATCTAAACCAACTCTCTTTCAGTTTAAAGCCATTACTCCATATCCTACGACTACTTGGCTTAGTCAAAAACCCTCCCCAGATTTCTTGTAGGCCCCCTTTAGGTACTGAAAGGCTGCTATAAGGTCTCACCAGAGCCTTCTTTAGGGTGAACAACCCCAACTTTCTCAGCCTGTCTTTATAGGAGAGGTGCTCTATCCCTATGATCATCTTTACGACGCTCCTCTGGACTTAACTCCAGTATGTCCATCTCCCTCCTGTGCTGAGGACTCCAGAGCTGGATGCAGTTACTCCAGTGAGGTGTCAGGAGAGTGGAACAGAGAGGCAGAATTCCCTCCCTTGCCCTGCTGCCCATGCTGCTTCTGACACAGCCCAGGATGTGTTTGGCTTTCTGGACTGTGGGTGCACATAGCCAAGTCATGTCCAGCCTCTCACCCACCTGTGACCCCAAGTCCTTCTCGACAGGATTGCTCTTTATCTGTTCATCCTGTATTGATACCAAAGGTTGTCCTGACTCAGCTGCAGCTGGTCTTGTACTTGGTCTTGCTAAATTGCATGAGATTTACATGGGCCTGATTCTTGAGCTTGGACAGATTCCTCTGGAAGGCATCCCCTCCTCCAGATGTGTCAAGTGTACCCTCAGCTTGGACTTGTCTGCAAATTGATGAGGGTGCACTCAATCCCTTTGTCTGTTTTAAGTAACTGTGTTCATAACTGCAGCCCCTTTTGCCAAATTTTCTGAGTAAGTAGAGCTGAAGCTTTAATTCACATTTAAAGAAAATTTAAGACAGGCCTGGTTAAGTATTTTTGAGGTTGTTTGGAAGATTTTTTTTATTAACAGAAATAAATATTTCCTTCTGAACTAGTGGTCTTCCATTCCATCTAGGATTTAAGTTTGAATCCATTTATAACTACAAAAAATTATCCAAAATATCAATGGAAGAATAATAGAAAAAAAAAAGTTACCATATTAATTATGTAGATCTTAAAGACAAATAAGGAGCCTAAAATCTGGGGAAAAGAAAGAATAGAAAGTCCATTTAAAAATTATTTTTTGCAAAATATATTGAGGCAGACTGATAAAAATATTTTTAAGTATATATTTTCATCAGTCTTAAAGTAAATACCATACCTGTATTCTTCTATTATACAGTTTATTTAGAATTGCTACAGGTTATAACTGAGCGTAGCCTGAATTAAAAAAAATACCATAAAATTCAGAAAGACCAAAATCATGTGGCTTTTCTCATCTGATTTATTTCCATAAATAAGTTTTCAGATTCAATTATTTAAAAATATTCCTATGACTTATTCTGTTGCTGATGGTCATCTGTACCTTGACACTGTAAGGGAAAGATCATAAAAGATGATATGATCTCTTGAAGAGTTTCTCCTCATAGATGCATCCTAAGGATGTCCTAAGGTTTCATTGCCTCTATTACTATAGGTTGGCAGCAGCAGGCAGCACTGAGACCACAACCCTTTCTACCACAAGTTCCCCTAATGTATATTTATAAAAGACAGTCCTAGTAAATGTTTTTAATCAAAGATGAACAATTTAGGACTCAGGTATATATTTCTTGCTCTAATACGTTCTTAAAGACAGAGCAATGCATCATGAGCAATGTTTTTCTCATAAGGTATATTGACAAGGAGAGCTACTGTCATTCTTATTTATCTGTGTGTGTCACAGGACTATTTCAAATGGCTCTATTATACCTCTGTGTTCAAGTGTGCATAAAGAAAATGTTATGATACATTACCAACAAGTTTGAGATGTTCTGTATCATCTATTCTTATATCAAAACCAAGTGATGAACCAAACTTCCACATGTCTGAGCAACTTGGTCTAGTGATATAGTCAGAAATTTGTCCATTTTATCCAACCATTATAATTTGCTTAAATAAAAATAAATCCCTCCAGTTTATTCCTATTCCCATTATCTCTTTAACTGCTCTTATATACACCATTATCCCTGCTAATTTCTCTGTATTTATTTTTCTAATGTGTCACAGACCAAGTTTCCCACATATGAAGAACATGGAGGTCTCACAAACATCCTGTTTTCTGCTGTCAATTATGGAACAGAAATACTTGGTTTTCCTCTCCCTCACAATGCTGTTCCACTGTGGCTTCTCACACGTGATGAGTTTTCTGTCTTGGCAGTTGTTTCACTGAGAGAGACATAAAACTGGTAGAAAACAACTCCAGTTGTATCATCTACTCTCTTTGGAAATTTTTGTGATGCTGATATAGGTTTATGTGCATTCTGTTTGAGACTGGCCCTCTCTATTCACACATCTAATCCAAGAAACCTTAAGAATAGAAATGGCCATATCCTTTCTTCAAAGGAAGGTCTATCAGACTGCTGAATATCTCTGTCCCAAATCCAGTTCTATATTTTTGTTTAATGACAATAAAATCTGTTCCTAACGTACAACATTCCTAAATGTATAACACATTTTAATGCTTTGCTTATAGTGCTGTTACCCACCATGGAAGATCCATGTCAATTTGTTGATACAATGTCTCTAGCTTCTCTACTGTGGAGTGCTATTGATGCCTTTATTTGTTTGCAATTTTAT
Source organism: Rhadina sibilatrix (assembly GCA_013400275.1). Taxonomy (NCBI): domain Eukaryota; kingdom Metazoa; phylum Chordata; class Aves; order Passeriformes; family Phylloscopidae; genus Rhadina; species Rhadina sibilatrix. Next base: position 28,670 of record VWYO01024433.1, read on the forward strand.
CCGTGCTGCTTTCCTGCATAAGAAACATTTACTGGAAAATTGTTAGCTCTATCTTACCATACATCATATTCAAACTAGTGTCTACCCTTCTACTTCCTGTGTTCATGAATCACCATAGAATTTCATAAAATAAATCTTTTCAGTTCCTATTTGTCATAGTCAAACCCCAGTAGCAGTCAAGCCCCACGCAGCTGCTTGCTCACTCCGTAACCAGTAAGATTAGGGGGAAAATCAAAAGAGTAAAAGATAAAGAACTTGTGGGTTCTTTATCTGGGAGATAAAGGCAGTTTAATAGGGAAAGCAGAAGCCTCACACACACAAGCAAAGCAAAACAAGGATTTAATTCACTGCTTCCCATGGACAGTCAGGTGCTTTACCATCCCTGGAAGAGCAGGGCTCTGTCCCAGGCAATGGTGACTTGGGAAGACAAAGAATAAATGTTGCCTCCTTCCTCTTTCTTTCCCCCTCTTTATACACTGAACATGATGTCACATGGTCTGGAATACCCCCTTGGTCAGTTTGGGTCATCCATCCTCACTTTGTCTTCTCCCAGCCTTCCATGCACCCCCAACTTCCTCAGCAGCATGGCAGTACAAAAAGCAGAAAAGGCTTTGGCTCTGTGTAAATTCTGCTCAACAATAACAATAAAATTTCCATATTATCAACCCTGTGTTCAGCACAAATCCAAAACACAGCCACATACCAGCCACTGTGTATAAAATTAACTCTACTGCAGATTAAACCAGCACGTCACATCTTTTAAAATCTTTTTTTCTGTAACATACAGCTGCCACACTTCTTCTTGTCTTCTGTTGTCTCTTATACCCTGAGCTATAATTGAGTTAGATACTTAAATCAATGTAATAAACAGTGCTTTTATTTAATATGAGTTCAGCATGAAAGACATATTATATGTCTGGTTTTTTTCTGAGTGATTGTTAATAGTAACTAAAATTTTCTTCCAAGAGAGGATTTAAAATTACAGCTTATTTAAGTCTATATTTGAATTACTAGACATTTAAATTTTATGGTTTTAAGATTAGTTATTTCCTACTCATGAGCACTAAGATCAAAAAAATATAGGGAGAAGAATACCAAGGTGTTGGAAACATAGGAAAAAAAGGTATCTTAATAAATGATAAGTATATTTTTGCCATTCTACATCTTTATTGGTCAGTTCACTTCTGTACTTTTTGCTGGTCTTAGGTGTCTATGAAGGATTGTTTTGTACAATCGACTTTTAATAACGTTCAGAATAAGAAGATTGTATAATCAAAACATCTGAAGATTCTAGTCATTCTAGTTTTCCTGATGCCTGACAGATAATTTATATATTTAGCTTTATTTATTTGAAGGGTAGATTATTTTACTTATTGTCATTAAATCCAAAAATGTGCTGACAGATTAAGAGAACATTCTTACATATCCCTTTACAAATTCATTGTAGTGGCAACGATCTATAATAAACAGAACCTTCTATATCCATTCTTCATAACATTACTTTGGTAGGCATTTTTTTATTTTCAGTTGTCTCTTTTTGATCATGATACCATACAATGGATTGTTGATTGCTAATGTTGATGTCTAAGAGTATCACCATATAAAATTTGGATAGAAAGCATATGTAAACCAGGGCATCCATTAGGTAACTGCAATTATACTTGCTGCACTATCTGCCTTAAAAGTGGACTTTTTGTTCAACACATCAGTACATTATATTGTTACAAAACCATTTGTGCCAGCTATCTACTACAGAATGAAGTTCAAATAATTGGTTTTGACATAAACAGCACTAAGTGATCAGAATTTCAACTGAGACATTTTTCCTTTCTACTACCATTTGCTGACAGTTAATAATTCATTTTATCCTTTTCCCCACCCTCCTTCTTATACTTTAGAAATTTTGTCTCAAGTAGATAGATTCAGCCAATTTTTAAACAGTATTTTATAGGGTAAATGGGAAATCAGAGCTTGAGTTCTCACAGTGTATCTCTTTGCAATGATCTACATCTCAGTATATTATTCTCAATCCAATTCTCATTTTAGTGACATTTGGTGTGTGTTGCAGATACATCATGAAATTTGCAGTCTGTTACACTATTGGGTAATTTGCCATAAAGAAACAAGAATGTACAATTAATGATTTAGTATGTATTTCAACATGAAAAAAAAATACAGGAAATATTCACAACATTTCTCATTGAAACAAAATTGCTGTTCCCTGATATTTCTTCAGTCTCTTGCTTTCTGCTGCATATGCTGTTTTTTAAGCATATGCAAAACCAAATTAAGGGAAAGGGAGAAACTTTGAAGAGCTTTTCCAGCTTCCTCTGGAAGAAGAAAATTATCTATTTACAATAACTACAAGTTTGATGAGGACAGCATAATCTGTAACTAGTGAAAATAATGTACTTAATAAAAGTCTTCAAAAGTTTTCCCCCTCTGTCAAAGTTCTGATAAATTTCAACACTTACTCTGTCAGTAAGGGCTGATGTCCTCTTCTCTTTCAAACAGTATTTCCAGTCATATTCTCACCAAGGCCAGTGACACACTCGTCTTACCTCACCAAGTTTAGGAAAAATTCTTCATTTTTGAAAATAGTATAGTATTTTTTTGTTCTCATTTACAATACAATAAGAGGCACTTTCAAAACAATGATCTTTACATCAATTTGATGTTCTTAACACAGTTCCAATATTAAATAGTAAGTGCCATTTATCTTTTAAAATTCCCATTTTTTAAAAATGCTTTCGGTTTATACAATACAAGATAGTCTCATTTTATTGTAGCATGGCCTAAACAACATTCCCAAACTTATGCCTTTTCTGCACCTCCTCCTGCCACTCCCTGAAACCATGTGTGTTATTCTTTAAAATAACTACTTTACAAGAACCTAACTTTCCTCATGCAAGAAATACCAGAAGGAGAAAATGTTAAGCAATTTGGGGGGCATGGCTAGTTGAAGACAAAAGCAAGTAGAGGTTATCAAATTTTTTCACGTTCCAAAAGTAAAATGCATTGAATGGGAAAAGGTGATAAATCCTTTTCAAAATTGATTGGAAATATCAGAAGAAATTATGACTTGACTGATTTGAGTATTTTGGTGCTTTAGAAAGTAAGTTCCTGTTGTGATTTAAGCTCAACTGGCAACAAAGCAGCATGCAGTGTCCTGCTCACTTACCTAGCACCCTGGTGGGATTGGGAGGAGAATAAAAGGCATAACTTGTGGGTTGAGATAAGCAGAGTTTAATAACTGGAACAAATTAAAAGAGAAGAAGAAGAAGAAAGAAAGACAAACCACAAGTAATACAAGTGATGCCCAATACAGTTGCTCACAATTTGCTGACCAATGCCAAACCCATCCCTGAACCAATACCGTCCCAACCTTAGCAGCAGCTCCCCCAGTTACTATACTGAATGGTGGGTGTAAACTCCTTTACACAAGTGAAGTACCTTGGTGGATTGCTCTCTCAGATCCATTCAGTGGCAATATTTCTGACTCTTTCTGCCCTTATGCAATTTTACTTCAACTAAATAAACTTGCATTGAATATAATGTTTTCTGTATGTTAGGTGCAAATCACAACTCAGAGTACAATCATTTTACAGGCTGAAATTTTTAGGAGAAGAAATAATTAACTTAAAATATCAGAAAAAATAATAACTTAAATTAATTTTTAAAAGATTTTTTTTTACATCATCTGGTTTCTCAAAATTTCGGGTAGTAATGCTTTGAATGGGACATTTCATTATAAATTTTTACTACTCATCTAGACTAATTAATGGGATATAATCACTTATAATTCACCTCTTGTTCTTACATGACTTCTAACGCAAACTTGGTTTACTTTTCTTTTGTGTTATTCTTCTCAATACTATACCTGATATTTAAGAATGAAAGCTATTGAAAAAAACAATTATAAAGTATATAAAAATAAATGTTAACACAATGCAATTACAAAGTTAGATACATTTCAATATTAAATTATACACAGCATTTTTTGTAAAACTAGCCTTACTAGTTTTATTTAATACTAATAACAGTACTCTATTATTTATATTATTATATGAATAGTAATTGTATCCATATTCCACTGAAACAAATGAAATGCCAGTTAGTGATATGAAGGTGTGACTATATAAATCATTATTTAATTTGCTTCAGAAAATTGCTGTCCCAAATCTAGACTTTCATTTTTCTAGTCTTAGGTGATTTGATATGTCTTCATCTATTTTTTCTTGTACTGCATTCAACTACAAGTGAAATAAATTATAATAAGTTAATATTTTTTTATTTATATGTTTGAAAAGCCCTATTTTTAAAAAAATTATGACAATTTATATCTAGTTCATAATGTATGTAACAGATGATTAGTAAAAGCTTCAATTTGTTCTTCAACTCCATACTTATGGAATTTGAACATCAGAATAACAAATGGTAGTTTGAATGATAACACAATATTGATGCTAATTCTATAGAATCAGTAACCCTTTTACATTTACTCAATTATTTTGTAGCTTTCCACATATATGTAAGCAAAAAAAAAAATAATTCCATTTTATAACTACAAAAAATATCTGAACCAGGAATGTACTGAAATATCCCCCAACCATTAATTAGGGCTAAAAGTTAGAGCAGGTTCATTTCTCAGAGTTTGAAATTTTTAAGAGAAATGTTATCTGGAGAGATTTTCTTATTCAGGGAACCTAAATGAAAATAATTAAACTCTTCCAATATTTCTTAGCAAGAAGTTTAATGACACTCAATCTCTACTTTCATATCAGCATCAATTGCACATACTGATTAATGGAAAAATATTAGAGAAGTAATGAGATCTTCTGCTAGTGAAAAAGGCTGTTCTAATTCATGCACTGGTACAATTTGAGGCCAAACAAAATATGTACTTTATAATCAGTCAGTTATTTCAGTAAAAATTCTTTTATACATTGTTTGCAAAAATAGCATTGAAGCAAATTAATGTATTAAATGAAAGTGTTCTGTGAAAAAACTGCACCAATGCAAATATAGAAACTGGTTAGAAAATTATCTGTTACATGCCTGAAAATATGGAAATAAGACCTAGAATTAAAGTTGATTAGAGAATGATAAACTTTTGGTGGAAATATCGTTTCTTTTTCAACATTTCCTGATTGAGTTGGACATTTCAGAGAGGTTACTTTGGACCCTCTGTATAACATCTGTGGATGACACTAAGCTAGCTTGATACACCAAGACAAGAAGCAGAGCGGGATCATAATGCAAAATTACCTTGACAAACTAAAAGTCTAGTTTAAAATTAAAATAAAAAATAATAACAATACTAAAAAGAGCAATATTTCAAGACAAATAAAATGGAGAGTATGAGCTGGAGAAAAACTGGCCTAGTCTGGCCTGAAAATGACCATGAACCACCTACAGAACAGCAGCTCATACTGTTCATGCTGCTGGCACGCCCTCCCTCCTTGCTAAAGGTGCCTGGAAAACAATAGATGATACAATGAGAATGCAAATACAGATTGCTTTTGTATACTATAGCCAAAGCATTCTGTTCTTATGGTGTTTGCCAAAAGTGAATATGCTAAAAAAAAACCAAAACTATAAACTACTACAGCATAAGGATACACTAACAAGGGGTTATCAGAGGACTTTATAAATAATGAAGAAATCAGCTAAGAAAATTCAAAAACAAACCAAACAGAACCAGAAAAATGTTTAGTAGTGTCAAGAGGGAGGATGAAAAACAGAGGAGCATTAAGAACATGTTTTGGTGCTGTCAGAATCTCTCTGGGTCATCAGGGCCTCTGCTCAGGTTCAGCCATCTGACAGCCAGCACCCCCAGGACCCTTTCCACCCATCAGCTTTCCAATCTGTCTGTAGATATGGCTGGGGTTTCGTGACCAGAGTGCACGACTGGCACTTGGCTGTATTGAAGCTCACACACTTGGCCTCAGCCCACTGATCCAGCCTGTCCAGATATCTCTGTAGAACCTTCCAACCCTCCAGCAGATCAACAATTTCTTCCAGTTTGGTGTTATGTACCATCTCAGGGTATATTTCACCCCCTCATCCTGTCATTGAAAAAGATATTAGACATGACATTGATCCATGGTGAACACCACTAACAACTGGCCACCAACTGGATTGAACTACATTCACCACCACTTGCTGGGCCTGGACATCCAGAAATTTTTTTTAGCGAATGCACCCATCCAAGCCATGAGCAGCCAGTTTCTCCAGGAGAAAGCTACAGGAAACAGTGTAAAAGGCAATACCAAAGCCAGTAGACAATATCCACAGCCTTTCCCTTGTCTGTTAAGTGGGTCACTTTGTCATGGAAGCAGACCAAGTTGATTAAAGAGAACCTACCTTTCATAAACCCGTGCTGGCTGGGCCTGATGCCCTGGTTTACCTGCATAGGTTATGTGATGGCATTCAAGGTGTTCTGCTCCATGACAGTCCCCAGCACTGAGGATGATTCTGATAGGCTTGTAGTTCCTTTCATTCTCTTCCTGGCCATTGAAAGTGACTCTGAGCATGTGCACCAGCTCCTTAGTACCCTTGCTGCATGCCATCTGGCCCTATGGACTTGTGTATGTCTGAGTGGTGTAGCAGGTCATCCACCACTCCCTCCTAGATATTGTGGACTCTGTTCTGCTCCCTGTCACTGTCTTCCAGCTCATAGTGCTGAGTACCTTGGTGACAACTAGTCTTAATTACTGAGGCAAAGAAGGCACTGAGTGCCTCAGCCTTTTCCTCATCTGTCACAACATTTCCTCCTCTATTCCATAAAGAATGGAATTGTCCTGAGCCCCCCTTTTTGTTGTAAATCTAATTAGAGTAACAGTTTTATTGTCTTTTATAGCAGTAACCAGATTAAATTCTATTTGGCCTTTTACCCTTGTAAATCTTTCCTCCACAACCTCACAACATCCTTGTAAGCCCTCCTCCTGAGTTCTCCCAAGTCATCCTGCCTCTTCTTTCCTAGACTGTAAACTCTCCTATTTTTTAATCTGAGTTCCAGTTAAATCTTTGTTCAGCCAGGCTGGCCTCCTTCCCCATCAGCTTGTCTTTCAGCATATAGGAACAAACAGATCCATAAATTTGATTTATATCACACTAACTGAGCAGGTTTTCCTGTGAAACTACACATATTCTTCACAATATGAAATGTCTCGGAGAAAAGCAATCTTACATAAGAGAGCAGGAAGATATTATTTTATTGTTTTAAGTGTAAGTGATACTTTTTATAGAATGCCATTTAATTTAGGACATTACAAATGCAGTAACAAAAACCAATAGCCTACAGTAGTGTAGGCAGTATGGAAAGAACCTTGGAGTTATAAGAATAAATGGAAGAATTTCATTTGTTGAGTCCAGATAAAACCAAAGTGAGATACAGTATGGCTGCAAAATGGAAATGGAAAACATGATAGAGAGGAGCCTTCTCAATGGTCACAAAAACAACATAAGAAAAAAAAAAAGAAAAAAAAAAGGTATCTAGTTTATGAAGTTAGCACTTCAAACTTCTAATAAAGTGACTCATTACAGGTTAAATTATTTTATTGGTTTCAAGAAAATTTCAGTGAAACCCATGCAAATTTCTGTACTTCAAAGTCAAATTGAGGTTTTGTATAATTTGAGTCCAGAGTAACTGCTGTGGTGAATCATCTTGGAAACCCACTGCAGCAGATCTACAGTTGAAGGACCCTATAGCAGGAAACATATTCCAGAAATGAGTTGTGAGAAAATAAACGAAATAATTTCTTTTATTGTTTGCTTAACCTTTGAAAAATCTCTGAATTTCTACTCTTCCCTGTATTTCCAATACTGGCAATAAAACTAGCATAACAAACTTTAGCCTTCTAGGTGTAATGTCTTTTTCCTTCTCCAGTTATTCACATTTTCTTCTCTAGACAATCCACCAGGAGCTATTACCATGGGATAAATACTGGTACATAGACAACATATTCATGGCAATCACTTCTCACCTGGTGTCACTTGCTTCCTTTTGCAGGCTGCTATGATTATACCCTACTCTGATTTGCATTGGATTAGTGGAATTTCCTTGTCTTTTAATGGAAGGGAACATATGGCACATAGCTTTAAAAGTGTGCTACCAAACATAATGAATGCTGGATTGACATTGTTACACCCATAAGCTTTGTTGATAAAAACAAATATTTATACACTATGACATTCTTTCTGCAAATTGCTACCCCTAGTCAATGTATGATTCATGAGAAAAAGGATCAGATAAAACAGACTTGGCAAATGGGTAGAAACAGAAATAAACAAGCAGAGAGTAGAACAAAATTCTGTGTTGCAGAATCCAAGGCCATATTGTCATTCCTGGAAATGGACTATAAACTTTTTACCGATGTTTCAGAGTCTCAGGACTGAGACTGGTCAGACTTGTTCTGCCTGAACTTTTCTTGACCTGCCTGTAGCTTTGTTTTACTTGATTTCTCTGTGAAAGTAATTTATCTAATTGACAAGGTCCACAGCTAATTTATTTTACTTTTATCTCTCTTCTAATGGTCCAACCACAGTTTTGTAAAGATAAAGTGGTTATTCTATATAAAATTGGATATTTATGACTGTAAAATTTTGATGTAGCCCAGAAACATATATGCCTTGTATGATACCAGAAGCCTTGAGAAGCAGAGAGCAGTATGAAGAATAGCAGAACGCAGACTTGAAACGATAAGCAGTAAGTCCCAAGAAAATAAGAATTCCATTGTGTTTCCGTTAACCTGTGGCAAAATTCCATCTTCCTGCCATAACCTCTTCTCCATTACCCCTCAAATGTCCTAACCTATTAAATTTAAGACACTTTCTTCACATTTTAGAAATGGGACATACCAGTTACTCTTTACAGTATACAAACGATGTTTCTTAGACTACTGAAGTAAGAATTCCCTGAGTTGCCACCATGCAAGTATAACTATGTTAGAACTTGATAGATTCCAATTTGTGCTTGATCTTTATTTATGTTAAAAATCATAAGGATGGTTATTTTGCAGTGAATGGAAAATATTCTGGGTGCCACAGACATAGTAGAATCAATGTCAGTACATTGCATGGCATAGAGAAGTTAGAAATCTCAGACAGAAATAATTTAATTCTCTTATTGTTTCTTATTAAACTGACAAATTAAAAAAATTACACATTTAGGTATAAAAATGGTTATATGAGGTACACATGAATAATATATATATACACATCTTTTTGTCAGCGTATGTATATGTAAACATGTATATGTACACATAGATATGGTGCCTGGGATTTCACATAGGTTGATGATTGCAATGAGAACTTCACACATAAATAATTTGTGTGATATAAAAATAAAATTTTTCAAATTATTTTTTTGAACTGAGAAGTCTTAAGAAATCAGATCTTATTTTCTACAAATAGTAATTACTGAATTTTTAAACAGTATTTTGATAATCTAGGTGTTAGAAGTGCAGAAGAAAGTGTTAGTTCCACACAAGATTTTCTTCCATGGAAGAAATATGATATATTCCACTAAATAATTGGCTAGGTAGTTATGATTTGTGTAATACATATTAATCATAAAAATATTTAATAGATTTCTGCTATATTGGGAATAACAGCCACTTGCATAATACAAAGTGTATTATTTTTATGGATTGCTATAAGAATATATGGCAACAGATGTGATATTGCCATTACCAGAGACTTTTTCCTGCTTCTTGGAAACAAAACACTGTTGTGGCTTAACCCCAACTGGCAACTGAGTACAATGCAGCTGCCTTGCTTGCTTATTCGCCACCCTGGTGGGTCAGGATGGAAAATTAGGGGAAAAAAAAAAAGAAAAAAGAAAAAGAAATTAAACTCATGAATTAAGAACAGTTTAACAATAGAAAAAAAGTTTTAAAAATTATCGTAATTATAGAAGAAAGACAAAGCTAAAGCCAAGAAAAATCAGTGGCATGCAATACAGCCACTCAGCACCTTCTTTTTTTCCTTATTATGTGGTTTTTTGGTAGCCATTTCATAAAGCAGCTGGGCAACTTCATATGGCAATACTGATATTGTGCCTCATACTGACTATAAATCATGTGTGTGGCAGCTTCTGGCACTCCACATTGTAATAACAATTCTGTTTGTCTTCTGTGTGTTTTCAAACATCTGCAAATTTCCAGTCCGGTTAACACAATTCTCACATTACAGGGATTTTGATCTCTAAAGTCTGTTAAATAAAATATCTGTAGGTGTCAATCAGTGATTCTTTGGTACTCTTCCTGCAAGGTAATGATACTACCTTACTACTTCACACTGAAGGCTTTCAATACATGTCTATTATTTTGACACTGATTTCCAGGAGCCTATGTAGGTTTTATGTCTAAGCTGAGATTTCATGGCATATTATTTGAAGTCATGTGGAGTAATCTACAGCTTATTCTTTGATATCGCTATATTAAACCCATAATATAATGCAAAACCTGTTTTGATTTGCAGGCAGTCACTTTTTTTTTTTTTTTCTTTAACATTCTCCAGTAAAATCAACTTAGGGGAATATTAAAAATAGTTATAAAACAGTAGACATGGAAGGTACTTGAAGGGTTCATACAGTCCTTTAGTGTTCAAATTGTTGTTAACTCATCTAGAAAATCCACGGGCTATTTCTTCTGAATCTGTAGAAGACCAATAAAAATCTAAGTATCTGAAACTGTACAAGATATTCTATACTTCTGCTGTTCAATCACATCTAAGATTTGTGTACCTCCTGCAATTTTTAAAACGACCCTTTATGTGCCTCTATGGTTCAAAAGAGATGTCCAAAAAGTTGTTAATTTTTAGTTTAAGGAAAAGACAACTACTGGGATAAATGAGGGGGCGGTCAGTGGAACAACTCAATTCCAGTAATGATGAAAGAAGGAATTCCTTCTTTTGTCACACTATTGCCACAGTTTTGAGCCTAGACAACTATTTTGTTCCAGGTAAGAGGCTCAGTTAAGGAATTGCTTTGAACCAAAGAGTCCATAGCCATGGTTTTCTACACCTTCAGCTATTTATTTTTTTATTTGTCTGGTACCAGTGACATAATGGCAGTGGCCATATTTCCTTGTATTCCAATACACAGTTATAAATTTCCTCTTGTGACAACAAGGCTGTCAAATTTAAGTTGTGTCCAGTAGCTTAGCGACCAAAAACTGTGCTTGTGCAACTTGTGACTGATAGTGGGCCAGTGCCTAAAGGAAGGAACAGTGAAGGAAAAAAATCACTTTTACTATCTTTTAGCAATGAACTCTTAGCTGTAAGTACTATTCAGAAAAAGAAAAACACCTCTGAAATAATGTTTTAAATTCTATTATCACTAAAAGCTAAAGGATAAATGGTATGAGAACCCTAAAAGAAAACTAGTTCATATAGATGAAATTATGTTTAAATGGGCTTTACTTAGACTATGTCAACTGATGAACAATAATTTCAAAGCTGTGTTACAAAGCATTTGCTAATGGAAAAATGAAACCATTTCATCTTTGACACCACCTTGAAAGAAGGCACCTTCATTTCAAAGTCAATAGGGAAAATTCCTTCAAGCATAAATTAACTGGAAAAAAATGAAAACAGGAAATAAAATTTTCCATTCAGCTGCTCCTGTGAATACAGATGTGCTCAAATTATCTCTTCGTATGAGCCACCAGATTATGAATATTAGGAAAAAAAAATCACAAAAGCACAGGAGACCAGAAACTACCTTGCAGGAGAAAAGAGGAAATTCTTATGGTGGGTGAAGGACAGTATTCAAGCAAGCTAAATTATTAGCTCTTGCAAATAATGCAAATATAAAATATATCCATGACCTGGCCAAAAACATAATGACTTTAGCTACTGTTGAAATGACCTCTACTTTACTTTTCAGATAGATGACACTAGAGAGGTTTAACTGCCAATAATTTTCTACATTATTTTAAATAAGAATTAGCATGTAAACCATTGGAAGTTGTTTTGTCACTCTTATCCTACAGATAGAGATAAATTTATATACAATGTGGATAATTTTTGTGCAGCAAAATTATATGGACTAGAAGGAGTCAGTGAAAAGGAGTCTTTCTGTATTAAAAAGATGTTCACTAATATTTCCTAAGAGCTTTGGTTTATTTACAAAAAAATCGGTACACAGGCAACCAGAAAACAATGGGCTTCACATAAAAAGTGTTTTGAATGCTGCCATGAAAGAAATTCGCCTTATTAAAACTTGACAGATGAAGTCACACGTATTTTCAACTTTCTGTGATGATCTAGATTGTGAACATGGTGGTTTGCTTTGCATTTTAATAAAAGTTAGCTACCAAAAATACTTATCAATTTTTCCAGTGTTTAGAAATGCAAGTCACTTTCCTGAACTTTTATTAAAACTATCAATGTTTTATTAAAACATCGTATGAAAGTCAAACACTGCTTAACAGATTACTTGAATCTCTGGTGTTTTTTTGTGACTTAACAAACTTGATCTAGTAGAGCAAGAAAAAAGTGCTATGGTTTATAATACAGCTGAAAAAAATTAGCTTTATGCATAAGCTTCAACTCTATGTTGAAAGACAAAATAGCTTTGAAACTGCTTTGGCACATCTAAAACCTTTCAAACATTGTGGCTGAAAAATATTGACACTCTGCAGTCATGTAAAAAGCTGAAGCAAATATTTGACTGTCACTTTCATTAGTGTAATGAATCACAGAATGACTGGTTATGAAAACCATTTTCAAAATCTTGGAATTTTGATTACAATTCAGAAGCTAAGAAAAAAGTCCAAAGACAATGTGATGGTGAATAGCACTGGAATTTATGTAGGGATCTCTTGTTTTACTATGGTTAAAAAAAACCCAAAACACTCTTGCCAGAGGTCAGCAAATAAGACCAGAGTAACTTTCATGTCAATCTCACTTTATAGTCATTAGTTCACTGTTTCAGCCTTACTAGCAATGGAAGTGAAATATTGATATAGCCTGGAGGAACACTGCTGGAGATAGACATTGATCCTTTTGAACCTTCATTCACTTTGAATTTCAAGCCTCTCATTGGAACTGATATATAGACATAATTGTAGATGTGGAATCATAACTGCTTTTATTGTCCTATCAAATATCTTATCAACAGATCTAAGCATTTTTGACCCATGTGAAATATTTTTTTGGACATATATAGTAAGAACATCTTGTCATTTAAGTAGGCTATTCTCTGTACACTGTCTGTGGACAAGGAAATACTTCCTTTAAAATATCTGAAGGCTGTTATCTGTTTTTTATCAAACCTTTCAAGAGCAAATGAAGACAGTTTTTTGGGTTTGTGTTTGCTTTGTGGATAATTTTCAAAGCTTTTAAATATTTCTGTCACCGTATTCTGGATTCCAATTTTGTCTACATTTTTTCTTGTAGTTCAGTGTCCAAAAAAGCAGCATTCCAACTGAAACCTCACCAGTGCCAAGTAGAGCAGAATAATTACCATCTGCATCTTACATTTTACACCTCTGTCAAATCCCACTAAAATGACTCTTGCCCTAAGTCACTATACAGGTGACACAAATTCAAAAAGCAATTTTCCACATTCTTCCTTAGTCTTTTTTCAGTACATATGTCATACAAAATATTTCAGTTTCACTATCTTTGTATGTGATTTTTTTCCTGGACTGTGCTAATAGTTTTATTTTTATCTCTATTTTGCTTCATGTTATTGATTTCTCGAGTTTTTTAGCATTTCAAATTCTATTTCTTTTGCTTAGTATGAGAGAAAGACAGGTCATTAAATACATGCTCTTTTAATTGGATTCATCCTTCTTAAAAGTCACATTAAAATTATGAAAGGAAATATTGCAAGCTTACACTGTAAAACAACAAGAGTGATGTTAAGCACACTGTATTACTAACCTTCTGCAAGGATTCCTATGGAAATCCCTAATGATTTATAAGTACATTCACAGTCCCTTTGGTTTATGCTTGCTGAGTGCACTCAAAGTATAACCTATTTTCATAATCCCTGCTTCACACACTCTTTGAGGATTTGCAAACTCTTGCAAGATTGTAGAATCCATTGCATTTCTTCCATCTATTGTCAATACACTATGTTGGTAATCACTGTAAATCCTTTTTCCTTTTAAACTCTGACCTGTAATGTTGAAAGTCTTTTGTTTAAGAGTAGCCTTCTTTTCATATTGTCAGACTCCTGTTCACTCTCCAGCCTGGCCTGATTCTGCACTTACTGAGTCTGGAGCACATTTTTGCCAAAACTCTCCTTCTTCCTAATTATCTTTTCTTGAACTTTGCCCCAAGTTCCCTTACTGACCTGGTATCTCAGTGAATCAGTTATTAAGGTCAGTGTTGTAAGATATACCTGTATATAATTTTCTAGTTATTCACAAGATATTTTTAACATTAACTTTCCTTCTTCTCAGGTGGTTAAACATGCTTCTGTTTTATACTTATTTTTGGGTTGACTTACAGTTTAACTTCTGTCTCATGCTATTGCTGCTACTATTGTCTGTGTAAGCTGATTGAAAATAAGCAGAAAGTTAGTGCTGCAAAAAAAATCATTCTCAAAAGTAAGGCTATATGCTGCACATTTTCCTTTTAATGGCATTTGTTTCTTCCAGAACATTATACTGAGGGTAAAATTCTCTAATATGTGGAAAAAATCTGGTCCTCTGTCCATCTGGTTTTGATATACAAGTGAAGTCATACAGAGGTGTTCAGGAATATTTCTTTGTTGCAAAGGGAGCAAGTATACTGTACAGAGTCACTTTATGTGCTCCTTTATATCTTCCTTGCTGGGATGCCACGACTTTTTTTTGGATTTTTTTTTTAATTTCCAACTTTCAAGGTAAGTGGACATAATGATTTGGTTCTTGAAATGGAGGAGAAATTTTCTTTCATTTTAGAACAGCAAAAAGTTTTTTGCAGTAAAATGAGAAATCTTGATGAAAGGTAACAGATTGCTATTCACAGACTGCCATTGCAGCTGTCAGCATTATTCCTTGTTGGGCCAAATATTCCATGAGTTAAACCAACGCTTGAATTAAGCCCAAAAAATCCTGGTTTGTGTAACTGGCTGCCTATTTCTGGTCTATATGTTTACTTTTGCTTTCATCAGATGGAATGAGTAGGAAGTTCCACATTGTTATGAGAAAATTATATCTTCTCTTTCAGTTGAATTTAAATGGCCACACCTGGCACACTTCCTAATATATATTTTCTTCATTGTGATTTTTCCTACGTCCTTCAAGGATGATTCCCACTTCTATATTAAAACTATTTTTTACACACACTGAGTAGGTTTAAGTCTTTCCTATAAACAAAGATTCCCTTGAAGGGTGATGTTACAGTTAATAAATTGCTCTTCTCTTACTCAAGTAATGCAATTGTTTTATATCTTGTCTGAGCTACCTTACTATTACATAGTCAGATTACAATCAACAGAAACAGTAAAGATCTTCTGAAAATTCACCCTCCCTGGGCATTCAAAAAGAAAACAAACAGTAGAGTAACATTAAACTTGCCTTTTTTCCCCCTTTCATATGCAAATTACTCCTTCTCTGGGTACATAGTAATAAATCTTTTTTCTGATATTGTATGTTTCATTCTGTCTCATGCTATAGCTACCTAGTGGATAGACTGAAGTCTGTGCTGATCAAAGACGAGGCATGAAAACTCAGTAAAAATCTGAATCAAAAAAAGATTTGAATACAATTAGGTTAAAGACTTTTCTAACTAAAATATAACAACGAAGTAGAAGTCATTTTAATTAAATCTTTGCCTTCTGGCTTCCTAAATGCAATTCAGAAATGACTTTCTGACTTTTACATTTGTTGTGATTTAGGAATTCCCTGATTCAGTGCTCCCACTGAGACTTTCCAAACCACATGTTGCTCCCTCCCCGCCCTCCCTTTCCCTTCCCCTCCCTGCTGCAGCGCATTGGAAAGGAGAGTTGGAGGCACAAAAGACAGAGACCACAGGCTGTGATAAAACAATTTACTGGAGACATTGAGATAAGAAAACAAACAGCAACAGCAACAATATTAATAACAAAATTGTACAAAACAGGGAATGAGGTGCTTGACCCAGCTGTCACCACACCACCCAAACCAGTGTTACCGCACCGCTCTGTCTGCCACTCTTGCTTGACTGGAAGAAACTCCTTCTCCTTGGAACTGAAGATTCCCTTTTCCACTGCCCCAGCAATGATGTGAGATGATATAGACTAACATCTGGGCCTCAGCCACGCTTGCTCCCACCTACTGCAAAAATTAACCTTGTCATGGCTGTAACCACAAGTGTCCACTTAACCTCTCTGACACATATAAACAGAGCTGTAGCTGAAATATTCCTTTTCCTTTTCTTCACATGCATGAAATTCATGCTTGTGTATTTTGGCTTTTGGTTCTACTGATCACTTTTCTTGTAAAACAATTCTGATGAAACACAGTAGAAGGCAATTTTTAAGAAAGTAAACTTCAGGTCATGTAACCACATCAAAGCTGCCATGTTGCAGATTATTGTTCTTGTGATAAAACTCAACATTTCTAGGAGGATACAGCTTTCAAGTGCCTGATGCTCATGAAGACACTTAATATGTGATGCCACGTGTCAAATCTCAGTCTAACAAATTCCACTATGTGGTATTCTGCAAGGAGGCTCATGACAAATTGAAGAAATCAAAACATAAAGAGGAAAGAATAGCCTTGTGAAGAGCATAGTTCTGTTGCACACCAGAATAAAAAAGAAGAATGTCATTGCAAGGGTATTGGACTCCTAAAAAAAAATTACTTAAATCCACCATTTTTTGTTAAATGCTAAGTAGCCTTTCTTTTAATGAGTATTATAATTATTGCAAATGCCAATAACAATTATGAATATACACACTAACCTGAACACACAGAAAAAGAGCTGAATGTTGTAGCTGTTCTGAGAAATAACATGAAAACCTTTTAAATGACACATAAAATTTCAATTTCATTTTTCTTTTGCTGAACACTTTACATAGAAGTAAATTTGAACACCTGCAGAATTAAAATTATAACACCATTAGCATGTTCTGGAGAAAAAGTGCATGTTACAAGGAGGTAAAGCAAATTACCTTAAATGTATCACCTTGAACTAAAATGACCTCAAACCTAATTTAAGTTTCGAGTCGTCTTTGAAGGCTGTCTCAACATGAATTTATGACAAAGTTCCTTTGCAAATAATAGATTGCATATTCATCATATACTTGAATTTAATTTTGCCAAATTTGTACATTTGCTTATGGTCTGGAGACTTGTAGGATGGATACACTGGACATAAGATATATTTTTTTCTCTTTGAATAGATATTCATCCAAACAAAATAAGATTTATAACTTGCCTATTTTATTTTAACATACTATGTTTTCTGCAGAGAGTTTTGAGTAAATTTTTTTGTGTGTGTGTATTTCATCACAGTCCATACTTTAACTGGAAGTCTGTAAGCCAGCACAGAAGTCCTTCAGGGAATTTTTCGGAGTTCTTCCTTACAGTTAGGCCAGATGTTTTCACTACATGGTTTTCTTATTTCATCTTTCCACCCCAGCTTCTTACAGTATTTGGGGAATCTGTGTGTTAGAATCTCCTTCCCAAACATTTTCTAAACTCTTTGTGCATTTAATAATCTAAAAATCGCATGTCACTAGTGTAAATATATAAAATCATTAAAGGAGTTATTACAAAAAATATGTTTCCTGAGGAGCTGTGCTGAAAAACAATATCTGAGTGCCCTGCATAAATATTGCTTTTATAAGTGAGCCATAGTAATTTCTCATAAATTTACTCAATTTTTGGAGATTAGATATATGTGATAAAATCTATTAAAATATTGATTTATCAGTTCAAAGATGATGCACTAATAAAAAAAACAGAACACTAAATTGTAGATTGAGATGTAGATGCTAGTGTTTAATAGAAGTAATGCAAATCCCTGGTGAAAAACTATTGCAGCTTGGTTTAAAGAGCCATTTAGCCTCAGGCCTATTTAGCAATGGCCAGAAATGAAGGCTCAGTGAAGAGGGCAAGATGAAGCAGTAGGTGCTTATTTCCCAATTATTTGGTTATGTTAATGTAAAAAAAAGTCTGAATAATATGCCTAATATATATAGTGACTCAGTCCCATTGAAATACTTGGGTTGTTAGGTCCCAAAATATTTTGTGAGTGAATCTTTTCATTTCCAATCAGTTTTAAAATCTAGAGCTTAAGAACTCTTATTCAGATTCTGCCCAGCATTTGAGATGCATAAAATGTCTGGAACTGGAGACTATCAGCGAGCTCTCCATATGCTCACTGCTTGCCTAAAGAGGGAATTAATAGCAATGAGAGGTGAGGCTACCCAGTGCACTGCAAGTTTCTTTGGGAATGGCAGATTTAGCACAGACTTCCTTTTTACTTGCTTGGACTGCTCCAGTCAGCTTTATAGGAAAATCATAATGGGATCACTACACAGAAGAAAAAATAAAGTAAAAAAGCAAAATCTTCCCACCTTCTCAATTTTTAGGATGTTTGCATTGGATATAGGAGTCCCAGGTTCAAGTACAATTCAGTGTTTCAATCTCAATTTTTTAGTATTTTTTAAGAAAAACTCCTATAATATTTTCTTATTGAAGTCTTCAATAAAATGTCTAAGAAGACATTTTATATATGTCTACTATCAAAATTTGTTAACATATAGTCTTGCATCCAAAATAAATCTTGTTATTATTGTACCTTCAGAAAATCTAGCAACCAGTGAAAAAATTAAGAGCAAACATAGGTGCTGTTTTCAGACGAAGATCCAGCATGACATGGCATAGTCTTAGTTAGCTAGCTGCAGCTATTGTATGTGACAAGTTAAAGCCCATCAGCCTGCTGCCTTATTTCTAATTTCACATTTTCATAACTGTATTTTGAAAGTGCCTGGTTTTTGTCCACATGTATTTACATGATTTTTTTCAGGACATCCTGGACTGCTGATTACAGAAAGCGAGTGGGAGTTCTGTACATTCTCTTTGATAAAGCATGTTGTGCAGTGCTTCAGCCTGCTCTCCTGGTGCCATCCTCATTTCCAGCATGCATGAATGCTCAGTTTTAGTGTAGTACAAAAATGAAGTAAACTGTGTTCAAAACTGAAATGATCTGCTGAATTTTAGTATACAAAACTGTTTTCCTATACAAAATGTCCGTGTATTAATAAAAAATAATTTTCTAGGACAGATTTTGTTTTCTGGAAGATATAATTCATAAAAATAGTTTGTGTTCAGCAGAAATCAAAAACATAGCCCCATACTTGCAACTGCGAAGGAAATGAACTCTATCCCAGCTGACATCAGTACAGTTATTTTCTGAATTCACAGATAAAACTCTTTGTCATCCCTGATGTTCATATATAAGCCAAGAAAAATGAAATTCTTGGAGGAGTGAGATTCTTGAATGAGATGGGTTTCTAAATGTCCTTCAGCATTTAAACAAGTATCTAATTAACTGTCAGCATATATTTTGTTTAAGCAAATATGTAAACAATTGATAGAAAAAAATAAAATTAAGAAGATCTTCACTGTTGCTAGAAAACTCTTTTGGTGCCTATGACTCTGCTGGGCTGTACACAAAATTTCTAGGAATTGACCATGCCTGGTATTCAATGTCCAACATTCAACAGATAAAAAGGATTCAAAAAGTAGGAGTTGCTCGAACTTTCCTAAATGGGATCAGGGATCTTACCTGTGTCACTGCAATCTTGATATCAGTATCTGTGACTTCTCACCAACCAGTCCTATGGGAAACACTGTTTAAAAATGTGACATCTTCACAGGCAAAACTCAGATTTTCAGATGTTGAATGAAAACACTTGCTTTGATCCTTTCCTTCACTTACCTAAGCCATCGTTTGTTTATTCAGAGGCATTATTTTGAATATATTTATTATATAATAATTATTATGAATTGGAAACATAATTTTTATCTCATCAAAAGCATTTCTCCCCATTCAGCTGGCCTTAAAATGTTTTGTTATGCTGTAACTAGAAATGAATGAAACAAGAATCAAGGTGATAAGAATTAGTGAAGTGAGCTCAATTCATGGAGAACCCAAGTCAGACATAGATTACTTTACATGTGGGGCAATGTCTATAATAAGAGCTCAAGTCAAACAGATAAGCTGAGTCCATTTATAGTGAGTCGTTATCCTGTAGCACTTAATGCTACTAGAGAATTTTTGTTTTTAGCAACATACTTGCTCAATCCTTTCCATTAATTTCATAGGAAATAATCTGGTTTTACTTGAAAAAATGAAACATGTTAGATGTTTTACAAATAAACATTTTTGAACTATATCAAAACCTACACCCAGAAATAGGCTGCTTTGATGCCACATACACCTATGAGTAATAAGGTACTGAAAGAAATTAATTGAAAATTAAGTATCTTGCTATCAGGCAGACTTGAGTCATTCTGCTCTGGGTATTCCTTGTGTTCAAACAATGCATTTAGAAAACATAGATAGGAATAATATTTTCTTTTAAAGAGCAAGTTTTTTAGGATCTCAAAGCAAATAGTGTATATTGACTATGAAAATCATATAGAAATAATCAAATTAGAATTCTAGTACTGAAACATAATGGTATTATATATTTTGTTATGAGGACTACTGATGCTTAGAAAAAATGCTTTTAATGATTATTTTTCTGCAAGATATTTAAGATTAAAGTCAACTAAAATATTGTAACAATCATTGTCATCTTGCAATAAATATAAATGAAAATTATTATATTTTATCTTCTTTAGAGTAAAACTTAGCTTAGAAAACAGCCATTGCATCAAAGATATTTTCCATAAATGAGTACATGACTGGATGTAAGTATGTACTAAACTTTCACCACAAAAGGGGAAAATTTTCACTGAACAAAACAGCAATTATTTAGTAGTTTTCATTTCATAAATACAGTTTCAGTGAAAATAGAACTGTCATCATGAGGCATGTCTTCAAGATGTTTTAGGAAGTTATGGAAGTGCTACTAAATTTTACAAAAATTTGCAATGGTAAAGAGCTGTGAAATAATGTTAAGCTAAGGTTAGAGGTTTTCTTGTTGATAGGAACTGGCTTTTGGTAACTGTCTTCCCTTTCACAAATTATTTAACCATTTTAAAAACTGCCTACATGCTGAAATGTTCTATTAGCTGAAAATATGCATGATAACTCCATAATAATTGGAGACCTCTTGTCATTTTTTAATTACATGATAGCAACTACAGGTGTGAATGATCTGTTACTGACAGATATGTTAACACTGACCTAAATGGGTTCAAGACCACAGGAGGAAATTTTAATATCCTTTGTGAATGTTGCTCAGCAGAACTTTTTAACAAAATTAGTGTGGAGGGGATTTTTGCTTTGTTTCGTTTCTTTGTGGGTTTTTGTTTGTCTCGTTATTTCTCCTTTTCCTGCAAGGGAAGAGATCTTTAATGGGCTCTGATTTTAAAATTGGAGAAAGGAAGGGAACTTGACATTGATGCTCGAGAAAACTAAATTTTGCCCTAGGTTATAAGTGAGTAGGCAGCAATATTTCAGACAGAAATTAGGAATAGCCACATTAAAATTATCTGCTGTGCGAGAAAGTGTGATCTACTGAAAGCACTGGCATTCTAATGAACAGTATCCAATGCATGTTTGTTTTTATCTGGATAAAATAACCCACATTTTAATTTGCCATATTCCTTGGGATGCAGGACACACAAAACTTGGGCAAAATTTCAGTTCCAATTCGCACATTAATGAAAAGAAACATTCATGCATCATACATAATTTAAAACACTAAAGTATGAAGCATCTGTTCAATGCAGTTAGGATTGTCTTGTGTCCTCCACATGCATATTTCTCACTTATATAAATGGATAACATTGAGATTAATTGATGTTTCTTTAAGAAAATGAGCAGGTGCTAGAGTTTATTATGTTCTTTATCAATTTTAGAGAGGCATAATGACTTTTTCTTAAGGACAATATTTTTATAAAATATAAAAATTCTTTGCCATTTTTTCAGTGCTCTGCATGATATAACTGTCAGAGCATTCTATAAATAAAACATGTCCATAAATACTTCATAAGGATGAGGCTTCCACATCAGCTTGTGAATACAATAAGAGTTTTAATATTAAAAAATTCTAGTAATTTTATTTTTTTGCCTTACATGATTTTAAAAGAAAAAAAAAATTAAAAATATAGCTATAGGAAAGATGACATAAAATTGAAAATGTCTAATTCCATGTTTGCCTTCAATATTTTTGGGTCATTTATGCCTGCATATATCCAATGGAGAATATCTGTGGGCTAATATTCCTCAATTCCAGAGTAAACAACATCTTCATTGTCTGTCAGTATATTCCAAAACCACTGTCTTCAGAACTAAGAGAGCATCCTGTTCCTTTATCTTGAGCACTAACTAACTCTACCTATATATTAAAGAGTTCTTTATCTCACTGACTAAATAGCAACAGAAAACCTAACAACATGAACAGATCAATCATTAAGGGCTAGTGGAACAATCAGCACCATTCAATAAACTGAAATAATTGGAAACAAGACAAAGTGCTGCTGGGATTAAAGAATGAAAAAAAAAGAATAAGAATGAGATCATGGAACGGGGAGCTGTATCAAGGACAGCAATAACTACATGTGAGTTTTCACTTCAACACCAAGATGAAATTGTGAGGTACTTTAAAATCTGAACAGGAATAATAAATAAGGCAGGAAATTAGTAGCATTTATTCTGATGTTAAATAGTAAAGTCTCTGCTTTGTTCATTGTAGTGAGACCATTAATGGAATAGTGCGTTGTGTCCCAGACTTCATAGAGAATATGGAAAACTGGGGGATATTAAAAAAAAGGAACTATCCAAATGCATGAATTCTGGGAAGCTTGAAATATTTAATTTTTTTGATTCATTAACAGGAATTTAATAATGTCTAATCACAGTCCATTCATATTATGATGCTGCATTAGTGCAGCAGATAAAAATCCACAGTTTAAGAGCTATGGTTAGACAGATTTACCAAATAAAGTTGAACTTTTTAACACACAGAATTAGTTGCTGGAACAAATCTTGTATGACAGGATTGGTCTTACTCAAAATGTTTAATTCAAAGTATATGTCTCTTTTAAAAGATACCATTTGAAGTGTTTGAAGTTGAGCTTTAAATCTCAAAAATAACATGAAAATCACTGGATGAAATTTTATGTCTCACAAAGTGTTCTGGCCTTCAAAATGATGAAAACCAGCAGCTATTTTTTGGATCTTTCCTATGATGTTATTATTTTTTATTTCTACTACTGCCGAAGATATCAGTTCTACCCAAAATCATGTATGCACGATGAAATAATAATAGTTTTAAAAAGAATGATGTAGAACAGATAAGAAAGAAAAGAAATAAATTTTTAATATTCCTGTAATTTATGTAATGTAGAATGCTTCCAAGCAGTTCTAGATAATTTAGCTTACTTCTCTAGCAATAATTACCAAATTAAAGATTAGAGATCTTTGATGTTGTTGCAGTTACTGGTAGTATAGACATAAATGCCCAGATTTATAGGAAAAAAACTGTATTGAATTACCTGGAAGATATTTATCATAAAATACCTGACCAAGGGAGGCAAGATAGTGTTTTGGCTGTTTGCCCAATATTGTAATCACTGCATCACCAACTAAAGCATAATCATGAGTAATATTTCAAATTAGTTTTTTACTTGCCTGCCTCTAATCCTCAGGTAAGCACATTGGAGGTACAATTAAATATATACCACAATGGAGGTACTAACAACAACCAACATAATAGTTTTGTTGTTACTTGCCAGACAAATTTTTCTAAGTGTAGATAGTCTAGTAATTGCTACACTTTCAAAAATCGTGTAAACCCACTACAACCAACTGTAGTAAATATCATTTCTGAATAAGCAAAATGCAGACAAATGATAGGGAGCAAAGCTAAAGAGCTTCTAATGTGAAATGTTACCTAAGGAAAACCAACATTCTGTCAGAAAAAAAATGGTCTGAGCAATCCTAAGCAGAAAGAAGAGGAATGGGATGTTAGGTTACAAAGGAAGAGGTACTCAGCTTTACTTCATAGGAGAGGAAAGGAAAGAAATTATGCCAGACTGTGTTATTTAAAAATTATCTCCTTTAGCTGGAGTCTGAATACCTGAAAGATTTACTTCCCAATGAAGAGCTTAAAATATTGAATAGAGTGGTAAAAATTTCCAATTTTCTAATTTAAATTATTTTCATAGATTTATAGAATATCTCAAGTTGGAAGGGACTCATTGGCATCATCAATAAACTCCCTGCTCCTTGTAGGACTACTTAAAATTAAATTATATGATGAACAGTGTAGCCCAGATGCTCTTTGAACTCTGACAGGCTTGACCACTTCCCTGGGAAGCCTGTTCCAGTGATGGACTACAGTCTCAGTGAAGAATCTACTTGATTATTCTCTATGTTGCTAAAATTCTGTTTTCTATTTAACCTGATACCTATGATTTTGACTTGCTAACAGAAGTCCATAAACTTGCATCGATGTGGCGGTGCAGGTTTCAGGACTTGCCTGGGTCATTCACAGCCTGAGCCAATTCAATTGTGGTTTTGTGTTTGTGTAACTGTTTTGGTAGTAAGCAGACTCACAAGGATGACTAGTGTGTTACAAAGCTGCTGGTGCTGCACATGATTTTATCTTTCTATCTCACCCAAGACACAATTTTGATTTATCATAACAGAGATTTAGAGTTCTTTCCATTGTGCATGGGTCAACCGAATTTTACAAATATCCATCATGTGGATCTCTTCTTGCCCTGCATAGTGACATTATACAAGTGAAATTGTTCCTTCAGGGATTTTTGTACTACAACACTGACCTTGTGTGTGCTTGTGCCTGTGTCAGGGCAGTTGTAGAAAAACCTCTGGCATAACCAAAAGATATCTTAATCATAAATTTGAACTTATGTTTTTTTTAATACTTCAGTGTTTCTACAATGTCATTCTCTTTTCAAATGCTTTGAACTTTATACTTAGTAACTAGATGATGATCTGTTCTAGTCCAAGGGGTACTGAATATTTGAAACTTGCTACCACTTGCTTACACCGTTGTCAAATTACATCATTTGCACATGAGATTTTCTAGTTTAGTACTTCCTTTCTAATAATTTTTTTTAAAAAGTTAAACAAGTTATTTGCTTGCCCTAAATCTTTGGAGAGTTTTTCTTTGGGTCTTGATATTGACTGATCAAGTACACAATTCATTTATATAAATTTATATTCTGAGTCAATGTCCTCCAAGCTACATGCTGGCATCACTCCATCCACATAGATTTGTACAACAATAGATGGTTGAGACAGGTGCTATCAATGTGTTCCATTTGCAAACAACATTTTTTATTTTTATTTTTTCTATTAACATCCAAGAGGAGTGCATGAACTTTCAATTTATTTCTTAATAATAGGTTAATAAGGACAAGGCTAAGGAAGAGATTTTGATGACAAATCATCATGATGATTAATCATCATGATAATGATTTACTTACTACTAGAAAAGAAAATGACTCATATGTTTTAAAGGGAGACATTTATTTCTAAAAGTAAATATTCCTCACCAAAAACAAAAACAAAAGCAAAACAAACCCAACCATTCTAAATCAATGAATTTTTTGAAATAATGTGAGATACCAATAAGAGCAGGAGTAAATAAATAATTAAGTGCTAGACTAAAATAGTCTGAACAAAATAGGAATTTATACTTCCTGGTAGAAGTACAGATCCATTCCACCTGGTTAAGTGACCAGACTCTAGTTCAACAATTTCAAGTAATAGCTAAAATACAGAAGCCTGTTTTATTTCACTAGTTGTTTAGATAATGCTGTAATATCAACACTATTACTTTGATTATCTTTAATAATGTACTCATTATTACCTGAGAGTGTAATAGTAGTGTGGCTGCTTGTTTTCTTCTCAAGGTACAAAGCATCACGACACAAGCAAGTTGTCAAGGAGTTGATAAGATTCTAAAGTAGTGACTGTACATACTCTTGGCCTGAGAAAAGAATAGAAACTAAATTAGACTCGGATAGAATACAAGTGGATCAGAACAGAAAGGAGAACAGGGCATAGTTCACTTTTTCATTTTAATAACTTTACATTAGGAAAAGTCTTACAGCAACTGTAGTTAGGTCAAAAAAATGCCAAACTACTTACATAGAGGTTAAAACCAGCTCAGGAATTCTGAAAGTAAAGAATACTGTAGGTACTTTCCCTAATTTTCTCTTATTTGGGAAATCACAGTGCTTAGAGAAAAACATAGATAGAAGTGGAACCTTTATGTTTTCTGGATGTATACTGGACAAAGGATAGAGAGACTTTTGTTTTGTGAAAAGCTTTATATGAATTCTATTTAAGTTGTAGTTCTTATTTTAATTAAAACTATATTTCCTAAAACAATTTATTAATTTGTAAAACAAAATCATGCTTGAACTGTTTTGAAACATGCTAATTATACATTCTTCAGTGGAATATTTAAAAATAACTACTCAGAAATACAAGCACAAGGATAATAGTGTGGAATGTCAGTGACAGAAAGAAAGAAGGGCATATTTCATGAAAGGTTCCAGAAGACCGTATGTTATATCAATGAATATGTTTGAGAATAGAGACACAATTAGTCAGTATCACCCTCATACTGAAACACACAGGAAGTTTCAGCATTCAGGGTTGTATGTGCGGTCTCAGCAGAGCCATATGGAGAAAGATGATCACCTTCCTGCTCTGTTATACTGCCATTTTGCTTTGCAAGCTGGTGTTTAAATTGCTGCCCACACACTACTCATTTGGGTGACAGTACTGAATATGTTTATGCCAACTCTGTTTCAGTTTATTATTCCTTAGAGGTATCTGCTTACATTTTCTATAGCGGGATCTCAGGACTAACCAAATTCATGGTACAAATATAACACAATGAAAACCACAAATCACAAAAGAAAAAAGAAAAAAATGGCTGAAATGTATCTTTACTACAAAAATCCTTCCTGAATAATTACAGGCACAGAAAATGTTCCTTTGATGGATTCATGGAAAATTTAATTTTGTAGGACCCTGTGTTTCTTTCAAATCATTTGGGACAGGCACCTCTGTAGAGATTTATTGTTCTTCAAAAGATTTCTGGCTCATTGTCATGGAATTCAATGAATACTAATTGTATTTTTTTTTTGTCATACTGCTGTTAGAACACAAATCATTGTCTCCAAATCTTCATCAAGATTTATGATGATTTGGCATTGTCATCTCTAATTGGGTTTTATGAAAACTGCTGTTCTGAGAATTGCCAGTACATCATGCCAATGCATGCTCAAACCATACTGTTTATGCAATGACATAGCCAATTCAGGTAATGTCATTGACAATAAACTGTCATCTGTTTCAGTAATCTGTAAAAGAGCATCTGATGTTCTATGTAAATACATGTTACATTCTCTTGTGTTTACTATATTAATAGTAGAAATGAATAATTTCATATGTTGCAGCATAAATCAGAAGGAAAAAATCTGCTATGGTTATCGGCAAAGATTAGTTTTAATTTTTCCTTATTGCTTTTAAAAATTATCTAAAGAACTATACCTTAAGTTATCTATGATAACGTAGACACGACAAAGCAAGCAACATTGATTTTATTAAATTACATCATGGGATAATGATACCACCACCTCCCTCCCCCATTTATTATATATTATTACCTTATATTAAAAAGTGGCTATTTATTATTCAGAGATCCTTAGTCTGAACACAATAATTTAATTTATCAGTTGATTACATAAAAAGAGAATGACTCTATTAAATACCATAAGGAATTCCAGACCAGATCTTAGTTGCTATGTAATATCATAGACACAGTAACCTTAATGGAGATTCAGTGGCACACGTTGTTAAAAATGCTTTTTATTGCACACATGACTAAAATATTGACCATGATGGTATGTGAGGGTAACATTTAATTCCTTTATGGTACTGAAACACAGGAAAATGAGGAGAGAGAGTAGGAGAACAAAGCTAAAAGATAAGGGATTGTGGCAGAAAAGGAAGAACACAGAAAGGAGAAAAAGAAAAAAAAAAGTGGAAATAAATAAAATTTAGAATCTTGATCAATTCCTATCTGGTTTAAGGTCAAACATTTATAGTAGAGGTATTTCCACCAGCTTTTTTTAGAGATATTGAAGGGCAACCCTTGATTTTGAAGATTGTAACAGATGAAGGTTTTGTATGATTTCTTCTGCAGGATGCAGAAAAAAACCTTATGCACACCTTGATCTGATTTGGGGTGGTTGCTTAGTCTTGGCTAACAGCCAAACTCCCACCCAGCTCCCCTCCACCCACCTCTGGGAAAGAAGACAGTGGAGAAAAGAGAGAGAGCAGGAATGTCGGGTGTTGGGACAAAAGTGAGATCATTTACGACTTAGCATTGCAGGAAAAGCAGACTTGGCTTCAGGAATATTGACTATATTTATTGTCAATTAAAACAAATATTTAGTTATAGATTTGGGTAGTGGGAAACAAAAAGGCAGTCATTAAATCTTTTCCTGTTCTGTCCCTTTTCCCAGTCTCATCTTCAGTCCTTCACTCCAGTCTCCTTGTCCTCCCCACCTTGCTGTTGCCAGTGGCTTGTTGGTGGTCTTCTCAGCAAGGAATCAGGCAGTGCAGGAGGAGCGGATTACGGTCAGCTCGTGCTAGTTTCTCTCTGTCATTCCTTCCTCCTCAAACCTTTCCTCTGTTCCCACAAGTGCAAGTCTTGTGGGAGACATAATATGAAAAGTATATCAAACTAACAAGAACAAGACAAGCACATATATAAGTAGGGAAAATGGGAAAAAATAAAGATAGTTTCTAAATAAGTCATAGTAAAAAGAAAAAAAGTCAAGGAGAATGTTTTATGAAATGGAGACAGAGAAAAGAAGGAAGCAGTGAAATGGAGACAAACAAACAGGAATTCTAATAAAATGATGTGCTAATCATATGTGTAATTAATATCTGTATTTTAGGCACATGTCAGAGTAGGAACCTGAGAAAAAAAATTGTAATGATTTTAAATCAGTGGTTGCTTTTGACTTTTTTGAGAATAACATAATTACATAAATGCTTCATATCCTTTTATTTTTTTTAAGATGAAATCTGTGAAGCTCTTACTGCACTCCTTAATAAGCTAAACAGTTTTCATAAGACATCTGGGGAAAACAAAATTAAAATCCTAAAGGTGATAATTAGACAAGCACAGTGATTTGTCTGATGTAGCACATTGCAAATATTAGAAATACCATAAAATCATGCCAAGAGGGCAAATGAATAGAAAGCTTTAGTCTGCACTTTAGAACATTTAAATCCCCTAGAACTGATGAAATATCAAATTACTGCACTAAAATTCTGAGCCTTTCTCATTTGGAGGAACAAACAAAACATGCTATACAGGATACTGTAGGACAGTGTACAAGCAAAACTGCACTGAAATTCAGGCAGTTATATATGCACAGCTTTAAAAAGTACCTGTTGTTCTATGTCAGATTTAAATCTGGCTGGCAAAGAAGTACCAAACAGCTTGTCACTCACTGCCTGTTTACTGTGGAGGAGAGTCAGGAGGATTCTACTACTGATTCATTTGGTAAAGCTGGACTCATTTTAATTTTTAGGCTCCAGTTTTCCCATTTGAAATACAGTATGACTTAAACTTCTACATAAATATACTGCCCCTCTAAAATTTTTTAGGTAAGAATCAGTTTCTGCATGGCCTCATCTTTTTATTGTCTAAACTAACTTTCCAGGAAGCCTAAACATGCACTTTTTGCAAATTATCTACAGATGAAAATATTCTCTCTTCCTTTTTTTCTTGTATTTTCATTTAATTTTCTCCTGTGGTTCTGACTCAATAGGACTGGCGGGTGAAGGTGTCAGCAGGTGCTTCTTGAAAGTTTTTTCTGCAGAACAAAGGAACAGGAGTTTCTTACTGCTAGTGTATGTCAAATATATTTAGGTTATCAGCATACCAAGTACTTAGTGTTGCTGTTCATGTGTAGACTTTTACAAGTCTGCATTAGCAAAGTTAGAAATTCTGAGGCAGTATCTCCCCATTCTCATTGAAAATTATTGACATTTCCTCCACTACAAAGTGAGATCAACATGTGTACAGGAATAAATAATTCTTTGAAGACAAAGTGTGAGTGAAATACACTTGAAGATTTTTTACCAGTTTGGATCAAGCCTGCTCCATCATCAGGGCAGTAAAGCAATGAATTAAAAAAAAAA
>VWYO01024433.1:59032-74964 GCA_013400275.1 Rhadina sibilatrix
CAAAAGTGCCAAAAGAAAAGCAATAGAGAACACCGCCTTCTAAGCAATTACAGAAAATGAGAAAACTTCTAAAAGAGAATACAAATCTACTTACTTATACTGTCATTTTGGAATGAGCAAAACCAATCACCATTTCTGCATAGTGTATTCCTGTTTATTGGATCATGCAATCTCATTTCTTATTTGTGAATGCTTTTTCTGACCTGTGGTTTGTATGTTTTATTGATACATTGCAGATTTAGGAGAACAATGTTTGTTGTATTACCTGGAAAAAGTTTCAAGTGGCTATTTTGGGGCTCATTTTACCAGTTGTGTGAGGAAAAATCAAGGATTTAACTGAACAGACTCCAGCAGTACACAGATACCTTCCATATTCAGAGGTGCCCTGGAGCTGTGTTTAAACAGTTATCTAGGTTCCATAGAAAAATGATGTGCTGAAGTGGAGTGTTTGATTCTGCCTTGTAAACAAAGGTGTCTAGTGCCACCTGAGATGACCTGAAAGATTTAAGTGTGGCTGACATATCTGACAAAGAGCCTACAGGAGATGTGCCACTCTGGACTCATAGATGGACATCAGGAAGGATATCCTAAAGCAAGTCAAATGGATGTCGACTTCTTGTCAACAGTCAGCAAGGAGTAAATGAACTGAACCCATTGTGTCAATACCTTGTGCACTGAAATTACACTTATAGGGAGGTTAGGCTCTGAGCACTTTCGTATACATAAAGGGTGCGAAATGTGGAAATGTATGCTTCTGGAAGAGAACCTATTTTTGTGAAATGTACAGAGTGACAGAAAATGACGGTGTGAAGAGTAATTTAGAAAGAGAGGCTAATTCTCTACATCTGGAGTGTTTCAGAATTTGAAAGATTTGGGATTAAAGGAAATTAACCACCAGTAGACAAAGAAAAAATAATCCCCAAAGCAGTTTTAAGAACTCAGTGAAAAGTGACATAGAGAGGATGTTAAAATGACTCTAAACTGCTGCTATTACCATCCTGATGGAATGAAAAATATGAAACTAAATTTGTCTCCTCAGGACAGACTGATACAGTAGCCCTGATGAAAGAGTGTCAAACTTTATTTAGTACAGTTCCCTTAGAAACAAGTTTGACTGTGAATTTTTGAGTACCAGTGGCTCATAGCTGTTCCTTTTCTTCAGCTGCTGTAAGGGTCATGGAGAAAAGACCTTCAGGCTTGAAGAACATTTGGCTGCTGGAAATATTGTGGTATTTTTCCTTAACTAAATCAGTAAAAAGGAAAACTAGTCAATGAAGAACGAGAGTGCTTTTGTTTCATCTTTTTTTTTTCCCCATGACATTGACAGGACTTTTTTTTTTTTTAAATTAAACTCAAGCTAGGCCAAAAAAAGAAGTGCAGTTTCAAAAGACTCTGGAAAAAGTGTATTTGTCCTCTGACATAAGTCTAAATTCTACAGTTTATGTGAAATAGGTTTTCTAGTTTATTTGTGAGTTCCTCTCAGAAATAGTAATTGTTCACATTTTACATAGGAAATGGTAGCATGTGACTTTGCAATATTTACTGACAATCATAAAAAATGAAACACAAAACTATTTGAAATTTGATGGTGTTCTATGTCAGTGCCATGTATTGTCCAAAGGTCACTGTAATATATGCAGTGTTTGTTACTTTTTTCAAAGACCAAGTTTAAAGAAGAAATGAACTTCAAAACTGTAGTGGAATAGAAAGTGATATTTTGAATACTATCTGTCTCATGACACCAGCAGAGAAACCAGAATTAATTCTCTAAGCTTCAAAATAATTTGTTAAACTTCTACCAGTTCAAACTGGTGAATGATAAATGTGGAAAAATCATTCTGAGATAATGTACTTCAAACGACATCCTTATGAAAGGATAAATATAAAAAAGGATTTTTAAAACTGAGAAGTCAATGAATTCTTTTGCAATGACTGTAAAGTTATATCCTTCAGAATTGCTTTGCACAGTTTCAAATTGTTTGGAGACATAGACTGTTTAGAAATACATCAGTTTTCAAATAAAATCTTGGTTCTGAAATGAAAACACTTGCAAAAGACACACATAACTTTAAAAAGAATCAGCGAAACACAAGGAACCTGTAGACAGTTTTTCCTTATTGAGCATAAAAAATTCTGACATAAAATCAAAATAAATTAAGTGCATTTGTAATATTTTTGATACTTGAATTAAAAGAAACAAAAATCTTACCTATTGCAATACATTGTTTAGACATTTGTCATTCTTAGTGCATCATTCAAATGGGCACTGAGGGTAATACACTGAGACCGCTCCTAGCCAGGAAAGAGATTCTGTGAAATTCTTCCATAGAAAATAAATGTTTATGCTCTAGTTCTGGCCAGATCCCAATTTACATTTTCCTTTTATCTTATACAGTTGCAAACTTTTGACCTTGCAAAGGAAGAAATAGTTCTCCATTTCTTTTTGTGCAAACTGATTTATTGGGCTATGGCAGATCAGATGTCCCATTTCATCTAACAAATACTAGGATTTCATCACTAGACAGAAACACATGATATGCTTTGGGATACTTGGAAAGGAAATGACTACTTAGCTACTGAATGTTATTAAATTGTTCCTGGTTTTAATTGTATATATTTTAATTCCCCTAAATATTCCAGAATGCACAAACATAAGCTAGATTTCTTCTAACTTATTTGTACATGTTATCATTATTTTAAAAGCAGCTTTTCAAACATGTGCAAAATCTGTTTTCTCTTTCTGACCAGCCAATCTTGTGCATGGTTGACAATAGTCTGTAAACTTGGTACCCTGTGTTTAAAACTGCTATTTAGCTGGACCTAAAACATCTGCACGGGGCTGAAAACAACTTCTGCTGCATAAATGCAGACACATAGAGAAGCTTTTTACACAAAAAAAGAAGGTATAGGATAAATTGTTCCATGCAAGAACACCCTTCAAGGACAGAAGTATGGTGGTGTGGGATAGGGAAGCGCTCACCTTACTGCACCTCCCAAGGCTGGGGTCCTGAGGGCACAAATACATCTATTTGGCTCTCCCACTCCAGCCCATTGGGAGATCCATCCCAGCCGCCAGCCTGGGATTATCCGTTTCTGATGCAGGATGCCGCAGGATGCTGCTTTCCAGATCCACCACCAACCTGCCCAGCTTGCCCCCAGAGGGATTCCATGGCTCCTGACAGCCTGGAGAGCAAACCCCAGCAAGGAAGTTGTCACAGTACATTGTATTCTTCTGCCACTCCTGCTCTGCCATCAGTGTCTTACATTGCATAAACATAAGTAAACTACACTTTGTGTGTACATCCAACTTGTCTAAAATCAGAGATATATACTCTAGAAACTACAGATGGCTTCAAATATCACTGCCTTAAATGTATTTCCATAGAAATCAGGAACAACAACTACTCCTGTAAATAACCTTTGCAATTCAATGATATAATGTGAATTTTACCATATAATTAAAAAAAAAAAAAAAATCAAAGAGCTGAAACACAGGTTTTCTAGAATTTGAAAAAAAATCTATAATGTAAATTCACCTGCTTTTAAACATGCAGAATAACACTTAAGACCTGACCACACACTTAGGGTCCTTGCTACATTCAATGATTATAGTTGCAGAAATTTTAAGCATTTATGTAGAAAGCAAAGAGAAAATGAGGTAAAGTTCTTATGAATAAAGTAAAAAAACCCAAACAAAACAAAACTAGGGAGATGTATATTATTTTCCTGTCTTGTGATTTTCTACTGAATAAAGTTCTGTTTGACAATACTTGCAATATTTTAACATTGCAAGAAGCAAGAAGCAAGAAGCAAGAAAAGCAACATGAAGCCATATTTTCAGAATTTTTGGGTTCTTTCATTGCATTTTAAACTAATTGAACTTGTGCTTTAAATATATCTTAATGTATTAAAATGCTTAGGGAGCTAGAAAACCAAGTTGATTCTTTTGCATGCTTGACAAAGAAAACTAACAAAACAATTTTTTCCTTAATTTTGGTTTACATCTCTACTTATAAACATAAGAAAAAGAAAAACTAGCAACATCTAATTCAAAGGTCTTTGTGGAAATACGTTTGTATGTCTAAGAAGTGTTTTGATGTTATAATTGTAGTTTTTAAAAATATTTTACTAAATACACTACAAATTAATTACTTTTATATGAAATTCAGTTTTGGATAATACATGGTAAAAAAGTTCTAATTAAAAAAGTCTTGAAAAAGTGGACAAAAAGATACAAACAAAATTAGTATATGCAGTAGGAAAAACAATAATTACATTTAAATGACACATAAGTGGAAAAACTTAAAACTGTTAAGAATTTACTTGTTTTTCATCTGTTTACAGCTCAAATCCAACTTTAACATTCTTACAAAGTAGAACCAATTTAAATTATTCTGTAAGCATAAAGAAAGTAAAAAAGGTTTTTAAAAGGCTTAATGGAATTAAATTAAAATATAATTCCAATAAAAATATTATTTACTGAAGTATTTTTCATAGTTTCTAAAGTCAACCATCTGGCAATATTAAAAAGAAGAGTTAACTCCCCTCACAAGGTGCCAATTTAAATTTCAAAATCAAAGGATTATTTAATAATTGCTTGAAGTTAGAACATTATTTCCGTTACCAGAAATCAGCTGTTTAAAAATAGTTTCCCTAAATCATAGATTTATATTTTTTCTGGGCCATTTTCCCCTTAAAAATTGACTTGACATTTAAAACATCAGCTTTTTCACAGTGTGCATCCCATCTGCAATTATGCTGCAGCCCACTCAGCTCTGTCCTTGTAATAGCAATAACCTATTAAAAAAACCCTGCAAATGGATAAAATGGACAGCTATCCAGCACACATACAAAAAAGAGAAAAAGACAAAAACAACAAAAGAAAAAAAAATGATTTAAATAAGCAGGCTTTCTTACAGACACCCATTACACTGTAGGGTGTGTGTGGACTATAGTATTTTGAACAAGAAAGGCATATTACATACTGAAGTCTCTTCCCTCTTTGAGTAATTATAGGCACCAACAGTAATCAACCCCTCTTTCATACAAGAATGCTAGCATATTATCTCATATGTTTTATTTGTAACATGGAAGAGCAAATTAGTGAGAGTGCTTGTGTCCTTTATCATAACTGGATAAAACCTTATGTTAGGGAATGAGAATAAAAGGCCTGGCTTACCTCACTTGTAAATTTTATTTGGATGGTAGCCATTTCAAAGGCTCTAAAATGCTTCATGGATCATGGTAGATGCGTTTGATCAACCTGTTTACACACAAATTTTATACTCATTCAGTTTCTAGCATGACTCAATTTACAGTAGCATATAGAGGGAATGAGAGCAAGTAAACCTGCAGTATGTTCTGGGACCCTGTGTCTACACAAGTTGTGGTACCTGGGCCAGCTTGAAAAAAGGCTTTTTAAATTCTTCTATTCTACAGAACTACCAGTTGTGTAACTTATGAAGACATAATCTCCACTTTATCTTCTTGCTTCTGTATTGATTTATAAATCTCATCATGCAATTTATGAATTCATATAAAAACTGAAAAAACTGAAAAAAACCTGAAAATGTAACTCTAAGGAAATTTACATATATACAAGTCTTTTCATGAGCAGTGTAAACTGTCAACTTTTGTTTAATTGATTCTGCGCTTTCTATTTGCATTCACCTACACTGAAGAAGCTTTAATATTTTCAATTGCTGTGGAGAATATAACATCTTTCTTTTGCATATGCTCATGTATTTATTATTATGTAACAAAAATAACAACAACAAGAATAACAACCAAATTAATAACAAGAATAACAATAATAGTGCAGTACAATCATGCTGAAGCTATTACCTCAAAGGAGATATTTAGTGTGTCTCTCATCCAGTCACCAAATGAGAATTTTCATAAAATCTGTAGAAATTTAGGCTGAAATATGTTTGGAATTCACATATATATTCAAAACCTGAAAGGCAGAACCTGAGAGACAATATGTGGTACACAGAAAATAAGAAACTAGTCTAAACTGAAAAGAAACTATACATCAGTTTTGTTTTCTGCTCAAAAGTTTTAAAAATCACATCTGCCTTTATTAACATCTTGAAGAAAACTTTCATTGCAAGCTAAAATATTAAAGAAGAACATCCCTAAAGTGCTGCTGAATAAGCATGAATTTTCTTACTCTAAGTTGCTTGTCTAATTCAGAAGGTGGTGGCAGACAGCCAAACTTCCTTCCTAGATGTTAAGACTATACCGTAAAGTATCCTTAATGTAGTTTTCAACTCTTCTGTTTATCTCCCTGGGGATAAAAGAACCTACTGTTTTGAAGTGTCAGATTTTATACTGTGTTGCAGTGAGTTATTTTTATTTATCTCCATTCTATATTTTTCTGAGGCATATATAAAAGTAATCTTCAAAGTTATTCCTACTATTTCAGCTTCTTTCATATTTAAGTTTTGTTTTAAAGAACCATCCAGAAAAAAACCACATATATAGCTTATGTCCTGGTAATTGTTCTCAGACAACATGTATCTTTTGTTCATCTCTTTTTTTTTTTTTTTTGCCTTTGGAAGACAAAAGCAACCTGCATTCTAAATCAGATTTTAAATGGTACTGCATGCTACTTGAGAGCAGAAGATGTTGCTTTTTACTACAGCTTCCTTCCTATGCTGTGCAGATAAGAAATATCCATGTTGTTTCCAGTTTAATTGCCTACAAAGGTTTGAGGATACTGAGATGGCCTAAGGCCAAGTCTCTCCCATGCTCAGGCTCTCCCCAATCCAGCAGCAGATGTAGTGCTGCCAGCAGTCAGGAAAGGAATTGCAATGTTTTGAATGCATGCCATAAAACCCAGTGATGCACACAGTATGCAAGTGTTTTCAGGAAATATATGACTGGCATAATACCCTTTTGTGATCCCCCATCATTGAAAGTGAGAGATATGTTGTACACAGGTGGGCAGTTCTAATGTAACGTCCATGAGGAGCTGCTCTTTGGCAAGAGAATCCTCTATGGACCTCTAGTCCCAACCATCCCTAGTCATTTATTTAATTTACGAGGGGGTGGGGCGGAAGGAAGGAAGGAAGGAAGGAAGGAAGGAAGGAAGGAAGGAAGGAAGGAAGGAATCATATCAATGAAAGGTCCTTCCTGCTCA
Source organism: Rhadina sibilatrix (assembly GCA_013400275.1). Classification (NCBI taxonomy): domain Eukaryota; kingdom Metazoa; phylum Chordata; class Aves; order Passeriformes; family Phylloscopidae; genus Rhadina; species Rhadina sibilatrix. The sequence continues at coordinate 66,177 of VWYO01024433.1, forward strand.
ACCTTAATGAATCAAAAATCATGATTTCTTAAAATTCAAATTTCCTTAAGAACCATGAGACTGAATTTCCATCAGAAACTCATTAATGTAGAAATTGACTAAATATAAATATAAAGTAGAACTTTTAGCCGCTTACAGAGCTGAGGCCTACAAGTCTCTTTAGGATATATTTAATTTGAAGAAGAAGAATACTGAAAACAAAGATAATTCCTCTCAAAAATGTTCACAGATATATCTAAGGAATCCTAAAGTGGTTTGCAGCAGGAAATCATAGTCTTTCTCTAGAAGCCAAGGTAGAAAATCAGTGTCTGATTCACCAGTGACTTTATTTGAATTCTGAATTGGCAGCATGGATATGGCCATTGAATAAGTAGATTTCTTCACTCATTTATAGGCATGTATTTAAGTGTATGTAGCAGAGCAGGAATAGAAACACTGATCTTGGCCTCAGCTCCATAAAGCTGCTTTGGGGAAAAAAGTAGGACAGAGAAATTTTGGGAAATATTATTGAAATACAGAAGGAATAAAAAGTGGGAAAATACAGTTATTTCTGTAGCAATTGTTAGGAACTATGATGGAGCTATTTTAAGATAGGTTATAATACTATCTCTTTCTATTTAGCCTTCTTACGTACCTACATTTTAAAAATTTCATTTTACTGTCTCTTAAGTGTGCACAGATAGTCAAAAGCAGAGTTATGTTAAGCATTTTGCTTTTTATATTTTATAAACAGTGTAATTAGAAAGAGATGTTACTAGAGGACTTTATGTAAAATCTGAAATTACAATCACATCCTTCATCCTGAACTTGATGAAGTACAGTAGCACTCACTGTAGAGAAGACTGAGAAGCTGAACTTTGCTTTGTAATAATAAATTATTAAACTGTCCCCTTGCAGCTCTTCCATATATTGGTGGTAACGGTTATCAAACTTTTCTGGGTTAATATAATTTTCCTTCATGAAAAATGGCTTATATCTCCTTTGACTTTCTAGCATTCTTATTTTTATGCATTTTGCTAGTTCCATAATTTTTGAAAATTCTTCCCTCATTTGCTATTTTAATCTATGCTATTCCCTACTGTGTCATTGTACTTCTCTCTACCCCTGTGCCATGCTGTCCTCAGGCTAACATGAATAGCATTATGTACATCTCTGAGGTTAGATGCAAATCTAGACTAACATCTTCTTGTGAACATGGCCTGTAACATCTCTCTTATGTCTGTTCAAAATGTTCAGATATGGAAAACTGGGATAAACTTAATGCCAGTTGCTGTACTACAAGGAATAATATTCTCATACCAAGTTACAGGACATGCTTATCTATGTGTTTGTCTGACACTTGCATCCAACAGGAAGTAAGGCTCCCTTGATGAAGAAATTGGGATCCAGATGCACTGACATTTAGGGACTAAGCCCCAAGCTTGGAGAATGGGATGGAGAACACAGCTTTTCTTCTTGTAGCAAAGCATTGAGAACCAGTCATTTAAAACACACTGAAACCACAAAGACGGAAAGCCAAATCCTGCTCTTAGTGAAGAAATAGCGTTGAACTACTTGCATCTGAAGTTTCTATCAAAGGTAATACTTCACAGAGTCATATGGACTAAAATGTCCTAACACACTCCACAGCAAAACATGCCATTCAGTCACTGCGGAGAGGGGCATGGCAGGGACTCCCAGGGAAGGCTGTACCTCAAAGGAAGCTAGAATGGCAGCAAGGCAGCTAGAGCTGCTGGCTCTCCTGCAAGGTGTCATCATGTTGAACAAGGAAATTCAGGGTCAGACTTAAGTCTGCAAAGAAGTACCAGGGCCAGTCTGAGGCCAGTGATAATTCAGCAAGTCTACTGTGATGAGTCAAGGTCACATCAGGAAGTCATGGATCTGGGTCAAGAAGGTAAAGTACCAGGTTCAGGTTTAAAGATTCCAGCTGTGATGCAGCTCAGGATCAAGTTGCAGAGCCACTGACTAAACAAGGCTCCTATGGAAAAAAATTATTAAACCCCTTTTTTTTTTTTTTTATCTCACTTCCTAAAAGCTGACATTTGCCTTGGCTAGCTGCAGTCTTTATTTTAGCTAAACTCATGGAACTAGAGATGCATTCTGGATTCTAACCACTGCTGAGTCAGTGGATTGTTTAGTAAATTATGGGATATCTTATCAAGTCTAGACAATATCATTTGTATATCTGAAGAAGAATGATACTTGAGAAGTGCAGCCAGAGTAACTCCTGGATAAAAGTGGATAAAATCAGCTTTGGGACAAGATGTTAAAACTGCCTGAACTCCCCAGAAGAACTGAAGGGAAAACAGGTTAACTGTCTTACACAGACTCGTCCATGATGAATATCCAAGGGTAGTCCCTGAGGGCCCAGTCCTGAAATGTGTTCTGTGAAAGAAAGGACATTCTTTCTCATGGATGGGTGCTTTTATCAGAGTCTCCAAATAGAAATGCAACATGAAGCATGAAATCGTTACTGCCATCTTGTAAGAAGCAGGTGGCAAATCAGCTGTTTGAGAGAGATATTCTTAAGAGGTAATCTTGACATGATCAAATTAAATGTGATTTTTTTTCCCTTTTGTTCATTCATCTGTGTCTTTATAAAATTTGTTACTCTATTATCTATTCTAGCTGGTAAGAATAAATTGTGCCTTTTTACATTTGTCTTAGCCAGGAGATCATTTAATATCCTTCTCCTTAGGATAGGGGGAATAATTTGGGACAGAGCAGCAAACAAACAAGGACTCAAAGAGCCACCATAGGACTTTCACTTTATCAAAAGATAGGAGTTATCACCAGTGCTAGCTGCATGCATAGAGAGAAAAAGAGTTATAACTTTTTTATCATTTTTTTTAAACACTAACAAGATGTTTTTCATCTTTTTTATTCATTCATTATTGTAATATTTCCAGAGAAAATTTAAGTGCATAGTCCCTTATATTTTTCTGAAAATCTAGGGATCACAGAGAAAGATCTGGTTCATCTTTCTTCAAAAGCAGACCTGCTTCTTAACCTGCAATTGCTGCATCTCAACAAAAGTAATCCATTTAAAATATTTCAGTGGTGTGCATGAATGTATAAGGCAAAAAGAGACTGAGGTTCTTAAAAACATATTTTGAATCCTTTAGAACATAGGAACTGTGTAATCTCAGTCCAAAAAGTGCTCTAACTCTGTTCAAAATAATTAGGAAAATGCTGCATGCAGGATGAGTTTGGATTCATATATTAAGGGTAAATAATAATTGAATTTCATGGTAAATCCTTCATTTTTCTTTCCCCCAAGAAAAATCATATATGAAAAAATATGTTAAAGAGTTACATTTAAGAAACCCTATTCGGAGCCCAACTGCAGTAAATCAGTAATGCTATCACTTTTTTAATATTTCTCCCTCTTTGTGACATACATTTATCTACTTAGAAACCTGAAATAGCACAATTTGAGTTCTGTGCTCTATTGCAAATAACCAGTGTGATATCAGTACATGAAGTAAACTATTCACAACCAATTTGTGTGGTTTCAGAAAATGTACACAAAGAAAAATAATCAAACATATATTCTCAGCTCTAGAAAGAATTTCATTGTTTCTGGGCATGTTATAAGTATCATGTAAAATTTTTACTAGAATTTCTTTAATTTATATTAATATAAGCATTAAAATACAAATTTAAAAAGTCATGGCTTGTACGAGGTTAAATTGTAATGGACCTTGAGGAAGAACAAACTTAAAAAAATAATATACTGAGATATACTCTTCTCTTGGGTTGACTAGTACAGACAGAACTGTATTTAGTGCCATCGTCCTTGGCATCAGGGCCTCTTCTAGGCTGGCACTCAGGCACTGACACACTGTGGCACAGAGCCACATACTTGGCTCTTAGTCTTGTACGTGATTGTTTACACTTGATAATGCATTCCATAGAGTGCTGTTTTCTGTTTGTATTGTGAATTGAAACCTTCATTGCATGAATGTTTATGCCTACAAAAACAGTTCCTGCAAATATATAAGCCATTTGAATTTTTAAGCCACTTTGACAATTATATTTCCTCCAACTGGCTACATTTGAACTATTTACTTTGACTAGATGTCATATATGTTATGTGTCTAGCCATTTTAATTATTGGATTCCTCCATCAATTTAAATGAAAAAATAGCTTTAAGCAAGAAAATAATATTAAGGAGCCTTTAATGAATTTTAATTACTCTTTAAACAAAAAATAGTGGTGAAATTCATTAAAATTTCATTTCAGAATCACGGTTCTGAATATGTGCTAACAACACTAAGTCTCAAGCACATACTAAGGTTATTTTAAACTTCAAAGGTCATAGACAAGTGGATAGCTCCCATTTAAATATTCAAAACTATTAACAGGTAATATAATGCTCAGTATCTCATTTTCTGTCTTGAAAACATAATATACATTTAAATGAAAATAAAAAGGCAAAGACCTACCAAAAAAAAAAAAAAAAAAGAAAATATTTCCAATGATGTCACTGGAAAACAGTTGTTTAATAAATTTGTCCAAGTATACGTGATTTAGGAAGAGCAGACAGTTGTATGACCACTAGGTTATTCTTAGCTCATTCTTTTTCATAATACTGTCCAAGAAAGTGGGGTATATTTTCATCTCAGGGGCATCAGTATATATCCAGATATATCGTTTTGCTCCATGCTTCTATGCCCAAATTACACTGGTATTACTGTAAGTCTTGGAGTGTGATTCTCATCTTACATAAAGTGTCAAGCACAAAATTTGTAAAACAAAATTGCAAAGCAATGAAGAAAGCCAAGTTGAGCTCAGAGATATGTGTTAAATGAACTCAGTTATCAAACTATGAGACATATTTAACATATGTTGAATTAATTTATTCTGAATTCTTTTTCCATATTCTGAGAAATTTTTTTCCATCAGCTCTATAGATCTATACATAAAAATGCATAGTGAGATTTTTCTTGTTCTTTGTGCTAGATTTACAATTTTTACAGAAACATATTATCATATACATGCCAGAAAAAGTTCTAAGAAAAAGTAATATGATGTACTATGGTGGGATGTATTCACTCATACAACTTGGGCTCTGTGAGGACATTAATCTGAACTCTTCAATCACAAATGGCTTGAGGCCTGATTTTATTTCTGTACTGAACTGTAATATGGTGATTCATAAATTTTTGATTTTTTGATTTGGAACGGTTATCTTTCAATATCCTCATAGGCCTCACAGAATTTGGAAACATAGCAAGCCCTCCTTCTCTCAATGACCAGATCTCTATACCTAACTGGTCCTAGCTGTGACCCTATCCGTAGCCTCCAAATATTGTTGTAATGTCAAACAACAGTCCTTAATTTAGCCGTTTCTAATTTGGCAATAGATCTATTCTTTTTCTCCTGAGACAATGTATTGTACTGTCAATACCAACTATAGCATCAGTGGCTCATGGTGGAGCAAATTCTGAGGCACTCCTTACCAGTTTTGTGATCTGGCTATTGCATAATGATGAACTGACACTTTCCATGCAGTTGTGTGTTCACGTATCTGTTCTTAAACCAGTTCTGTCTCCATTCTTAGTAGTCATTCCCTGGCAAAAACCCATTCAGAGGTTGCCCACACATCCCATTCTGGCTTCAGACATTTAACATCTTCTTCTGAACAATCCATAATTTTAAATGCAAACCTCACTTTAACCTCAGCCACTGTGATTCATCCTAATCTAATATTAATACTAATATTTCCACTGAAAGGCTCTCCATACAGGTCTGCCAAAACTGTGGAAGAAATCATAGACAACAATACCTTTGGTTCCAGGGGCCTTGAGTCATTAGTGTGTATTCAAATTAGGATGCAAACTAGAGTCATAGTTCAGTGTTTTTGGGGTACAATTTAAACTCTGAAAAATGTGCAGAAAATCCAGTGCTCCCAAAATCCTTTTACTCCCAACTCTGCCAGCCTTAACTACATACTGAATTAGGAATAATTTTTCACGTTTGCTGGTTAACCTTTTCTTTTATAGTGATGGACACTGTTGATGATGCAGAATGCAGAGGCAATGACACATCCTTCCACATTGTCTTCAAGGCGTGCTAGGTGGCTTGGCAGATGATGATATAATATCTTCCCTACCATTTGGGTATGCAAGAGTTCAACAAAACTGCATCTGGCATGCTGATGCAGCTGTTTCAGGTGTCTGTAAGCCCTTGCTTCAGGAACAGCTTTGGAATAGCAGAACCTAGACCACAAATTCCAGTTTACTGGTATGACAGTAGTATCAACTTCAGTACTTCCATTTCTGGGAGAGTAGAAAGTACTCCATATAGGTTCTTGGTATTTTTCATCTGCAGTTGTGAGAAACATTTAAAATTTTGAACTGTAAATTTTGCATGTTGGGTTTCATTTCCCACCTTAGAAAGTGGGGTGTTTGAAAACTACAATAGAACACAAGGAGACTCTGAGCTAATTTTAATCTTGAATTCTTTTTATTCAGATGTGTAACATTTGAAGGACATGAGGACACCTCATCAAAATTTTTTCTCTATTTGTTATTTCCAAAGAAATTTCAAAATACTGGGATTAAAAAAAAATTAAAAATGTAAGTAGCACAGTGTTCATTTTTTGGAAATCTGAACTCTCTTACACTTTATAGATCTTATTTTGAAAAGCATGGAGACACAGGCCATGAGCTGTCTGGGTTACAATGATTCTCCTAATGAAATCTACTTTAGGAAAAAAAACACCTCCTTTTAATGATAGACTAGGAAATCAGCTGCTCACATAGATTGCCCTGTTCCTGGATTTCTTACTATGAAGACCTTTTTGGCTGATTCGTTCAATTGTTTTTAATTAAAAAAAAAAAAAATTAAACATGTAATCGACAGAAATTAAGCTCAGGGAGACACTTAAGGTCATGGCTTGATAATCCTTACTAAGGTGATAGAGTTTGCTCAATGGTTTATGACAGGAAATTGTCTTTATTAGGATGAAATGTAGTGTATATGTTAGGAAGACACCTGAATATAGACATAAAGGAAGCAGGGCTTCTGGGAAGAGACAATAATTTTTTATAATCAGCAGATAAACTTGAAAAAAATCAGATAGCCTAGACTTACTGCCTCTTCAGCAAGGCTTCGAAGGAAAAAACAGTCTTTGAGCAAAATGGTTGCAATGTCATTGCTTCCTTAATTTAAAGAAAATGTCTTCCTCTCAGAACTTGATTGGCTTCAGTTTTGAGCTGTTGTTTTTGCTATCTAAACAAAATAACCTGCTACTTGCAAAGATTCTTTTTGTCAATCCTTGTAGGCTCCAATGAAGTAATTTCATAATATCCCTTTGAAAAGTTATATAAATGAACATATTGGATTTTCTTTTTTACTGAAGTGCTATTCTTGAAAGTTTACAGATAGTAAATCTGACTTCTTGGGTTTGCGGTTAATACATAACTTTTTCCTTTATTAAAAAAAAAAAAAAAAGAAATAAAAGATTTCTTTTATTCCTGAGCACATTCTGCAGGTCATGTGTTTTAAGAAAGACATTACAAGAGAAGATTTTAAATCCTTTTCTCTGAATAGAAGTACATAGTCAACTCTGGTCAGTCTCAGAGAGCCTCTGTGACAACATAACAGCACTTGGTGAGAAAGATATTTGGAAAAGACATTAAGAGGCATAAACCACCCACACACTGTTTTGTGACAGACCTTATAAAAAGGGAGTTCAGTGAGGCTAATATTCAGTTTCAAGATAAGAATAAGTAAAATCGAAATGAAAATTCTGAGTGGCATTTTGAAAGATGTGTTTGACATCTTGTGTCTTGTTTATTTTTTCTGATGAGAAAGAACATTATCTTGTAACAAGGAACAATTTCTAAATGTCAGTGATTTTTCTTCTCTTTGGGAACACAGACAATGTCAAACTAGGTTTATAAAAAATTCCAGTAAATCAGTGTCAGATATATATTTGGCATAACTAAACTCAGAAATTTAATTTCCTATTGTACCCCCAGCAAGCAGAATAATAAGACCCACACGTACTAACAAGGAAAGCACTTGCAATCTTAATTCCTGAAAGTGAAAGAACTTAGGAAGAGCAAGACCAGGCAGCTGAAAGCAGGCTGTAAGGCGAAATAGAGCAGCTGGACTAGTCCCAGTAAATAATTCTGATATTCTTTGGTACTATGTACTTTCAAAATCAGAACTGCTCTGTTAGGCCTCTGCATAGCCCATTGCTAGGCGTTGGACCTGTCTATGTTAGAAAAAGGCCCAGAATACCACTGTAGGCACATTTCTTTGTTAATTCTCTTTCCTGCTATATCTCATTAAGACTGCTTTTTCTTTCTTCTAATTTTACTTCTGAAATGGAGTAAACAAAAATTTAGAAAAGAACACTTTTTCTTCCGAGGTGAGCTGACCAGTAATGGATATGTCTTGGGTTATGGAACCAAAAATATGTATTCTATTTCATCTGCTGAAAGCAGTTGGGGAGATGCTCTTCTTTATCTCTCATAACTCTGAGAGGAGGGGGGTGGATACCTTTTGATAATGGGCCAGCTGTTAAAACCAGGTGGGGTAGTATTTCTTTTCACAATAGGCCAGTAAGCTGTTCTCCTCCCCAAGCTGTTCTCCCCAAAGCAGTACAACCACAATACTCTCCCCAAGCTATACCCTCCCCAAATCAGTACATCCACATTCCATCATCCTATTGTGAGATGCTCCACCCAGTGGGGGGAGCCAACCATTCCTACCTGGATAAAAAGACGCAGGGACACAAAGACATCTTGCTTCACCGGATTCCCAGAGGAA
>VWYO01024434.1:5893-25809 GCA_013400275.1 Rhadina sibilatrix
TCCCCAGCTGCTTTCAACAGATGAAATAGAATACGCATTTTTGGTTCCATAACCCTAGACACTAACGTAAAAAGCATCCAAAGGTGTTTAAGCAAAGGAGGGATACATGCTGCTGAATGCTGTCTACAGAGAAGTTCAGAAGCTGAAGAATGATAAAGGCTTCAGAGCCTGAAGACTAAGATGAAACTGAGCAGAAAACTTTTGAATATTTAATTTTGGGCTTAGAGACTTCTAAAAAAAGCTAAGCACACAAATCCTTTTTTAAGCATAGCCTTCCTTGTGAAGAAAAGGCATCACTATAAGATATAATGAGATTTTGTGAAGGTTTTAGGGTTTACTTCTGGTATGTGTTACAAAATTTAAGCTGGAGAAAACTCCACAAAGAAGGGCAGAATGCTCTAGTGTAAAAATAAATGAGACCAAAATCTGCCCCACAACCAGAAATACTTGTGAAGATTGAATGTCCTTTCACACTTTATCTAACACATTGGAGCTAAACATCCCATTGCTTCCAGGACTCTAAAATGAATGTATAAAAATAGAGTTACTTTTTGAAAAGATGAAGAGATATTTTTTATTCATTTGTAAAATGAATTTTTAGAGTAAATTTTTATCCATCTGACTACTTGTATATGGAAGTGCCTTATTCAAAGTAGAACTGGGTCACCTTATCTTTTGTTTCAAAATAAATGTCCTTTAATTTTTTTCTGTGAAGGATATAGGGGTGGGATAAGAGGAAGATGAAAAATTAACACCAACTCTTTGAAATGGAAATTGCCTAATAAAAGATTATCAGTGATAACTGTTGATTTGTAGTGTGTGATGGTGCATCATAGAAATGGTTTTTGAAATGCTGATGCACAGAAGCCTCTCAAGTAAGTTTTTATTTCTATAGCATGTCCAACAGATTTTGTCTTCCCTTCACTTTTCAAGTATGTCAGTGCATCAAAGATTGGCAATTTATTCAGCATGAAAAATTAATGACTTTGAAAGAAATTGCAGGTGATAGAGAACCATGGCTTCTGCAGTAAACAGAAAAAAACCCATGTTCTCTGTTGTTCTCTGGATTTTGATTTGTAAACATTCTAAGCAGTAAGACAAGCTTTCTAAAGTTCCTCTAAATTTTTGGAGATTTCAGATTATGCTAGCACTGCAGAGTTACAGATATAAATTAAAGTGGATTAAGTGGGAAAAGAAGGAAGAAATGGCTTGTAAGAAAATGTTTTCTTTTCAGACCAATGTCAGACTTTGCAATACCACCCCTATTTGTATAAAATGTTACCAGTATGACCTGGTTTTGTTTTTGAAGTGTCTTGCAATGATAGCAAGAGATGAAAACCTAATAATAAAAAGTCAGTATTGATTTCTAGTTTACTGAAAATTCTAGATGTTTGTCATTTTATTTACATGCATTTCTTAGTCACACCATTTTATCTTTGGGATTATGCATATATTTGGTGTTCACTTAGACAAATTTTATATGTACTTCCAACTACCCCAATGCAATTCTCTAATTGTGCTACAACAAAATCAGATCTGGGTGAGACTGAGCAGTAAATCCCAATTTAGTGGAGGCTGGAGCACTGGTGAGAGCAGTGGGGGTCCCTGGGGATCACCCAGGACCATCGCACTGCCCCAGCCAGGGTACTCAGGTGTCCTGCTGTATCACAAGTCTTCTGTGCAGCCAGCACAGCTACTTGTCACAAACACCCTCTGGGCCTGATAATAACTCTGATGGAGAGCCCTAAGTCATTCACTGGTGATGCCCCTTTCTCTCATCCACATCAACCCTTACAGTCTGCTTTGGAGGAGTTTTATCTCAGAAATATACACAAGCAGGAAGACAGGAGCCTTTCAATAACTTAAGGAGCAACAGTTAGCTGAGTTTTCCTCCAACCAAGCTTCTGGGATTGCAACCTTCGTGTGCCTTCAGAGTGGATAGCAAGCTGGAATTTTGCAATACTGAGAGTCAGCGTGTCTGGGCTTTTTAGAGGCACTGAAACTGACTCTAATTTTCATATTTAACACCTTTGGAAAGAGGGAGAGAAGAGTCTATATATGATAAACAGACCCCAGCTAGTTCATTTTGTCAGGTCTGGTGGGAGTAAAGCAGACAGAGAAATAGCTAGATTTGGCTGTACCGTAACAGTGATAAAGTGAGAGAGTAGGTCCCAACAGAATCAACTGCACAGCAGGCTCCCAGATCAAGGTCCTGGACCAGACCTTGTGAAGTGAAGCACTCTCAGAGCTGGATCCATGCCTTACAGGGAGATCCTATGGTATGGGGAGGGAACTAGCTAGGGTGTAATGGGGGTTGAGAAGGAAAAGAAAGTGGACAGAGAGGGAACTACCTTTTCCCATGATAGTAGAGTCGATTTGGTCCACATGGGATTCCTAGTGACAGAAAATTACTCAGAAATAATCTCTTCAATAATTTCTATCTGCTAAAACAACCACACTAAAACTATATTATTGTAAAACTCTACAACTTGGAAATTACTCTATGAAATCTGCTATGGTCCAGAGGCACAATGGATATAAAGGGCATGGTGAACATTTATAGCAGTACCCTCCTCAAAAGTCCTTATTTTCTTATCCAAACTACTGTATTGTGTATTTCTAGTGAATTCCCTAGTTTCAATCTGTAGGAAGTGGATGACACAGATTCATTTTCATCCTAAAGTGAGGGAACTCTGGTACACATTGTGCATTCACCTCAAGGTTCCTTTGATCAAAAGGAATATGTAACCATGTGCTTAAGATGTAAGAGAGTCCTCTTCTGTCTCCTACTTAGAGGAAGGTGCTACTGCTAGTCAGTGATTATAGAAAGCAAGATGGAAGTAGTGCAGAAACTCCCCAATCCCCCACATATCACCCACAGTAAGCAAAAAATGAAGAAAAAAACAACAGCAACAAAAATTAACACACAATGAAAAAACCCCCACACCTACCAAAATTCAGGCTTTTTGAATAGGTATTACATGTACCTGACACTTCAAATAAGTAACTCAAACACTTCAAATTACTTCAAATGACTGGACAAAATGCTACAACTTAAGCAAACATTTCTAAGACAATTTGTGACTAAATGTTGATTCTATATTTTTAAAAAAGTGATGATGCTTGCTTTCGCATTGAACTTCTGAATCTGTGAAAGTTTCAAGATCAAGAATTTAGTGTACATTAGTTAAAGAAAGGAAGCATGTTTCCTATCTGCATGTCACTGTCATTTCGTCAATCACCTAAAACTCTCTTTTCATATTTTTAAGCTGTCTTCCCACATACTTGAGTCATTTATGCACTATATCACAAAGATTTTCTTAATTAGAAAGAGAAGCCTAGAATTTCTAGTATTCCTATTTAAAGAATAATAGAGGCCATTCTTTGACACAAAGAATGAATAAACCCATTTTGGATAATCAAATGTTACCTGAATTTTTTACTCGCTTTCTTCTAATGTGATTTGACAGATGTTTTCAAAGAATTTCTGTTACAGAAATTTGGGTTTATTTTCTACATGTTCACCTTGCTTTGTTCCACTCTCTCAGGCACAATGTAACTGAAGGTTTTGGTTCTCTCTTTCCTACACAGAAAATCTTGCCTCACTCTTGATATCTAGAGGGCATCCATTTAGGAGAGACAAGAAAGAGATGGATCTGTTTGGTCAGGTCCAGAGGAAGTCCATGAAAATGATCAGAGGGCTGAAACCCCCTTGCGAGGCTGAGGATGTTGGAGCAGTTCATCCTAGGTGGGACAAGGCTCTGGGGAGACCATGTGTTGCTGCCTTTCACTATATAAATAGGCCTTAATTGAAAAGTGAAAATAAACCTTTTACCAAGGCCTTTGGAGACAGCACAATGAGCAATAATGTTCAGCTGAAAGAGGGTAGATTGAGATTGGATACATGGATATATTTTTTATGATGAGGATGCTTAAGCACTGAAAAAGGTTGTACAAAGAGCAATGTGTGGATGTCCCATCCCTGGAAGTGTTCAAGATCAGGTTGGACAGGTCTTGGAGCAACCTAGTCTAGTGGTAGGTGTCCCTGCCCATGGCAGAATATTTGGATGAGGCAACCTTCAAAGGTCCATTCCAAGCCAAACTGTCCTGTGATTCTATAACTTCCTGATAGACTTAAATCATACATGTAGGATATTATTTTCCTACATGTACCACTCTGCATGAGGAATCAAAGAGGTAAGAGCCAGGTTCATGTATCTCATTCTACAACCGTGGAACATGCAACCTGCTCCTCCACTCCCTTGATGCTTCCAGTCATTTGTGTCATCTCCAAAGACCTTTTATTTCAAAGCTGTCTCAGATTTTATTTCTTCTCTGCAGTCCTGCCCTATTACTGATCTTTCAATCCAGCCCTTAGGTCACCGCCTTTTCCTGATAACCTTGACCATGTGCCATACTTCTCCCCTGATTCATTAAATATCTGTCCCACAAATTGCCCAATTCAGATATCCAGCCTGGGGCATGATAAATATTGTGCAGTTCAGCTTCTGTGAATACATATACTGCTTATACACTTAAAGTGAAACATCTTGCTGGGTTTGGCAGCCACGGTCAGTCCCGTGAAGAGTTTACCCATCTTTCATGGAAACTACAAACAGCTCAGAGGAGTTTCTTCACCTTTAGTAAACATAATCTGAAACTCTAATTTGGTTTTAAAGTTACTTCATCAACCATTCTGCTCATCAATCATTCTGCTTGTAGCTAAGAACACTGCCTTGAATCAGCTACCAGAAGAGGCTGGATATTACAGCTTGTCATCCTCACCAAAAGGCTTTCAGGTGCTTTGAAATCTGAGTGGAGCCAAGAGAAACTCTTTTCTCCTTCTTTGTAAATACTCAAAATAGAGAAGCTTCTTTAAACTTCACTTCCCAGGTGGTTATTTTTCCCTGTTTTAAGTGATTTTTTTTTTTTTTAACTTAAAACAAGATGCCCAATAACCAACCTAAAATAGGTATTAGACAGTTAATCTGTAGAAATACTAGTTGTGGTATAAAGAAAAGTTCATGACATACAAGCCCTTCACTTTTCTGTTTCAATAGCAAATTATGACATCTTAATTGATGGCTAAACTGCAGCAATACTAATTGTGATACCAAAAAGTGTTCAGAATTTATAAGCCCTTTATTTTGCTTCTTCTGTGGCAGCTAATGGCATCTTAGTCCACTCCTAGATGACAAATTAGAAAAGAAATTACATCTTTATTCAGCATTTCCACAATAAACTAATGAATTCTCAAAAAGAAATGCAACCTGAATAGGTACGTAAGTGATCATTATAGTGAACCCAGCTTGTCAAGAATTTCCACCTAAAGGCATTTTCAACATCAGTTTTTCTCTATTAGCAAATGTTGACTTTTTAATGAGATCATTGCTGCACTCTCTGGAGGTGCTATTTTGGTTTGCCTCTAATTATAAACTCAGTAGGTCACAACACAGCCTGAGGGGGATGTCCTCACCACTCTGCCCCGCCAAAAAAACCAAAAAACCAAAAAAACAAAACAAAACAAAACAAAACAAAACAAAACAAAACAAAAAAAAAAACAAAAAACAAAAAAAAAAACAAAAACCCCACAAACAAACAAAAAAAAACACAACAAAAACACACACAAAACAAAACAAAACAAAAAAAAAACAAAAAACAAAAAAAAAAACAAAAAACCCACAAACAAACAAACAAAAACACAACAAAAAAACCCACAAAACAAAACACACCACCCCCCCCCCAAAAACCAAAAACCAATCAGAATCAAAATTAATAAGGAAAAATCCACAGAGAATCAATTTTGTCAATAGTCCCATTAAAAATTTGAAGGTTGAGGGAGAAACCAGCAGGCACAGTTTCACAGTTCCATCTTATGCTGAAAGAAATACCAATATGTCCCTAGACTTATATTTAAACCTTGCATGCCTCGGTGTTTCAGCTGCAAAAATATGGTGTCATCACCTCAAACCTGCAGCACAGGAGTTCCAGTGTTAGGAACATCCCTGTCAGTCTTTCACAGTGAAGAGGAATGAGAACAGATTCATTAGCACTGCAGGCCAGATGGGGAGTGTGTTTTCAAAAAGAATTTACCAATTGCCTTCACATACATTGTTTCATGCCAAGAAGCAGCCTCAGACCAGAACAGCTATATTCCTTCTGGATGACACTGGGAAGCTAAATGTTTTCCACAGACTGACCCAGTGCCTTCCAGCCACTAGCAAAATTTCAGGTCAGAGGATGAGACTAGCACTTTGAGACAATTTCACCACTGCCTTCAAAAAATGTCAGCATGCCAACACCAGTACCATGGCAACAACCTTGTTAGTTTCTAAGTCACACTGCTTAGGAGCACAGATTGAGCTGAAGTGTAATACGACCGCAAACAACTGCAACTCTGATAGAGTAACTACAGCATTGAGAATGTTTTCCTTGACCTTAAGCAGTTTTTCTATTCCTCTGGGAAGTACTCAGAACTTTTAAAACCCAATTCATTAACAGAGCTTCCTTACAGAAGGAATACTTTTCCTTGCAGTTACACAGTCAGCAAGTCTTACTTTGTGTAAGTCTTTGTGAGTCTTACTCCTCACAAAGGAGTCAGAAAGTAAAAGCATTCCAGAAGTCACTCTATCACAATTGCTATCCAGTTCAAATGTGGAGCTTGATTTTGTCTTTAAAGGAATTACAGAAATAACTGTGAATGGAGCAAACTGGACTGTGTTCCGCTAAGTGTCTTTAACACTTGTTTTCTCCTAAACTCCCCTGAGAGAGATGCACTGTGGGTTAGTGTGAATATCATGAAGGAAGAAGATTTGTTCTCACCTAGATCATGTGTTATCACTGCCTCAATAGGTGAGGATCAGCACAGTTGTTTCTCATCAAAGACTCCTTTGAGGCCTGTAGAGGAGGGACAAGAGAGTTTAAGCAAACTGATAGGTCCCCACTGTTTCTCATGTAGCGCTTTTCACCACCTGTCAATACAACAGTAGATGCTTATGTTAAAAGTATATGTAGTTTTTATGGAAGATTGATAACCATGTAATCTTCTGTATATATAAGCTAAAATACCATAGTTTTAGTTGCCAGTCTTAATATAATAATATACTTAATTTTACACAAAAACTCTTCTAGATTATGTGGCAAGAAACACTGCTGTGCACACAGCCAGAAATGTGTTTCTCTGCTGATAGTAAAGGCTTACAAAGATAGATGTAGCTGTTTGAAATTCACCGTTTCCCACTCTATTCAAAGGGCTGAAAAATGTTTCACAACAGGGAAAGCCTACACTCTTTCCTTATTTGAAATGTAGAGACAAGTGACAGGACCATGTTTCCATTACACTTATTGGAGAATTAATAGTGCCCTACTCTGGAGATGGGAGTATGGTTTCCCTGGGCTACTGCCAGGCCCAACACTGTCCTGTCCAAAGTCACAAAACAAACGGATGACATCAGAAACCTCACTGTCATCCTCAAGTAGACAGTTTCCCACATACTTTACTTCCCTGCAGTTGATTCTTTTTTAGTTCATCTAAAACTCTCTCTTTTTACTTACCACCAATCCTTTATCAAAGGCTTTTCTTTAGCAATGTCAGGCATTCAGTTTGGCTAGTGCTCCACAAGAAATAGTTTAGGGTCATGTCAAGTAGGACAAGTGGGACAGGTGGACCATCCTTAAGTAACAAAAAACAGAAGGCTGAAAATTTATCATCACTGGGAAAAGGTTTGTCACAGCAGGAGAGAGGCTCCTGAAGAAAATACGTTTGAGATTATCTTGTACATTCTGTTATCTGTAAACTCTAATCATGAAAGTAATTTGTACTTGGATTCATCCTGAAGTACAACTTTCTTTTATTTTAAATGCCTCAAAGACATCCCTCCTTTTTTTCAAGAAGGGAAATATTCTTTTTAAAAAATTAAAAACCAGTTAGCACTGTATGAACGCAATGAGTAGTAAAAACCCTTTTGTAGAAATGCCTGTCAGACTTCCTATTTAGATGCCAGGCACTTTAACAGAAATTTTCTTACTGGCAAACATACACAGTCATTGCAAATGGAAATAAAATGAGAAATGGTTGAGAATGGAGAAAAGATGTCTCTTCAGACTTTAGCAAATCCAAGACTAACTTTTAATGACACTATCCATTCAATTAAAGCCAGTTTATAGACTAGGACTTTATTCATCATTTGCACCTGAAAATAAACTGGGAAGATAAGATGCAAACCAAAAATCAATGGAAATGTTATCTTATCTCTCAGTACAAGTCAGAAGAATATCAAGTGACTTTGGTTTCAGGATGCCCTCAGATTCCATTATGAGAGACTCACACTGTTTAGACTTGCCACAGAGGTAACACTGTTATTTTCTCTATCCAGAGAAGAACCCTCAATACCCACAATAACAAAAAAGGGTATAGATAAATATTTTGTTTTATTTTTAACATTAGCTGTTTGAAGAACATAGTTTTAGGGAGAGATAAATCTTCCTAGTCATATTCAGATTCATCACTGTTAAGTAGAGTATAAAAATAATTTCAGACTTAACTTTAATTTAACCTTTCAGAGTTATTACTTAGATCTCCAATGACATTCTCTCAAAGAAAATGTTTGAAACTTAAGGACAGAGGGAGAGATTTTGTCCTTCCTCCTTTACTGCTTAAGAGACTTTCATGAAATAAGCTCAGTTATTATGAAAAATACTAGGCATAGGGTGCTGGAGTTATGGAAGCTGCTGCAGAAAATTACAGAAACTAGTAGTCTGTTCATCTGATGTGTGTATAAAACTGAAATGAAAAATACTCCCTATGGAGAGGCAGAGAGAAGTCAGAAAATTGTTGTTAATACTTGTTCCTGAAAAGCACTTGTCAGCTGCACTGATTGCGCCACACAATGTCCATCAGCGTGATATATATATTTTTACGTAGGTTTCTTTCAAAGATATATATTTCAAATACAAATATTTTATCAGAGCTGAGGCTTTTTAGCTGCGACAGTGATGACCCCTATACCTGCCAAGACATAAAGTCAAAAGATCTACCAAGTGCCGCAGTCCACTTTGTTACTTTCTCCTATATTGTATTTACACTACTTCAGATTGTTTTCCTTCCAATTGCACCTCACCTACACTTCAACATAAAATGCAACTTTTTGACTTTTGTGCCAAAACTGACACAACAATTCAGACAACATACTAGATAAAATAACACTCAGCCTATGGGAAAGCTTTGTCAAGGTTGAGCAAAACAAAACATTAGAGGAAATCATGCTTACAATAGAAGCAGAGTTTTTTGTCAAAAGAAGATCTGGAAAAACTATTAGCTGATTGAGAGAGAGGAAAAGAAGGACATATAGGGGTTTGAAATTCAGCTGCTGGATGTGAAAAGTGGGAAATAAACAGAACATGACGATCTCACTGGACAAGTAGCACAGAGAATAATTCCTCCAAAGAGAGATTAGCAGGAAAATTCAGTAGGTTCCTACAAGGGCATCTAGGATTCCTTGATGTTAGTGAAAGTTTTGACACACAGATCAGAAGAATCTGAAGTTTGATGCCTGGAGGCCTGGAGTTCTTCTCAAGAGTGCCTGTTTTTATGGTAATGAAATTACCTTGCTAGAGCAGAGATAAGACTATTGCATTTTTCCAAGCCAGAAGCAGCAAAAGTATCTCTGGTGAAAGTGAAAAACTACTTTAGTGTATGTATATATACTATAAAGCATACTTAAGTGGCAGTTGCTTACTCTTTACTCCACCATAATTTTAATTTACATCAGCCATGGACATTCATATCCAGAAGTGAGCAAACACATCATGTTTGATGCCAGTTAGGAACATTTTCAAGACTGCAAAGATCTGCCAAGAACTGCAATAGGAGGAAGTCCATTAGTTTCCAGCTTAGCCCTTTTCTGCTACAAAAAGTTATTTTCCCACTGGGAAAAACATCCAAGTTGTTGCTGTTATAAATATTGGTTTACAAATTCTGGATTAATTTTAGCAATTTAGAGTAAATTCATGGTATTTGTATACTCCTATTGTCTCAGATTATTTTTGTTTTAAGGGTCTCTATCAAGATAAAAGACTATCTTATCTGTGATTCAAATTCAAGCAGCAACAAAATTCCATCGTTCCAAAGACTTCTTAGAGGTTGCAAGGTTTAAAAACAGGTTATATCTTGATTAGGATTTTGATACACTAGACACCTCCATTAAGTACCTCAGTTGCAGATATCTCTGGTGTGTCTAGAGAATGAACTAACAGTGTTGCACAATGTCCATAGTGTTGCATGTGTTGATATTTTCTACACTAAACTAGTTCTGCAGCTTGAGGCAGGCTTCCATCTGCTTCCTGTTAAGTTTTCTCCTTTGGAGGTAACATGAGCTGATACCCACAGATCAATACTTCTCCCCAGTCAGAACACAGGCATGCAAGAGAGTGAACAGGACTATGATCCCACACGGACATCTCCCTGCATTTCCAATGCCCAAAGACATTTGCCAAGACCTCAAGCAGTTTGTTGTAGGCTGTTCAGCAGGAATGCAAGACCACGGTGCTTGATCTGACTCCCATTTGGATGCCATTTTATAACAAGAAGCACCTAAGTAGTTATTAAAACTGGAGAAAAAAGGAACTTAAATATTATTATAATTTGCTCTAGGAAAGGCAAGCTGTAACTCTAAGTAGGTGTCTGACAAATTACATTGTGTAGTATAATTGTTTTTAGAAATCTCCAGATCTGACATATTTCTAATTGAAGGAAAGTTAATAAATTTCAACATCTTCTGTCCAAAATAAGAGATTTCCAGTTCAGAGAGATGGAAGTACCTGTGTGTCTCAATTAAAAAAAAATAAATTAAAAAAAAATCACCTTGGAGTTTTAATTGTAAGAGCAATGAAATAAAATAAAATAAGACTGGTGCAGAGCTGTCTATACTTTCCAAGCATTTTAGTCGAGAATGGAATCATAAATGGGAGAAGAAGGGTGAAGCAAAGCAAAGAATATACAAGACTGTATCAGGTGCAGGTGTTCAACACTTGCAATTAGAGTATTTAAGAAAGGCTAAAAACACCAGAATGGGGAGGTGGAGAGAAAAAGGTAAAGAAGAAGATATGTAAAACAGGATCATGGACACTGAGCTTGGTTGGAGGTGAAGGAGCAGGAAGGTGTGTCCCGTGTCAGAGCAGAGGCACACTCTTCATTCCATGGAGATGAGCCCGTGCTGGAGCAGCTCATGAAGGACTGAATTCTGTATGAAGAACCCATGCTGGAGCAAGGAAATGACGTGAGAAGGAAGCAGTGCCTCTGTTACAGAGTGCAACCCTAATTCTCCATCCCCCTACACTCTCTTGTGGGGAAAAGAGGTAGAGGAGTGAAGCTGAGCCTGGCAAAGGGGTTGGGGAAAGACAGTGTTTTAATTTTTTTGTCCTTGTATCTCACCATCCCACCCTAATTTTAATTGGTAATGACTTAAATTAATTTACTGCAAGTTGAAAATGTTTGGATGGAGACAGTACTTGGTAAGTGATCTGTGTGTCTTCACCTTGGTCCCTGACTCACTTTCTCACTCGCTGCTCTCCCCGTGCCGCGGTGGAGCAGCGAGAGACGGGCTGCGCTCCGGGGCTAGCCCACCACCGTGACTGATGAAAGGCACACAGCAATTCACACGAGCAAAGCCAGAACAAAAACTGTCTCTCTGGTTTCCCAGCCCAGTTTATGTTACTGTCAGCCAGGTCTCCAACCTCCCTCGTAGCTGCAGGAGAACAACTCAGCTCATACAGAGCTCCACAGGAAATAGCAGCAAGGTACACAGGGTAGCCAACAAGAGCGCTGGGGCTGTGGCTAATCCCTGACTTCAAAGGAAGCATTGCATTGGCACAGTACCGCTGTGGCTTAGGAGACCTTGCAGATATTTCAGTAAGTACTTCGGCACTAGCCACATCAGTAACATTTTTCATGCAAATAGCATCTGCAGAGTGTCAAGGCATGTCAGCATCATATTACATTATTTTTACACTCAGATTTGTTGTCTGCAGTTTGCTATAAACACCCAGCTGTTGTAGAAAGCAAACCTTACACAATAGAGTAGGGGAAAAGTTTGTGTTTTTGTTTTTTTTTTTTTTTTTTAATCACAATTTTTACATGTCTTCTAAACCACTGCCATTTTCTGACTTAGGACACAGAAATTTTTAATTGTTGTAACAGAAAGTTGAAAAGCACTTTCAGTCTGAATCAGAAGGGACAGAAAATTAACCATGGAATATATTTATATGTTTACAGACAAATGTGTATAGAAATATATAGATATATTTAGAGTTACCCTAATGGAATTTCACCAATATACCTTCAGCAAGTATTTCTGTGGAAGAAACCCTCCTATTTATACTGGATTTTGGAACTATTCCAATTTATATTGGAAAATGTTGCATTCATATTAGAAGAAACTGCTTTTGTTTTCCCCCTCCTCTCTAGCACTTAGCCATGCTAATTTTGTCTGCTCTGATGCAATACATTGCCAACAACCTCCACAAAAGTACCCTATCACCATCTGTACATATGGATGAACGCAGAACTTCCAAAGGACTTTGTAAATATCACAATGGCATGGACAAGTCTTCCAGTCTAAGGTGATTTTTTGGCTTTTTTGATCTGTGAAAGGGACACACAAGGACAAAACAAGCATGAATCTACTGTGTCACTCAGCGGCAAATGGTCATCTACCACATCAATTGTCTAATTTTTTTTCACATTTATGCCCAAGCAGAGGCAAAGCCAGTTATTCTCCTAAGCAAGTTGTCAGGCTCTCATTATGAATGCTACATAATTTCAGGATCCGTTTGTTTTAGCACGTTATGCTGTCCTATTAGGGCACAAATGTTTGAACATCTTTTCAAGGTGCACAAGAGGTAGCAACTTATCCCATGGTAGACACTAATATAAAAAAATATCATTTTCTACTAAAATTACACCTTCATGAGAAAAAGCCAAAATTATCAACTTTGACTGTATTTCAAGGTTTTCCAAGATGTTTACAAAAACAACACGGGTTGCAGTGGAAGTAACACTTGAGAAGAAAATAGAAATTTTGCATGTTTTCTTTTCCCCAAATAAAAATGGCCACTTAACTTTTTACAGAGTTATTTATATAAGAGGCACCTGCAGAACAAGGTTATTACCAACAGTAGTATGCTATGGTCTCCCTCACACTGTGAGGCAACATTAAAAAAACCTTAAAAGATATTAGAGTGTTTCTGTGGCCATATACTGGGATATGCAATCAGGACACATAATCTCTCTCACAATTAAAATATTTTAAGATGCATTCTCAGCAGATTAATGATTAAAAATATAATCTTAAAGCTTTGATCTTGTTGGAATCCTCAGGCTATAGAAAATCTTTGATTCTGTACCTCTATATAAGAGCTATGAATTAGAAGAGGCCATAGAAAAGTGGCAACAAAACCAAAAGAAATTTGTCCATGATGACCTTGTGCTGAGTTTACAAAAGAAAATGCATAGCCAAGACTTGGATAAGAGAATAATGTTGGAGTATATGCTAATGTGTTGAAGAAAAGTCTAACTTAAATAGTGATAATGTTTTTACAGTAAAAATGTAAGGAAAGGTATCAAAACTGAACCCTGTAAGTAATCCAATTATGATAATGTCATTTGATTTAGAATTTGAACCAAACAATAGCAATTACCCAAGTCTTTGCCTCTAGGGGAAAAAAAAAAAAAAAAAAAAAGGAAAAAAAACCCACCACAAAACAAAATACCAAAACAAACAAACAAACAAACAAAACCCACCAAAAACCACAAAAACACCCCCCCCCAAACAAAACAAAAAACAAACAACAAACGCAAAGAAGATGTTGCTCCTTTCTATTCATTCATAGAAATTCCTACAAGGTGAGATTTCACCTTGCTCTTCATAGGTGAAAAAGAGGGGAGGAGAATAAAAGCTTTCAAAGTTTCTATCTTTGTTCTTTTGAGTAAAATATAAATTGCATGCGGGAACACAAAATAAAGAACAAAGTTTTCAATCTGCCACTTGTGTTCTATCAAATTATACTGTGAATTCAGATGTGACTCTATCCCCAAAGACAGCTATATAAATTACCTCTGGTCATTATTTGAAAGTTAAGCAGTATCTAGGATTTGAGAGACACTGGTGATCCAGTAAGAGCAGTGGTTCTATTTGCATTGAAAAACACCCCACAATCCAGCTAGCCCTGCTCACCTCAATGTGGAGTAGAAGCACATATTTGGAAAAGGAAAGTCTTGTGTCCTCAGCAA
The DNA here is from genome assembly GCA_013400275.1 of Rhadina sibilatrix. Classification (NCBI taxonomy): domain Eukaryota; kingdom Metazoa; phylum Chordata; class Aves; order Passeriformes; family Phylloscopidae; genus Rhadina; species Rhadina sibilatrix. The sequence continues at coordinate 20,181 of VWYO01024434.1, forward strand.
AAGCATGCTCAGATGAAATTAACATCAGCTATCTGAAGATTTAGAGAAGCTTAAAGAAAAATCAATTTTAAAATCCATATTAAATCAATATTAAATCAATACTGAAAAACGGGTAAAGAAAGAGATGAAGTAGTATTATGAAATCTAATTCTGTCGTTTGAAGCTTTTGCCTCAAAAAATTATTCCAGCTGTTGAGTGCATCAAATTGGCAAACTTTATTTCTCTAAGCACAAAGTAATAATTTCTCAGCTTACCTGTTGTGTGATGCTTTATCAGCTCACAAAGTCCTCTTTTAGTATCTTCTTTCAGCTGTTGGGATCAGCAAGGCTGCCCTTGAAGAGTTCTTCTTGCTCCTGGGATGTGGTGACTGACCACAGACTGTGACCTTTTGTACCACTCACGGTCTTCTTCCCTGTGCTGGTGTCACTGCAAGAGTGGGAGGGAGAGTGAGAGGCGCAAGACCTGTGAGTTTATTTCACTCACTCACTCTCCACTTCCAGCTGAGTCACTATCCTGTCCCTTCCAGTTGCACAGATTTAAAATCAGTAAAACAGCAGATTAAGAGGAAAATAATTGTTTGTGTGCAAGGCTGAGAACATAAAAGGAAATATTAATGCCATCTTCCAATACATAAAACAACCACTTTTAGAGCAGTCAACTCTTGCTACTAAGAGGAGCTGGGGAAAAAAACAACACAACAAGCAAAAAACAAAACAAAACAAAACAAAAAAACCCCAAACACCACCGGAGAGGAACTTTTGTGCTTACAGGAGGGATATCTGACAGGAAAACAGCTTATTGAAGAGGAGATTGGTTATAGAAACATTTGCATATGACAGGCAGCCTGGAGTGCCATTTTCCTTTTGATTCCTTTTCTTTCTTCTGTGCACCTGGATAGAAAAATAATACACAGCTTATTGTCTTCACGGCCCCAAGAGATGATGTCTATTTGTCTTTTAACCCAGCTACAATAAACAAGCCCTTCACTAATAAATTTTTTATATTCCCTTTATCTGTATTTGTGGATTACCCTTGATTTTACATGTCAAAAATATACAAAGTTTTTAATAATTTCGGGTTTATAAAGAACAGATAATTTAACTACAAAACTTTTCCTTTTTCTTTGGAATAAAATCTAACTCACCTTTTTATGCATTTCTGTGTCTTTCACTGAAGGAAGGTCAGTCAGAAAGGCATTGAGACGCTGAATATCAACACTATTTAGTAAGAGGCAGTTTTGTCCTTCTTTGTCACCCTTTTTATGCTGTGTTCTCAATGATTTTAATAGGGTTTCTTAATGAATGGAAATTCATTTAGTAGGCAGGTAGTGTGAGCTATGCAGAGTCTGGCAGTGAGTAGTCATTTAAACCTAAATGTTGGTTTGACGTCCAGAGACCAGTCTGCCATTCATCTCAAATGATTCAGATCATCATTCAGATAATCAAGCAGAAACACTTAATCAGCTTTAGCAAAAAAGTAATCAAGATTGACAAGTGAAATAAATTACCTTTTTTGTCTCAAAAAATTTAGTTAGTTCTTTACTATCTCAACAAGTAAACTTTTTTTCCATGTTATTCTGAATCGCTCTGCGTTTTGTGATTTCTCTGTTCACATACCAAACTTACTTGGAATGAAGTCAAATTCTTTCAGTATGGAGCACCATTAGCTTTCAAAGGAGACAACATCATGATGGAAAAACCTATTAACAACAATTCTTAAATACTCTATTTCAATAAGTCACGCAGGCTCTTTTTTCCTACTTTTAACAATCATAGGTTTTACTTCCCACAGTAATTCACAAATACATTTTTCCATGAATCCAGACAATTTTCTATAATTTTTTTAAAAAAACAAATTTTGTTTCATCACTGTGGATACAGTTTTTTCCAGCATGGGAAACAATTACTAATATTATAGGATTGGTCCCTTCTAACTTTTTTATGTAGCTTTGCTTTTTTTATTAATTGCCTGGTGTTACTGTCAAGAGTACTGGATATTCAGAGCACAGTTTCATGTCTCAGCACACATCTTTGTTATCAAGTGGGATGGTGACCTGCCACTGTCATGCTGAACATAATTTGAAGGGAGATGAGGACCACAGATGGCCATGGAATCTGCATGTGCCAATTAGGAATACTGAGGTCTATATCTTAAAGTGTAGTTTAAAGTATTATGTATTACTTTGCAGAGATACTTTGGAAAAGACACCTGGAGTGCAGAGTTCTTCAGGTACAAATATTAACAAAGGTGAGCTTGGTATTTTAGTCCAAGACCTCTAGTTCTGACAGGACTGAAGGTAGTATGATATAAAATGTTAGTCAGAGCTGTAGTTTAACCTGGCAGGGAGATAAGCACCATACAAATGTTTGCTCACAAGGGAAGAATTGGGGGGGAGAGGGAAAAGTAAAAGTATCCAGCATTATGTCATATGGAATAGGGAATATCCCTTTGGCCAGTTAGGGTCAGCTGTTACAGGTGTGTTTCTTTCACAGATTCTTGGGAACGTCTAGGCTCCCAAGCAGAGCAGAAGGAACTAAAAAGGCCCTGATTTAGTGTAAGCACTTCTCAGAAACCACTGAAACATCACTGTGTTAGCAATGTTACTCTTTTACTAAATCCCAACCATGCTATGCCAGCTACTAAGAAGAAAATTAACTCTATCCTAGTTGAAACCAGGACACTCACATAAGAAATATGCTGAACAATCACCTAAAGAAGAATCCCAAATTATTTTAAAGAGAATGCAATACATGCAATATTGACTTGAAATTTTGTTGCCAAATAATGTGCCACATTTCTCTACATTTCTTGTAAATGCTTCTCAGCTCACAATTCCTTCTAGGCAAAAGAGCTTAATTTTGAAATAATTATTAAGTACCATTCTGCTTATTCCTTTAATATGGCAAGTGATGCATAGAAGTAGAAGAACTGAAAAGAAATTGAAATAAGTAGTAAACTCATAGGAATAACTGCTGTACTAAAGGGAATTTAATAAAGGGACATACATACAAGAGAAGTACAGCTTCAAGAACAACTTAGTTTTCCATGCAAAATCCACAATATCAGACAGCTTCAGAGAGCAGTTCATCTAACCTGCCCCTGTTCAGAAAGTCAAAACTACCTAAAATTATAAAGTGTATCCTGCTATAAAATATAATTAATTCCTTGAAGAATATGTTAATCTCTTCCCATCCTGCTCTGCAGAGAATTTAAGAAATTATCCCTGTTCCCTCACAAGACCCATTTTGTGCTTGGTGCAGCATTGTCCAAATACATTCTCCTTGTTGCTCTCCTTGTGGCTCTCTGCACTGCTCTTTCTTCAAAAGGGAGCACATCTTCCAGCTGAGTGGGTAGCCCCTCCAGAAAACACCACTGTTATTTCTCCTAATTCCTTATAACCTCACCAGTGAGGTACCAAAAAAGAATGTTTATCTTTTTAATATTTGCTGTCATCATGGATTTTTTTCAAATGCTTGACTGTCTTTTAAACATTTTCTAATCAGTGACTGAAATCAGTAATGCCAATATCTGTTTACCCAGTGTCTGGGAGAGATCACCAAAAGCACCTCAAGACATGACAATCACTCAGAGAATAACTGATTTCTAACTCGTTATGTTTGAGGTGACTAAAGAGTGTTTTGCACAGTACTCTAAGTCTTGGTATGAAGTCAACACAAGTCAAATCTTGTTTCCTCAGCAAGCCAGCTGCTTTGATAAAATAATATTAAAATGACTATTAGATCTTAAAAATATTCCTGCTGGTTTCATTCTTTTAACTTTTTAAATTGTCTGATTGAATTTATTTATCACAAGATTTACACTCCAGGTTTTAACAAATTGCATTATCTTTATTGTCAGATCTTTCCAAGGATCAGAATTAGGTTCATCAGGCAGTAATTTTCTAGTTCATCTTTCACAAAAGGCAAATGCCATGTCACAGCTTTCACAAAATTGATTAGGTAACTAATTCTTAGAAATTAGTGCTAGAGGATTACAGTTGGTGGTGGTGGTAGGTATTTTTTGGTTGATAGATAATATGTTTTTATGATTGTACAATGGAATTGTTTGTGTATCTGTCTTAAGCTAAAGCTTAGAAAGTATATTAGATCCTGAAAAACAGGAAATAAACTCATCATCATTTACATTTAACTACACAAACATATAGGACACTAAACAGAAGAGACCAGATTGATGAACCATGTTTTTCAACCTTCTACTCAGCCAGTTACAATGGAAAAATCTCATGCCTTCTGCATAAGTGCCACGGAAGGATCATCACCTCTGATCCTCTGCTGCTCTTCTGCTTGCCTGCCTTCACTTGCCTGGGGATCCCCACACCACCTATCCTCCCTGGCACTGCATGGAGTGGCTGCTGCTCTGTCTGCCTCTGGCTGCCTTTGCCAGCTGCAGTATCCAGCCAAGGACAAGGAGAACACCATAATTGCCAGTATGTTAAATACCAGGCAGGTTGGTAAGGAAGCTCCTGGAAACAGTAAGCTTGCAACAGCCTAGCTCAAAACCTGACCCTGTAATAAATCCAGGAAAGCAGATTATGTAGAAACAATGTAGAAACAAATTTATTTTAGATGAAGATAACAAGTTCTCAATATATTGCTGTGTTCCAAATTTAAATATGAGGAAAAACAGTAAAGGTTTATTGACAAATGAAAACACCTCTTCTCAGTGATGAAAAGAAATTAAATCAAGGAGAAAACCTTTGATTTACCTAAGAAAAAAAAATAGATAAAATTCTGAAAATATAATCCTGTAAAGTCAGATATGAAGCAGTCTAATGTGACTGTCCAAATCTACTAACACCTCTGCAAGGAGGTACAAAGAGAAAAAAGCACAGTTAAGCCACAGGTCAAAGGAGGCACAACTACCCTCATATAACTGCGGGCAAAGACATATTGAGAGACAGACAGAGTGAGAATAATTGGAAAAAAAATTTGGACTATTTGAATAAAGAAAGGAGCAAGAATGCATGTAAAGGGTGTGGATGACTGGAACAAGACAAGTCATGTATATCACAAACCAGATAAAAATAATTTATTTTTTACAACTTGTTAAACATTTTGGACAAGAAGCCACAAGACAGACACAAAAAAACAAATGAAGTAAAAACCAAAATTAGCATACACTCAGTGAGACTCAGAAAGGCTTTACAATGTAGCTAATGAGAACCTCCATAGGGTTAATTTGAAAACAAACAAACAAACAAACAAAAACCCAAAAAACAATAACAAAACCCACCATCAAAAAACACAAAAACAAAACAAAAACAAACAAACAAACAAAAAAAAAAAAACCACAAAGATTTGAAGTCCTATTTTTCCAAAGAAAATGATTGCTCTAGTAATTACCCATTGAGTAATCTCTGGCAATTTTCCCTGAAACACTGATAGTAGCTACTACAATAAAAAAACTAGACTGGATAAATTATTCATATAGTCCAGAATGGCAATTGCATTCCACTGTAAGAGTAATCTCATTTGTGTCCTGCTGTTTGTTGCACGTTACTCTGCATTTTTTTCTAGACATCACCATCTTCAAATGTTTTCTTCTATTACTTCTTTTTTGTTTTTAATTGGATTTGGTGTCGTGGCATCTTCCAAAAAAAAGAAAAAAA
>VWYO01024434.1:25864-76322 GCA_013400275.1 Rhadina sibilatrix
AAACTGTTTAAAACCAGTACTAGGAGACATATAGTAGCAAAGTCAAAGGCTGTATTTTTGTCCACTGCGTGTCTGCAAAGTTGAAATGTATTAGAGCTGGCAATTAAAAACAAAAAACAAACAAAAAACTCCCCCAAAAACTGAAACAAAGGATAATAAGGCAACATGAAAGCAGAGACACAAATGAAAAAACCTATATATGGTCTATATATTGTAGCAGCAGATGAAAGAGAATTCTTCTTTCTGGTCACAGAAGACTTAGAACTGTTCTGCATCTGTATTTTTTTATGATGTGTCAGTGTTCTTTCTCAGATAAAAACCAACAAAAGAAATTAAAAAAGAAAACAAAAAATTTAAAAACAGTCAAAAAGTAATAGAATAAATGAGATCAGAGGATGTAATTGTTGGTTAGTTTCACCACTTACCCCAGTTGTTCCTTCACATTGATTCATCTGATTGCTTTTTCACCCACCCTATCCTGGAGGAGGAATACTTCCACCATAAGACTTTTGTGGGTGAGGTAACCTCTGGTACTCCTTTTTGAAGGAGTTTCTCTGTGTCAGTATATACTTTGTTTGCAAGGATGGGAAGTCTTCAGCACCTCTGATATGTGCTTTATCTGTATTACAAAGAATGTTGATCTCTAGTAAGTGTCTGCCTATGGCATGGGGGTTGGGACCAAATGATCTTTAAGGTTCCTTCCAACTCAGACAATTCTGTGGTTCTATGAAATTCAAATACACATGGAAAAAATATGAATTTCTATGTACGTACTTAACTGCAGAGGTAAAGTGTGAGAATATAGTTTCATTGCTCATGATTAATACCAAAAGCGACTATCATTTATCTTTTCTGGTTCTAGTCAGTGCTTTGTGAAAAGAAGCAACAATCCCAATCTCCTTGTCTGCTGCTTCCTGCTGGCCCTTATCTAAAAAAGCATGGGCCAGGACAGGGTGACTTCCTTAGGTCCAAGGCTGTTACTGTATATCTATACGTTCTTGTTCATATGTTCTTATAGATTCCCAAAATACAGATTCTAGCCAAGCTCACCATCTCTCTAGCACTCCCTTATTTTTCCACCCAAAAGGTTTTTTTACACTCTAATGTGAATGGTACTTGCTGTACATTTCCATAGGTGTCATTCCTTTGCACTGCAGTAAAAAGGACAGCAAAATCAAAGAGAATGCATTTATAGCCAGTCCCTACCCTCTGAACTTTATTTGAAGGACATAAAAAGGACAAAAAGACACAGTGTCAGAAAACTGCCAGAGTAGGAGCCTGAAATGTTCTGACTCCTACACAGACTCCCAGCTCAATCCTGCCAATAATGGGTGGGTGGAGAGAACAGGCCAGAAAGCTCAGCTGTTAAAGCCATTCTCCCACTGAGACACTGCTGCCTTGGAGCACTGTGCCAAGAAAGATGCCAACCAGGCAGGATTTTTTCACATTCATTTAACAAACTCTTTTTGTGCTACTCTGCGGCCCAGAGGTTAATCAAGGAAAACAGGAACAGACATTGCTATCAGCATCACTCCATCACCTTGCCCTCCCCACTTTCCAGCTGCATGTCTCCAGGTACTATATCCAGATGAATTTTCTTTTCCAACTGAGAATTGATAACTGTTACAAGATAAAACCTCTGGTAACTGCACTGTAGATCCTAAATTGCTTTCTTGAAGAAGCAGCATTATGGGTAAATTGTTTTTCAGGACAAAAATAATTTTAGGAGGTCATGGACAACTTTTAACTGAAAAGGCAAGTAGCCAGTACCTGCTGTAACATTAGACTGAAATCCCTGCAACTCTTGAGCTGATGACTGTGCTCAAGACAAAAAGCAGTGGAGGAAAGCATCTCTGAAAATCAAAGTTCATCACCTGAAAGAAACCTTTTGTCATAACTTGAAGCCAAGAAAAGAAGCTTAAAATTAATCTCTTCATTTTCTTTTCTGTAGGAGTACAGAAAATACAGATGATGGGTTTTCAATGAGGGTCTAAGGCATTATACTGATATACCTTTTCTCCTGGAGAAATTCTTCCATATGGCTGTAGTCATGTAATGGGAATAAAATAAAAGCACTTGAACACTGCAAGAGCAACAACCAAGAAAAGCATTTAGATTGTATCAGCCATTTCACCTGGGAGCAGCCATACTTCCTCCACCACCATTTTACAACTTGCCTTTGCTGACTCCTGAAGCTGTGAATTACTAGAACCTCTTAACAGCAATTTCCATGCTTTGAGTTAGGTATTTACTTCCAGTCCAGCCTAGGTTCTAAGCATGCCATGAGTCTAAACTATTAAGTTAACATCCTTAGGTATACAGAGTTATAGAATTGTTTGGGGTATAAAGATCACCTTGTTCAACCCCCCANTATTCTCAGACAACAGCAGAAAGAAAAAAATATGCTAAGCTTAGTCTGATGATACAAAATTCTTTTGGAAGGATTCTATGGTTTATTATTTAAATAATAATAAAAATAAAATTCCCGTTGTCTGTTTTCTCATAGAGATGAATCTCACCATGTCCTTCATCATTTTTTTTCCCAGAAATATCTCTTGTTTTCTATTGCTTTGTGTTGTTGGGGCAAATTTTGAAATTCTGTTCAGTATATCTTTCCTTTCATTTCACTTTACAACTATTCCCTCTTTGCATCAGCCTTGAAAGAACTTTAGTACTGTGTAGTTACATTTAAATCAAAGAAAGAAAAAGAGAAAAAAAAAAAAAAAAAAAAAAAAAAAAAAAAAAAAAAAAAAAAAAAAAAAAAAAAAAAAAAAGCGAAGAAAAGAATTTTTCAAAAAAGAATTACAGGAAGCATAAAAAAAATTTGTCTCCCTTTTCTATAGCAGATATTATTCTTGTTCTCCTGAGCAGTTTTTTCACTAGAAGAAGGACATTCAAGAATCTAACCCCATGCTTATACTCCTGCACCATGTAAAGTTATTATGGATCCAGAAAAGACACAAAGAGCCTAAGTCAATTGATGTAACTCTGTTTCTAATCTGAGTGTGATTTCAGCAGAAAGAAAATAAAGTAGACAGAATATTAATAAACAGATCTTCAGTATCTCAAGATCACCCTATTAAATGAAATATTATTATGAAATGAAATATTATTCACCTGTTTTCTTCAGGTGAATATCAACATTCAGTTTAGTTAATAAAGTTCAGTTGCAAGCCAAATGATTAGACATAATAAATCATAAAATCATAAAGTGATTTGGATTGTGAGAGACCTTAAAAATCATCTAGGGCGAATCCTCTATGCCATGGGCAGTGATGCCAGTTAATGAAATTGCATGTCAGAGCTCAGGATTGAATGTGCATTTTTTGTGTTGAGCTGTAAAGTGTTCCACATGCATAAATATACAGACTTCTCTTCAAGGAAGTCAATAGTACTCATATTTCCTCATAACAACCATACCTAACATAGATTGTGACCTTTTAAGCATTTCTAATAGTCTCCCCATCTGTGTTAGTAATTTCAGAATAGATCAGGTTATCTAAGAGTTTTCCTACTCAGCCTGTACCTCCTGTTCATTTGATTCTCACTTGACTAGTTAAGCTGATCAGTGAAACTTTAATCCATACATGAATGTGCTAGTTATATTTCTATTCCCATTAGGAAGGAGATGTACATTGAAGAAATTCTCCAAGTACAAAGCAGCCCTAAAACAGAGAAGTATAGGTCCCTTATCAACTTAAAGCAAGCATAATAATTAAAAATTTCAAAATGGATAAAAGGCTTAGAATTGAATTTTAAATTAGTTCTGATAACACAAACATTTACTAAGATTTTAAATAACTTTTTTTAAATTGTCTAACTTTTTGAAGGTCAGCAAGCAATCTGTTTTCAGAGCATTTGAAAACTGTAAAAAAATGACTTTTTCTTTAAAATAATAGTATAATCAACAATTGTCGATAACAACAATTGTTATCATTGCTATCATGATAGACCCAATCAATTGTGGTTGACATCAGTTTTACTCACAGAGTAGCTTTCATATCTATATTCATAAATAATTTTATACAGAGAACATGAGAAAAGACCTTCTGGGTTTGCTTCCCAGTCACTCCAATAGCAGCAATCTCATGCAGGTGTCTTGTGGATCACAATCACAGGGGAAATCTCATTTTATCTCTCAGAGTTCTGCTGAAGATAAGAGTCAAACATGAGAAGTATGGTGGGACTACCATGATTTCAGTTGAATCAAACAAAGTAGATTCAACTGAAAGAAGACTATGTGGAAAGGGAAAGAGGATCACTTGCTTTTGATGTTATTCTTTCGTTATTGCTCTGCTGAAGATACATGGACTACAGAACACTTCAACACTTCAGCTATGGCACTCTCAGCTGTAGTTCTTCCTAACAGTGTCAGTGCTCATCTCAGTATTTTACTTCACTTTCTCAATTTGTTTCTCAGATCTAAACCAGATGTAAATTAACATTAAAATCCAGAGCCACTGAAAATCAAGGAAAGACTCCAAGTTTAGTGGACTATGTGCCTGTAAAGCACCTTGTTTTGTTCACATGATTCTTATCCCCCATTTTGGGGTTCAGGAGCATACACAAACACCATATTGTGTTGTGATTATGTGAAGCTTTATCCTTGTGTTAAAAAACGTATATTTCCTATGCCCTCATTATAGGTACCAATTTTGACCAGTAAAGTCAAAATTTAGCATAGGTACAATTCAAATGTCCTTACATTTCCTAATCTGAAGTAGAAAATCAGAACAAATCTAGTCCCCCTCTTTCCTTCAATGATGTTTATGCTGTTTTCCTGTCTAAAAGCAGATGTTGTCAACAACAGTTGAATCAAAGACCCCTTTGAGTATAATATTTACAAGCTACTCCCTTTTTTGTTTTGTTAGCTTCTTTTGTACATATTAATCGCTTCAGGCCTTTGCCAACATATGTAAATATCCCGGCACAGCCTCTTTCACGGGAAATGTCAAAGATTAAATTGAAATAAAGGATGACATTTCAGTTGACATATTTCATGTCTTTATCCCCTAGAAATATCAGCTGAAGAAAACCATAATATTTAAAGGAAAAAAAAAAGCTCACTTTTCCCATAAAATTGCTAGGTGACCAAATTATCTTTGTGAGACAAAAACCTCAAACAATTCTGATATGATGAAAAATATCAGAAATTAAATTCAACTCTGGCTTTACTTACCAGGTGCCAGTAGAGCACAGCCAGAAAAATAATGAAATATATCTCATACTTCTGCCATTTTTTTACTTGATTGTGTACTTGGGCAGAACACACTAGGATGTATGTCTGTTTCTCCTAGACAATGTTGACTGCTTTAGATGAAATTGCTCTTGTTCACAGATTTTCTGCACATGCACCAGGAAGCAGTCAAGGGCAGGTTGTTCTACCAGCAAAAGTGAACAAGCACCAACATCCCAGGGGTGGCAGAAGCAGCAAGCCACTGACAACAACACAGGTCCACAACATCCAAGTGAGCGTAGAAGCCAATGGACCACTTCGTAATGCAAATGCTCTCCCTTGGAGAGAAAGCAGCCTCCACGCTTCAAATTGTGGTAGCTCCCCATGGATGGGGATGGAGTAACCTTAGGAGACTGCTCTCGCCTTGTGGCAACCAAGTGTATCCCCCCCATGAGGCTTTGCGGCTCATATGCTAATCTGTTGTACTCCATTTGTTGTTCTCCTGCTTCCTGGTTTTTAGCTTACCTGATTGGATCATTTTCAATCCTTCCCCTGATAGGTTCTTTCCCTACTTCCTCTTTTTTACCCTACCTGATTGCTCCATTTTCTATCCTTTCCCTGATTGGTTCATTTCTCAATCCTCCACCTGATTGGCCAAGTTGTGTAACCCCACCCCCTGGCTTACCTATATAAGCCCCTGCTCTCCCTGGTTCTTTGGTTCTGTGCCCCTGGACTGTTTGAGGAAGCAGCAGAATAAAAGCTCCAAGGAACACCAGATGAAGACCCTGTCTCTCCTTTCACATCACCCTGAAGGCTCAGCTCACAACTGAGCTGAAACCACTATGCTAAGATGGAATTGCTAGGTGGTTGCAGACATACCTATGCGACCAGGTGTGTCCTTTTCAAGACACGTCTCTGGGGATGTCACGGCACTGACCACCACTGCTCACTGCAACAAATGAGGACATTGGTGTGGGGCTGGGATAGTGACAGGGATTACTGAGGGACTTGTGTCTGCCACAGCAGCTCTGGGTAAACACAAGTAGCCAAGCCAGCCAAAGTCAAGGTAGTATGAGACTAGACACAGCATCCCTGCGATGTAACTCAGGCAGAGACCAAGGGCAAGACCTCTGCTTAGAAGCAGGTGCTGAGAGAAGAAAAGGTGAGGTGCCTGGGCAGTACTTCTCACCGGTGCAATATTGTTGTGTGAGAAGGATCTCTCACTAGGTAGCTGAACCTCCAGCAGCAGGGAGAGGCTGCTGATACACTCATGTCTGGCATGATAGTCAGGGAGAAGAAGCCACCAGGACTATTTTGGAGGGTAGAAGAAAGCTATGAGAATAAAGATGATTGTTCACAGACTTGAGTTTGTTATATGATGAATTTGCAGCACCATGGAAAACGTTTTAGTGATCTTCATGTTGAAGATTGCTGGTAAGCATTGATCTCATGAGAGTTTTCTATTGAATATTTTTTCTCTTGGTCTTCTCCATGAGCATGTTATAACCCTATAGACTTCTTTAAAGTTTCACTGAATTGAAAAACAACAAAGCAAAAAACCTCCAGGCCCCCAAAAAACTAAAAAGCAAATCTCAAATTAAAACTATAGATAAGTTTAGTTTACAACAGCTTAAATAGTATTAGAAGAAAGAATCTTGAGATTGATTCAAATTAATACTCCTTTTGTTTGTCTGTTTTTCTTCTCTGAGAAGTGTTTGCTAGTGTTTAAGGGAAAAAGCACAAAAATACAAGAGCTATTCAAAGTGTTAAAAATTATGAAAAAACCAGGAGCATGAAGTGACAAAGTAGGACTTATCATGAGAAAAGAGGACTGAAAGACATACTTTTACTGTGCCTTAGACATATGGAATAGTGTTGCAGCATCCCTCTTGTCAGAGGGTAGAAATGAACTGAGACACAGACTTCTTGTTTATCACAGCATGAAAAGGGTGCTGGTTTATTCCTCTTTACAGCTCAGCCATCCTGACTCCAGCTGTTCACTGACTCTGGCTGCAGCAAGCTCCTGCTGTAGGTTTCCCTTGTAGCCTCTGACTGCTGGTTATTTCCTGCTAAACTATGACTGCATGTATTTGTTTGCAGACTCTGAATGCAGGCTTTTACCCAGCTAGGCTATGGCTGCAGGTTCCAACAACAGGCTCTGACTGCAGACCCAGACTGACCTCACAGCAGTGATTCTCTGTCCCCAGAGTCCTTCTTCTTCCTCAAGGTTCCTCTTCTTCACCAGCAAACCCACTCCCCTTTATCAAACTTATCTTTACTGGATGTAGCTGTGACACATCAGGGGCAAGGCTGTATTGAGTAATTAACACAGATGTTACTTATCCAGCATGAGGTCAACTGTATTCCCTTCCCTGTACAGAGGAGTAGAACTAGACCTCTGATGAGCTGGAAGCAGCTGTGAGATTCAATAACCCTATTGGATTTGTCAGAGCAGGAAAATGATTGGCCAGACATAACAACTGTATGTGAGCCCTACTAAAACTGAATTACTTAGCTGCAAATCAATATCCTGAATATGATTTTCATTTAATATACACCATCAACCAGTTTTCTGGATTTAATAAGTCCCTGGATGGTTAAGCATAACTTAAACATCACTTGGTTTATTTTTATAACACAAACTGTATTTTACTTTTCTGTATTTTCTTAATATTTTTTAGCCTTGTCTTCGTACCTGCATAATATACAATAGAATTGACGTTTAGTTTTCAATGGCTCTCATCAGGACTCAGAACTCATCCCACAAGTCATTTTCTAATAAGCTGAACAGTGACCAAACTCAAAATACAGAAGCTTAAAAGTTCTGCCTTACGAGCTTTGGGCACTCTATAAATACAACTTAAAGAATAACTCTCAGTCATTTGTCTAGGATCATCATAAAATGCATTGCAGAGGTAGAAGAATCAGAATCACAATAAAAATTTTAACAAAGAATTACATATGTTATATTGCTGGTTCACGGAGCTTTTAAAATATGTACTTGGATTGATCATATAGCTCATATATCTTATTTAGGATCCTGAGATGTCACACACAACACAAAGAAATGACACCCACACATTGAGATGTCTGAGGCAGAAAAAGGAGGTTTATTTAAAACTTCAACATTTATTGAATTCCAGCAGTGACCATGGATTGGAGGAATAAAATCTTCCTCTTCAACCACACTGGGCAACCCAACAGTCCATCAACAGTCTCCTTCTTATGAGAAGAATGTAAACGTTGTTAGATGGTTACAATAACAAGAGAAGTTGTTTATGTAAAATTGTATCTGACTCCATTGCAAAAGGTAAACACAGAAGGCTAAGATAGAACTTTGGAAAACTTCTTAAAGGGGCAGAGGAGAACAGTAAAAACCCAGACAGCACTGAGATTTATATGAAGTGGACGATTAGCGACCAGCATCCATTTTTAAGCTATTTTCTTGTCACTGTTATAAATATTTTACAGTAAGAAAAAAATATAATTTATAATGTGAAATAATAAGAAAGACCTAATTAACTTTTCTGTACTTGGTCTCAAAAAAGCATATATTCCCCTACATTTCTTTTAACTGACATATATTTGACATAGTAGAATTTTGTAGATTAGCATTTATATTTGTTTTCTACAGCCATTGATTTTCCTTGTACAGCTGATATTAATAAATTCTACTCTAATTGATTTTGACGGCTTCCTACTCATAGACAACAGTAATCAGTAGAGTGGAACTTCAGTGAGCAGCAATACCATGTTATGGTCTGAATAGCAGACTAAGTGATGGTAATAGTCTGTTTTTAAAGACCATTTGACTTTGATATTCCTTTCAGAGTTATCTTAAACTATATCTGTGTAATGAATCATATTTGTTCATTCAACTTTCAGCATATTTACAAGCCATGCATCCAATATTGCAAGGACTGAAACATACAAATGGATAGACTTTTCATAATACATTAATAGGATTATATTTTAAAAATCGTTTATATGCCTGAAATAGAAGAGCAGGAAATAAATGGGCCTTAGGCCACAAAGCAGAATGGTGGTGCTGGGCAGCACTGCCCCCTTTGTGCCTGAACAGGGCTACCAGAAGCATATTCCCTCCTTGCAAGGTATAGGCAGGGCGCTGCTCCACCACCTGGCTCATGTCCTGCCACGCAGGCAAGAGGAACTTCTTGATCCACGTGTTACAACATCACAACTGGCAGCACAACCTACAGCCCCCAAACACAGCCTGGTAACTTGCTCTTCTCACAGCTCTTTGAGAACTACTAAAATGTCAAGAGGAGTATCACCTCCTGTGAAAGGTTCAAGAGGGTATTTATGAGTCTGCAGGAGAGCAATTGCCAGCCAGAGGGGTTTTTGTGGGCACTGTGTGCTCTCAGGCAGCTCTGGGACAGACTGTCCAGGGCTTTGCAGCTGGCTGATTCTCTTCAAGTCATGAAGCTTTAGACATGCATGCAACTGAACATCCTACCCCACCCCAAAACTTCATTTATGTTTCTAATGTATTATTCCCAATATTTCACTCACAAATAATACTCAGGGTCTTAGATTTATTTTTTCCTGTTCTGGGAGAATTATTTCTTCCTTTAAACTTTGACTTTCACCAGCATTCATTTCTCACCTCTCTTCTCTCATAGTGATTTCCTCCTTTGGTCTTTTGAGCTCCATCTCTACACATTTGCCTCAGGGAGTTTTGCAGCTGCAGCATATCAATAACCTTACTGAAGATGCTGTATGACTGATTCCTCACTATTGCTGAAAATCAAGGACAAAGAACTGAACTGGCTGACAAAAGTAAATGCAATGTTTCACTTCTGCTTTACAAGCAAGCCAACCAAATGGCTCATTATCCCAAAAGAATATTTAAATTAACTGGCAACATCTAAAATATAAATAAATAGGAATATAAGGGTTTGCTTAGAACAAAAATAGAACAGAAAAGACTTATTAGTTCATCATTATATGCACAATTTACAGACCTGAACATTTGAGCTTACTACTTTCATTCCTAAAATAAAATGTACCTGAAATCCAAAATAGAAGTGATGGACCAAATATTATGTTCTTGAAATCAATAATATTTTTTCTACACAAAAATCTCTGAACACCCTGAACACAAGCTATAGCATCTATATTTCTCCTGTGCTATTAAAATAAAAATGAATTTAGTGGGTATTGAAGAAGTCTGATCAGAAGATCCTAATCCGTAATTAGTAAGACATCAAACAAACCTTTCAAAGAGGTTGTTTATGCTCCCTCTTTTCATTTTTCTTGTTTCAGACTATCAAAAGCCTTCTCTTCTTTCCCTCTGTTTCTATTTCACTTAAAACTAATAAATTTTAAGTTTTAAAATCTCTGTAGAGAGAAATTATCAAATCTCCGGAGATGTAAATTGCTGTAGCAACTGATTTTTTAAAAAATATTGCACTGGCAGACAGTTAAGTACTACACAATATTTCCATAACAAAACATTCTCACAATCCTAAAAAACAGTAATTTGAATTTTAATGCCTGTTACCCCTACAAGCCTCAGACTATGAATTTTCACTCTCAGAATTTACAGTCTCAGAACTGTAAGTTCAAGCATTTGTCCCATGTTCAAGCATTTACTGTTATGACTTGATGGGAACACAAATATTCTGCTGAAAGAGCATCAATGTATGGAGAGCATAAGCTAGGAAATTTTGGAACTTCTCATGAGCTATGTTGATGGCATTTTGCTGTGTATGTGAACTCCTGAGGATGCTTTCTGAAATACTTTTAGTCCAGAATAAAGGTTGCTGCTAAAGGAAGAGATACAGTCATTTTTATAATGAAATTTAAAAAAAAAAAAAAAAAATCTGTGCAATCTATTGAATGTATATCTTGGTGTATAAAAGACATCTGTGAACTTAACTCTAGCAGCACTATGAATTCTTCCTCGACTCTTGTATATTTTGAATGAAATATGTCAGGATACATATTCATGTGTATCTGTCCAGCAGGTCTTTTCTGTTATCAAGTAATTCCTAATGTCTTCACAAAATTGTAAAAATTACTAAAGAATTTCGATATTAGCATTTCATTAATTCTGGAAAGCCTTTGGAAAATTAAAAAGATTTAGGATTCAACATGCCCTTCACTGTATTTCCATCTCTGTACAAAAAGTGAAAGAGATTTAAGGAAAAATGTCATGACAACACTGTTATTTTGTGGGACTGAGGCCTATAATTTCTTGCAAATTAGTAGTAATACCAACAGTTCTATCCAGTGTTTGCAGTATGTATTTTACATAGTGTTTTATATATAACTGAAAATATCTCAAAAAGAATCAAGCTAATCAAACCTCAGATCCCTCTCACCAACTAGAAAATTTTGATCAACCATTACTTGGAATTTTGATGCAAGGGTGTAGATTAGATGGAACTAAAAAATTAACTGTGGTGCATTTCTATAAATTTCTTTGTTATACGGAAACAACATAAAAACTGACATTGGCTTTGATCTTCTAGGTTAAGCTAAAACTATCTTTCTCATATTCCAAGTGCTATGTTCATTTGGGAAAGCAAAAAAACCCAAGCTCTATACCAGGTAGAATTCTGACAAGATGCATACAATATATTAAAAAATAGAATCAGTAAATTGACCATGCTCAGAAGATTTAACTAACTGCAAATAGAACATCATCAAATTAATAAATCTTCTTCTTCTTCCTCCTCTGCTTCCTGCCCAAGCAATGGCATAACAGAACTGTGGAAGGTCTTGAAGACTAAGCCAACTGCTGTTCACAATAGATTTTGTGAAATTAAAAAAAAGTATTCTATCCACTTGTAAAATAAGTTCTATTTAAAGTGATCTCTCTGTTCTGCTCAGCATGCTACTATGGCAATTATAAATATCTTCTTACAATTTTGTCCTTCTACATTGCCGTTATTAAAAACATGCTCTAAAATGAAGCAATCTTTTAACTTTCACAATTTAATTAAGCATGCCTTTTTGTGTGCTGTGTGGTACCTTTTCATGTTACACAAATAGAGAGCACTATTTATAAGGCACTCATTTACATTGTATTTATAAATGTGCAGGAAAAAAAAAAAGAGAGCAACAGGATGGTTTTACCACTTAGTTTTTAACCTGCTTTGTGAGGCATTTTTCCCTAATTCATCCTTTGTCAGTACTTGTATCAGTTTAATTTCAGCCTGTCATTAGATCAGTTCTATTTCTAGTTGATTTTTATTTATTACAGATAAACTCTGCATTTACCTCATTAAGATATCTATGACAGTTTTTGTGTTTATCTTCTAGCTGCCCCAAAGGAAACACCAGTGACCACTGATACTTTTGGTACAGTTTCTGCCCTGAGATAGGACTCCAGCAGTTGATTTTAGAACCTATAGGTTCTTTCTGAAATGCACATATGTAAAAAAGTTTTTCAAATTCTCTGTATCTGTGCCTGAAGAAAACAAAACACATTCTATTTAGAATTTGCTTCTGCCTGACTGCCTACACAATGAACACAAGACTATTTTATTAAGAGAATCAATGCTTCACAAGAACTTCACTTTCAAAAGCCTAGGACGGGAAAATGGAATTTACTTATTTATATATAAGAATATGTAGTTAGATGAATACTTGTTCTGCCATCAGTAAAAGACTAGGCCAAGTCAGGAATTGTTTGCTCAAATGTTTCAGGACATCACATTCATCAACTGAGCTAAGTCATATTAGTGTTTTTGTAAGACATTCATGATATTAACAATTGCCCCAAAAGCTTGTGGTTTTCAATAATATATTAGAGTTAATATTATCCTCAGAACACTATTAATTGGTAGAAAAGAAAGTTATTAATTAATTTGGTGGAGAAGAAACTCTTTTTTAATCCTTGTATCAAGAGAAAGTAAGAAGGTCAGTAGCATGGTTTATGGTTAACAGCCTTTTTCCCATCCCACAGTGCATCAGTTCAGCTGTATTTGTGAACACAACACAAAACCCCCACATCTAACTCTGCTATGGCATGAACTGATTCAATACTACTCTTCAGAATTCCTTAGCATGGATAATGAACAATAGACAGAATCAAAGCAACAGTTTCTGAAACTTCAGTTTTTTGAGTAGTCTGCCCTCAATTTTTACCTAGATAAAGCTTTTCCAGCTGTGTATAATCAAGGAAAAATCACAAAGAAATCATAATTTGTTGAGAATATGTAAAGCCACTATGCATGATCAAATTTTTTTTGATTTGCTTTGCTGAGAAATAGTGAGAGTCTTTTGGTTGAACGGCAGGAGACTATGTTGTAGGTCTGTTTTAAGTAGTCCCCTAGGTGACAAGAAATATATAATATATTGGGAAACTGAGTTAAGAAATCTATCAATGCCAGTTAATAAAATCTACAGTTTTGTAAACTGTTTTAAAGGCTATTGCAGGCATTTCTGATTGTAAATACATTGCTGGAAAAGGAAGAGTACAGGTACTTCAAGGAGCTGTCTGCACTGCTAAGAGTACAACAGTCCCCACAAACGAAATTACCTTGGAGTAACATTTTTTTTTCCTAGACATCACTCTGCCTGCTGCCATTATTAGACTTAAGACACCAGCACAGAACAGCACAGTCACAGAATATTTTCCCCAGGAAAAACTAAAGAAGATAAATACGTGGAGCTTTATAAATAGGTTTTAAATCCAATGCCATTTAAAGACAGTATCTTTT
The DNA here is from genome assembly GCA_013400275.1 of Rhadina sibilatrix. Taxonomy (NCBI): domain Eukaryota; kingdom Metazoa; phylum Chordata; class Aves; order Passeriformes; family Phylloscopidae; genus Rhadina; species Rhadina sibilatrix. The sequence continues at coordinate 39,734 of VWYO01024434.1, forward strand.
CAGACTATTTGAGGAAATATAATTTCTATGCATTCAGAAGTAACCATTAACAGAAAGAGGAAGGTGGTTTCATGTTACTGATCCTCTTCAGTTTTGTTCCTCTTTTCTCTTTTTTATATTTATTTATTTATTTATTTATTTATTTATTTATTTATTTTCACTGATATCTAGGGACAATTTAAGTGAAAATTATTCATCTTTTTGTAAAATTGGACCACACAATACCAGTGAATAACAAAGCTTATGCAATTATGAGCAAAAATGCTTTTGTAGTGCTACTGAACAAAACCACTTGATTGCTGATTATGGTGACGATGACTACATTTTTAATTTTTAATTTTTGAGGAAATGCATGCAAACATCTTCACATTTTCTTCCACATGGCCCAGTGAACAAACAATGAGTGAGAGCACATATATTGCTAAGCTACCAGCTTACTCTACCAAATCCCCTCTTATGCTTCCCTCACAGATCAGAATTCATCTAGAATACTGCTATTTTGTACACTAACGGGCACATTGTGGTAAATATACTTGGCAAGTGTATTGACACTCTGGATCTGATAACAGACATCAGGGGCTCTGTACCTTTCAACAGGCTTCAGTGTACACCCAACCTAGAGTACCATTTAAGTGCAGTTCTACGATTTCTACTGCCAATTGGCACATCATTTTTTCCCTTCTAAACTCCTTCTTATTAGTCATAATTGCAAGATACAACACAGAGATGACTGCAGTAATTGCCATAGTGCCTCAAATGAAAACCAGGCCAAAGCCTGAACTCTATGAGTAGTAGCATAAATAATATTTATTCAGTACTTCCATTAACTAACTACATTTTTAAATTGCAGCAAAACAAGGACAATGTATCAATGATCAAAGATACCCAGTGCATAGGCAAGTGTAACAAACCAAACACTCTTGTATTCAACACACAGATTTATGAGCTGAAGTCACATAACCTTTCTCAGCCAAATGACTTCCTGCTCAACAAGCTATCAAAACTATAATAGTGCCTCATTGCTAAGTAAATTATTATTCACCATATCTAGAAGTAGCAAGAGCTGGTCCCCAAGTACTGATTTATGCATTTATGTAAGTAAAAATTTTAGGTTCTCACACTGACGTTTGGCATCCGTTACATATATTTAAGAACTCTTGTGATTATAAAATACAATATAATAAAGAGAATCAGCTCTTTGCAAATGTATTCCGTATTTAGCCATCACTCATACAAAAGAAAAGCAGAAGTTTGTAGTGAACTCTTACCTTGAGTGAAACTTCCGGAAAGAATCTGTTATAAAAGCAGAAGTGTAACACAGGAACAAGGAACAATTTAATCCATAAAATAAATTATTGTAACAACATTGTTATATTTCAAAACTATGAAATTCTACTTTATAACTGCCAGGGATACTTACCACACTTTAAAAAGTCACAAACCTAAATGAAACTGTTGCATCAGAGCGACCATTAGTAACCTCACCCAGCTTATTAACATGTAGCCAATACAGAGAATTCAGAAGTTTCTGCAAATTTTATTCCAAATGCTAGCCGCTGGAAAACAAAGTTGTATATTTAGAGCAAGAAGACAGCCTTTTTGTCACAGACCTAATTTGTGATTAGTTAGGTCATTGACAATTTTGTCAGAATATGATGAGAAGCTCAAGCAGCATTTTCCACCACAACAAAGGTACAGACCTTCTCCCCAAGAGAAAACAACTTAAAAAGCCATTGAGATTAAGAGAGAGTTACACTGAAGACAAATGTTTGCCTCTCACATTGAACTCGAACATTAGAACCTCAGTCTTGTACTCCTTGTTGCACAGTGAAATGCCTCACAACATGCATGCTCAGAAGATGACCATGGGAGGTGCTGATGGGGGACATCACATGCCCTCTTGGATTCCACTGCTACTGCTTCAAACCCTCTATCATAAATGTGTAACCCTCACTCTTCTACTCCTATGAACCAGCAAGTTTTGAACAACTTATTGTTTCACCATTGCCTAAGGGGTGATGCAAAACTTGACATCTCTTCATGTTATTCGTGTTGTTTTTCATATCTTAGAATAGGTCCACAAGTAAATAGACAAAGCTTGAAAGGTGGAAATGCAAACAGAATGCAGCTGTCTTCCTGGTTACCTACAGCAAACTACATCTTCAGCTCACAAATATTTCTTCTGTGTAGAATATCATTAAAAGAGTAGCCTTGTATCTGTCCAAACATTTTCTTTATAGGCCAGGTCCAGTAAATTTTGTGGCCTTTACAGAGCAGCTAATAAAAAGACTTTCACTGAGAGAAGACTTCTTCTGATTTGGATGTCTACCTACAGAATTTTTTTCCTGTCAAAGACATTGTGGTATGATCTACCCTATCAAAAAGCAGTCTTGTCAGTCAGACTTAAGTACTTGAAGTTTCCTATCAGCAGGATAACTACTACACAACTAGCTATGGTTGAACAATACATAGTGCATGGAATGAGCAATATGTGAGCCTCCAAGTCCTCTCTACTTCAGTAATCTATATATAAATGAAGACTCTTTCCACCATAATTTCAAATCAATTTAAAGAAATACAGCTTTTAGTAGTGGTTGTGACAAACTATCAAATTACGTACGTGTTTCTGCTATCTTATTCTGGTAACCTACTCAATTTCTTTCAACTGACCCATAGTTCCACCAGTTCTGCAAATTCAAAGTTCCACCAGTTCTTCAGCAGGTCATAAACAACACAAGTACAACAAAATTAGGTCTGGGTTTTCAGCTGTGCACCTGTGGCAAAAATGTCAGAAATACGTTCAAGAAAATACTTAATGCAGTCTTGTCACCAGTACCACATTAGTCAGCCTTGAGGCAACACAAAATCAAAGTAGCAAATTAAGTACTTTAACCTAAAAATTAAAACACTTTCTAAAATTCTTTTCATTAATACTCTTTAAATGCAACATTCCAAAAGGTCGAAATAATTTATTTCTTCAAGATTTTTTTATCTTTCAGATTATCAAAATACGTCAGTTATTTAAACTGTTTAGCACATTCATTGTGCCATTCACAAGAGCATACATAATTTATGCCCATCTTGCAAACCTACACTATAATAAACTAATCAAGTCAGAATTCCTATCTAGTCAAATACCTAAAAATACACCTTATAAAAACAAATTAACAAACCTTGAAAGACTAGTTTTGTTAGGGAAACAAAGATAAACATTCTTTAACTTGTAGGAGAAATCTTGCTGTAGAACTATCCACTAAGTAAGAATTTGGGTTTTATTAATCTGAAACACCTTAAGATCCAGATTCAATCCAATTTGTTTCAACTTAGGCCGCATTCAATCTTGTATATGAGGAACTTCTGTTATCATGTGTCATTCAAAATTCAAAATATGATAAATCTGCAAGCCGTACAACAGCACCAGCAGCTTCCTCAAAAATGAATTCCAAGGAACTGCTTTACACATTTCCTCACAGAATCATGAAACCCATCACAGAATCAAAGAATGGGTCAAGACAGAAGGGCCCATAGTGGTCCAACCTCCCAGCTCAAGCAGGTCATCCTAGAGCACATTGTGCAGAATTATTTCCAGATATCTCTTGAATACTTCAAAATATTTCAAAAGCAGAGGAAAAACTGAGGATGGATATAACATCATGAATAAGCATTATCAGACCAAAGAATTTTGAGAGAAGTCAAGCTTTACATCTCTATTGAAGAAGAAATTCAGCATCACCAATTGTGTAAGTTAATTTCCATTCATAACACTTATGTTTATGTAGCACTGGATATCCATTGTAAGAACCAGAAAATCACTTCTAAGAATGTGATGAGATACTCTAAATCAGAGTATTAGAAACATGCTTCTTACACATAATTGACCCCTAGACAAACTGAACTTTCACAGTGTGCATCCTAGCTGCTTCCTCCTAGAAGTGTCTGTTTTATGTCATTAAATATATTCAAGTACGATTATGGTAATTTGTTCTTGAAAAAAAACCCTTTAGTGTAGCTGCAGCATCAGCCAATGTTATATAGCCAATTACCATGCACAGTACTTGTGTGAATACACAGAGAAAGTATTTAATAAGTTTAAAACCTATTACTTAATTGAGTCTTTGCAAGACCTAGTAAACAAGAGTATTATAATAGCATTGAACTTCACCCCAAAGTTATTGATTTATTTCTTGTCTGAACAAGAAGTCAGTGTAGTAGGCAATACCTAGGTTGTAACAATTGATTCCAAATCTCTCCTTCCTATGTCCAGTGCACAAAAGAGTGTATTACTCCTGGTTGACCAACCCTATACTCATCAGAAGGCTGACATGCCTGTCCATGCCAGTAAGAGATTGGAATATTAATGGTTAATGACTCAAACAATTGGCCATTTGCAGTAGCCACCCAGCTGCAGAGTAGGTGCACACCCATCACCAGAGGCTACAGGTAGGTGTTGAACAAGATAAGGGAAGAGGCTGATAAGAGGCAAATCCTGCAAGGTGGGATAGTGCTTTTTATGATGCCAACATCCTTATATCAGTGGTTCATCTGTTAAGTTCTTGTCCAGGCAAGCATCCAGACATTAACACAAAGGCCTGAAGGTATTCATTCCTACTCCCAAAGTGTCCTATGATCCACAGCACTACATCATTTGGTGTGAAACTTCCTGCCACAGGGGAGGCACCTGGGCTTTACCACCAAGCTGGAGCAGCTGAGGATTCCCTTTGGAGAGACTATCCTGACAGATATGTTGCAAAAAAAGCAAAACAGAAGGCAAGTTTACTCCAAGTATTTTATTTTGTATGCTTATCATAAATCAGAATTGATCTAAGTTTTTTGACTTTTCATCTCTATTCCCACAGTTGTCTGGGTGGATTTAGTTTGTAATTTCATGATTACATGATTAATTTCATGATTCCAGAAAATGGAAATCTTTAGATGCTCAACATAAGCTCTAGAAATAAACACACAATAGTTTCAAAATATTTCCATTTATGCAAGACAGAACTAAAAAAATGAACAAACAAACAAAAAACCCTCAAACCTACCTGTCTTGGGTTGTGGAACCAAATATGTATATTCTATTTTCATCTGCTAACAGCAGTTGCGAAGATGTTTTTCTTTGTCTCTTGTAACTCAAGGGGGAGAGAGGTCTGAGGCCTTCTGATAACATCCCCCCAGGCTATGCCTGCCCCCCAGAGCGGTGCATCTGCATTTCCATCACCCTATTGTGAGATGCATCACATGCCCCTGGCAGTGGGTGGGGGGGGCTGGCAGTTTTTCTGTCTGGATAAAACTGAGACACAGGAACATGAAAGCTCCTAGCTTTCACCCGATTCCTGAGAGGAAGACTGGACCTCATCTCACCAACACCAGACTCCACCTCACCATCACCAGACCCCTCCTCACCATCACCAGACCCCTCCTCACCACTCCTGGACCCTTTTGCTACAGGATCATCTCTACTTCAACACACACATCTGCCACTTCAGAAGGACTTACTTTTGGACTGCTTTCAACACCCTGACCAGAAGGGTGTCAGGTTGTAGCTCTGACTCTGTCAGGGTTTTCCAAAATTGTTCTTTGTTTGTTTGCTTGTTTGGTTGGGTGGTTTTGTTTCCTATTACATTTGTATTGTTAATATTCTTAGTAAAGAACTGTTATTCCTATTCCCAAATCTTTGCCTGAAAGCCCTTAATTGCAAAATTATAATTTGGTGGGGGTGAGGAGTTTACATTCTCCATTCTAAGGGGAAACTCCAGTTTCCCTGGCAGATACCTGTCTTTCCAAACCAAGACACTACCAAAATTCACAAACCACTGAAAAGAGATAATCATAATGAGAGGATATTAAATGAAGACCATGAGACTAATAACCATCTGACTCTTTTGATGAAAAAGCTTTTTCTCACTTTATGATGGCAGGGAGAGATAATATTTGCTTTTGGTGAAAGACTCAGATTGCTTGACAAGAGACATTTGCTATAAGCAAGCTGTATTTTTGTTCTTATTTAACACTTATATACAAGGGAAAGTAACAGAATAACACATTATGCCAGTTGGTGTTTAAATATTCATGGCACATAATACTGCTCAAGGGTGTATAAAATTGCATTTTTAAGAATAATTGAAAATTACACAATACAGATATGAGAGGAAATAGTATCATTATAACAGAGTAGGCAAGCATTTTAATACAGCTGCTGCCATTATTTCTGAAATGTTGCAGTCATTGTGGAGATCTGTGTATGTCATTTCCTCAAGACCAAGAAAACAACTGAAGTTTAGCAAAGTGTTGTTAATTATTGTTATTTATGCTGTTAATAGAAAATTATTTATTCAAAAGGCCAAAAGTTTGTTGGGTATGCATATTCTTATTCCACAGCAAAGGCAGTTCACAGACTGTACATGGAGATATTTATGCAAGAAAGAGGGGAAATCTTTCAAATTTTTTCTTACTTCAGGCAAAAGTGAGAATTTAGTTAGTAAGATATTACTTGAGGTTTTTTCATAATTAGCTTTTTTTTACTGAAAGAGAAAGTTGTAACTGGATTTATTGTTAGAAATTATTATTAATAAAAATTTTCTTTTCATAATTCAGAAGTTGTAGTTTAAAAATAATTCTACTTAGGCATAACATTTAATATAAATGCTGTTCTTAATCATTGCACGTTACATCTTCTATCATCTAATAGTAAACTCATCATTTTTTAGGAGATCTTTAAAAGATAAGAAACTTAAGGTCAACAGTTTGGTAATCTGGTTGGGAAAAATACATATCCTTATCTAAAGTCAAAATCCTTTCATATGATACAGGTCATTATTATCAATAATTACAAGCAGCATTATCTTCTTTATTTTTTAAAAGTACTTTCTCCATAGAGCCTATATTTAAAAGGCTGCATTCACCTGCATATCCTGATGTTTTGTACTGGTAATTCATCTTGTATTTTGTATAATAGCATTATGCAAATAATTTTAGAATTCTCTTTTTGTCACAAAAGGCTGATAGCTTCTAAATTTGTATGCAAAATATACATAGGTTCATAAGTGTATATATACACATATAAATATATACATATAAATACATACACAATTATCTATGTATTATATCTATATACATATCTTTCCAGATAGAATGATCTTAAACACATTTGTGTGAGTATGTATATACAAAGATGTTACTGACTCAGTCTTTATCCATCAAAAGACAACATGTTAAGTTGAAAGAACTGAAGACTAACATCTCTAGCATTGCTCTGAAGTCAAAACAAAAGATAGAAAGATGCTAAGAGTAGTCCAAAATGGGAAAATACTCTCACCTCAAACTAGAAAAAAAAAAATAAAAATCTTAGACTTTTGGCACAGACTACACAGCAACTTGCTACAATTTCAAAGAAAGTCCTAATAACTGGGACACTAACTGGAAAAAAATGCCACCACTTGATGAGATATGAAGAATTAGAGAGGAATTTCTCCTCATATCTAATGATTTATAGATGGACATTCTGTATCTGTTGCATTCTCTTTCAAGAAATAAGCAACATCTGTGTGACTGAATAATTCCTGTTAAACCATGAGTAGACTCACAGAGGCTACTGTGAGAGGAAAGCCTGAGAGGAAAGGGAGTCCACTCAGGAGTCTCCAACATGTTGGTTCCTCAGGTAGAGGAGGATTCAGTCTAGCTCTTCCTGAATGGTTGGTTAATCTGGGCGGAATGAAAATATCTCTCTAAGTCCTTTGTTGTCCTGTCCCTTCTATGTTCAAAACAGAGCAGGAACTATATGTGTCTCACATGTTTTTTCAGATTGGAAAGAATTTACAACCCAGAGCTAGATGAATAATCTTGTTTAAATTAATTTCTGCTAATTACAAGGCTTTTGTACTTCTCTGACTTTATTTCTGAGGAACTCTAAAAATTGTCTTATCTGGATTCCTCACCTAATTCTGTTTTTTAAGCAGTGTGTAAACTCTACCATGTATCATTTTGAAACCAAGTCTTTATCTCATAGCAAATGAAAGGACAATAGCTTGAAGCAGTGTTATGGTTTAGCAAAGTTATTCCCCAATTTAGTGCTCCCACTGAAACACAAAACCATGTGCTGTTTGTTCTCCTCTCCCTCCCTCCTCCTATCCCGGTAGGCTGGAGAGAAGAACTGGAGGCACAAAAGGCAAAGACCATGGATTGTGATAAGAGCAATCTATTGTATCCATCAAGGTAATAAGAAAACCAATGATACCAATAACAAAGTCTACCAGAGAGAGGAGAACAATTCACAGGTTATTGCTCACCCTGCAGAGCTGGTGATACACAAATCACTGCCATGCCACCCAACCCCAAACAGACCCTTTCCCCCATCCCTGGAAAATGACATGAGGCGGAATAGAATTACCTCTGTATCATGGCCATGGCCCCTCCTGGCTACTGCAAAAATTAACCCTGTCCTGGCAGGAACCAGGACAAGCAGGCAGCTCTTTCATCCTGAAGAAACCCACCCTTCATACAAACAGCAGAAACATTTGGAGTATTAAGTTAATAATGATTTCCCTTTTTAGGAAAGCTGGTGTTAGCCTGATGATAACTATTAGATAACTTCTGACTACACATATTGAAGGCATAGAAATATAAGAAAAATGTAAAACTACAGGACAATACTAATAAAGACAGACCATGAGAGTCTTACCCTAGGACATCTTTATGCAGCTGTAAGTCAGGTCAGCCTTCATAGCATAAACTAGTGCAGTGCTTAGAGGCTCTTTGACAGATTTCCATCAATTTTACAGTGAAGAGAAAAGGAAAGCATATCTGATGAACCATTGTTTGCAACAAAAATAAGACTAGAACAGTGGCACAAATTAGAAGATGTTTGATTTTAATTTACAAGTGCTCCTAGAAAAACAGTGTCTAATCTGTTTAAAATCCAGGACATCCAACTTTTACCTCTTGTTCTACCTCCTATACATACAACAGTTTTTACAACTACTGTGTTTGGTCCAGCCTGATGTTGATGAATTTTTATTTCTTTAAGTATCAAGAAGGGCAGAAAGAGACAAGGAAAGGCCAAATGAGTGCTATATACTCTGCTGATCACTGTGGGAAAGGAAGTGTGCAATCAAAATTTAAAATAATCTGTCCTGAAACCTTTGAGATTTTCATTCATTAAGAAGTAAATTCTTACTGAGAAACATGAGTTAAATTTAAAAATTCAATATATAAAGCTTAAGTTTTCCTATTCAAGCTATTTCTACAAATAAGTTTAAACTAAAGATGGTAAGAGAAATAAATTTCAGTAGCAAAGCTTTAAAAACAAGAAGCCATTAATATTTTAAATGCTTTGTAAGTGATGCAGAGGAAGCTGTATCTCCATAATGCTGAGACTGTTTGTTGCTTTAGTTTTTACCTTTTGAGGGAGTTATAAATCTGTAGGTATGCCTGTACTATTCCTATCATTGTTGTAGCAGTGCTTTTCATTTTGCTCTTTTTCCACGGGGTCTGGCTCCCCAGCATTCCCAGGATAACTACCAGTGGTAATTGGTAAGCTTCACTTACTACTGCTTAGAAGACAATGTTCACATTGACACATCAACACTTCTGAAGAATTTTCTTTGTTAAATTCTGCAACTTCCTCAACCTGTGTCTACAGTAGACATCAAAAGTGAAGGGGAAGCAATAGCAGAGCAGAAGCAGAACCCAAACTGAGTGTTTCCTGAACAAGCAAGAAGCTTTTTCCTGTGAGAAAAGGAAACCTAAGCTGAAGAAGCACGTTCTCTAGATGGGTATATGTATTTTAAAGAAATTCTTCAAGGCTATTTTATTTACACTGTGGTTATGATATACCATTTCTTTACTCTGCTAACAGACAAAATTTCTGGCATGCAAGGAGTGGTTTACATTTCATTGTGTACACAAGACTGCATCAGGACTGCCAACAATTTATCTAGACCATGCCACAGGGAAATGTTCTGAGGTCTAGACACATGGAGCAGAAACTCCATTGTGTTTTAAATCATTGCAGGCCCAAAACACTACATTTGGTAAAGTGAGTATCTCTACTCAAGATGCAAGCGGGATCACCCTGGAATTTTACCCCAAAGGCAGAAAAAAAATCATTAAGACCATTAGTCAAAAGTGTATCTCTAAAGGAAACTAAGGGAAAGGTGCATCTAGATCTTTAATCAAGAAAGGTGGAAAAAGTAAAAAAAACCAGAAAAAACAAAGAAAATGGCAAATTGTTTTCCAAATGTTTTTTCAGTGCCTCAGTCTTGAAAGATAACTTGTATTTCTTCTTTGTGGTTTGGCACTCAGTTGACAAGCATCATGTCTCCAGGGGATTTTAAGAATGCCATAGAGGTGGCATCTATGTTTATTTTCCTATGTGCACAATACTATAAAATACTATACAGGAAAGCTCACAGATAGAAAGATAAGAACTTTAAAACTCTACAATGAAAATATGAAAATACTGAAAGAGAGCGGGGCTGAGGGAAGATAGGAAACTTCAGAGCTGATTGGAACATGATTTAAGAAGTGAGACCAGAGTGAAGCGCAATAAAAATAATGAACAAATAAAAAGAAACAGGAAAGAAACTGGCCTGCAGCAATATTCATAATCAAAACAGTTTTGAAGTAAAATTTTCCCTATTCAATTTCTGTGTTTCTGACTATGAAGCAAAACCCCTTCCACATATTTTCCAATCAGCTCTAGTGTACAAGGCCTTATGTCCAGGAACATAAGCATCTACCTGAAAAAAATTCAAAATCATAATCTCTCAAAGAAGCCAACACCAAGAAAAAATGTGTGCGCTTACATGTTTTTTCCTGTATTTAATCTATGCAGTATCTGTAGCAGCCAGTTTCTTCATGAAGCTAAAGAAGCCTCAAAACAAATAAAAGCCATGTTAATTTAAGATGTATTATAAAAATCTGATATATATGAATTCATAAGAACTGGCAGCATTGATATAAAACTTACTTGTCACCAAAATTACTGAAGACAAAAATTCACAACAAGTACTGTATCTTGTGTGTGAATGGGTCAGAAAGCACAAGGTAATTTGTTACCTAAAAACTGCTTAAGCTCTGTTAGCTAAAGCTTCTTGCTGACATAAAGCTGTAACATGTATCTAAGCTCTTACAAGACATCTGATTGGTATTGGTATAATCAGATAGTGGAGGATGTAACAAAGATATTAACAACAGATTGTCCTCTTGCGTGAAGGGATTACACTTTGTGTGATTCCCAGGAATATAATTATCTTTCTGTTATAACCTCTGTTACCATCATTAACAGGTAAAGAGGTAAAGAAAGAGGTAAGAAGTATATAAGTTAAGATGTATATTTCATTAATAAAAATGTATATAGGCAGGAAGATGGAAAAGAAGGAAGGAATATTCAGCTCTTCCTCAAATACTGTCAAATGATTGCAAAATAGAGAAACAAAATGTCCTGTGACACTACCAAATCTTCCAGAACTCTGTCTCACTCTTACAAGACGATTCCGGCTTCACAGATAACATGCCTATAATTTTAATACTATAAAAACCCCCACTTCAATGCAGTCAAGAACAAAACCGAATGAAAAAATGTCCACTTACTTTTCTGTTTAGTTCCCTACTTAGCAGCCACACTTCTATTGCACCAATTTCAAACTGTTATTTATAGAAAAGTCAAGAGTTTTTTCATGCAAAGAATTTAAGATACACAAAACTAGCTAACCAAACAGACAGATAGATAGATAGATAGATAAACAAGGAAGGGAAATACTTCCTTGACATTATTTGCTGTTTACACCCTAGAATTATCAAAGCAGGTTTCTGTAAGAATGTGAACAGCAGGGCATTGCAGTTGGCTTAGCTGCTAGACCTGGTTAATGTCAACTACCATACTACATTACTTCATGTACATTATTGGGCAAGCTTGTGCATGTGTTTGCTGCCCCACAATACACTACCTGGAATATAAATCAGCATTGCAAAAACAAAAGCTGTGGCTTACCAGAGGAGTAATACTCAGCATCTGCTTCAGGGGTAGCAGTGCAGTTATAACCTGCCTCAGTACTTGGCTGTTTCTAAAACTACTCAGAGCCACAAAAATGCTACTTCAAGGCAGAGTAATTACCTAACAGTATGTGCTCCCTCACTGCTTAACAAGCAGATGCCTGTCCAAGGCAGCAAAGGCCTCTTAGCTCTTGTCCCTTCATCAATTCACACTTGAACATTATAGAAATTCACATATATACAGGTTTTTCAAAACAATTCAGAAAGGCAAAATAATTCAGAACATTAATTCTTCACTGAGTCAGAGGCAGAGTAACCAGAACTTTACAGAATCTAACCCTCACATACGTTTTCAAGTACATGGAGAATAACATCTTAAAATATTCTAGCAAAAACAAAGTTGTAAAATACATACACTAATGCCATCCAGAAGCCTCTATAATTGGGAAAAGATCTTAAGTAAGGGCAGCAAACAAGCAACACTGCACTCAACACGAAACAGCAGTAACATATCAAGCAACAGTTAAACTTGTAAGTCACAGAAAGATGAAAGCACAGGTGGAAAGGAAAAAGACGTGGCTACCTTCCCTTCCAGTCTTAACAATTGAAATTGATTTCCCACAAAGCTCCTTAAAAGTTCATAAGCAGGAGCTTATATCAATAAGCAGAGTGACTAATCACACTGTCTAGTGCTTCTAGACACAGACATGTTAAGTTCCACATACTGCATAACATAATTGATTGATCAAATGGGATCGTACTCAAAACATGCCTTCACAGAATATATACAATCAGTAAGAGTAATAAGAGAAAGATTATTAACTTCAAACAGAAATAAAATCCCCTCACTAAAGGCAGCAGAATTAAGAAACAAATTAATAATCTTATAAAAGGAAGACTCTTGAAAGCATAACACTTGAAAAAGATAACAGCCTTTGTTGAAAGCTTTTACATTGAATGATATTCCCTTTCTATTTACTGCATGGATTTAGTCTCTTTTTACTGTGAATGTTCTGTAATAGGCTAGTTAGAACTGCATAATTTTTTTCCTAAAGCCTCAGAGACACGTAGGGTTTTCTGCCTTCTACAGGAAGAAGGAGAGGAAGACAATACTATAAAACAGCTAAGTAGGTATAATAGATCTCCATCAGACATAGGAAAAAAATGGAGTAGAAAAATGAAAAAAAGTTACTGTTTGAATTTAGAAGCTCTACTCTCAGACTAAATTATTCTTACAAATGTTTCCTTGATATGCTTGATTTTTTAAATCTCCTACTTCTTAAAAAGATGCAAGTGTCCTTTCCAAACTCTGATAATGATTATATGATCAGGTATTAGAGTTTTACTTGGCTACTAAAGACTGTCATTGGAAGAAAGATTCTGCTGATGTTCCTAGTTCTTTCTTTATTGTTCTATAAAGAACACTATCTTGCACTCACAGATATATAGTTTACCTTACAGCAGACCTGGACAAACTAGATAATGAGATAACAAGCCTGAATATTTCCAAATTAAAACCAAAAGCAGCAAGAAATACAAGTTAAATTACAACTGAATAAAAATCTGTAAGGGAAACAAACAATGATGAACAAAATCAACATGCTTCAGGTCAGAGAGTCAATCATTGACATATGTTCACTGAACATTAAACAGATATAGTAAGAGAATTTATGGAATAATTCGACATGAAGCACAATGAAGGAAACTCCTGTTGAGAGGCAAATAAATACATGTAGACAAAACATATGGATACAATGCTAAGAACTCAAGTATTTTAATAAATTAAATACTCATAGATATTTAAGAATGAAAAGCACCAAAATTCTGCATTCTGCAGGTTCCTGTATTTCTGCTTATGTTAAAGTGGAGCTCGTTTTCACCCAAGCTGATGCATCAAATTCTATGCCCCTCTGTTTCTTAGAAGCCTCAAAAATTCACAGTAATCAGACATTCTCCACCCTTGAAGTATTCTCTCCTTGTCTGTATTGAGTACATTTAAAAATCTGATAGTAGAAAAACATTGCTTTCAAAGCCAGTCATGGTGTTTTTTTCCTGCCAGGTGCACCCCACTATGGCAAGAAAGCCAAAATACCTCTATGCAGCAGTATGCATTAATTACAGCAGAAATTTAATATTCTCCCATTAAAACTGAAAAAAAAAAAAAAACATAAAAAAAACCCCAAACAACAACAACAAAATACCAAACAAAAAATGCAGAAGAACAAAGGCATAAAAAGTTTTTAAGTATAAATATTACTTACTTTTTCACCTTGTATATATTTTTTCACCACACAATTTTGCTATGGAAAGACTTTCAAATATCATATATCTTTACTCTTTGATTCTTCATGCAAACATGGCTAAACAACTAGCCATAATACACAATTTTCAAATCCTGAACTCGTCTGTAAGAGTGCCTTCAGAGGTCTTGTCAAGTTTAGTTTGGAATAGGCTTTGGAGAATAACATCTCCCTGTCTTCCTGCACCAAATGTTGGGTTCTCCAACACTGATAAACTTCACAGTAAAATAAGGAGGTTAGATGTTTCACAGAGCAGCTAATTTGTTTATCTGCAAGCACACACAGAGCCCAAATTTTCTGCCACTGGCTTTCTGACTGATAAGCAAGTACACGAAAAAGAGTTGCAAGAAGATTCAGTCTATAATCGGGAAGGAATCGCAGGTATGTACGTATTGTCCTGGTTTCATTTGAGATGGAGTTAATTTACTTCCTAGAAGCTGGCACAGTGCTGTGTTCTGTATTTAGCATGAGAATAATGTTGATAACACCCTGGTGTTTTAGTTGTTGCTAAACAGTGCCTACCACAAGTCAAGGACTTTTCAGCCTCTCATGCCCTGCCAGCGAGAAAAGCTGGACTGGCACAAGAAGCTGGGAGGGGACATAGTCTGAAAAGCTGACCCAGACTGGTCAGAGGGACATTCCATAACGTATGACATAATGCTCAGTATATAAACTGGGGAGAATGCTGGACAGGGCTGCTGCTTGGGAACTGGCTGGGCATCAGTTGTTGAGTGACAAGTGGATGAGACCGGCTTAGTTACCAGCTGGGGTTACACAACAGGGCATAAAACCAGTTCTGGTTAAATCTGAACTCCAGTAATTTTGAAATAGAAACCAAATTGAGAATTCAGCATAAGAAGTGGCTACGTGCATGTTAATCTTAGCAAATATGAATGGTTTCATTAAGTTCCCAGCAGACGATAAATGTATGAGTATTTGCAGAGCAGACAATAAAACACATGAGTATTTGCAGAGTACAGATCTGGAGCTGGGACTCACTGAGTGGGAACATAGAATAAAGATAAATATTAGAAAAGAATGCATGAAAGGAAAAAAGCAACTTGAAAGCTATTTGAATTCTAACTCACCAGCTAAGATTTGAATTTAAATATATTTATATCTTACATATTTCTGAAGATGTGAATTAGTGTACAAAATACATCCCTCTGCCTGAAGGCAGGCAACAGTATCATCCCATACTGACTAAGAAAAATTAGAGCATGGAAATCCACTGATTCTGGCTTTTTTTTTTTTTTTTTTTTTTTTTTTTTTTTTTTTTTTTTTTTTTTTTTTTTTTTTTTTTTTTTTTTTTTTTTCCCGTTTTTTTTTTCCCTTTNGCCACATTTATTTATCCTATCAATACAAAGATTGATCTTATCCCTTTCCAATGGAATTATTCAGTCTTTAAGCACTAAAGAGTCACCACAAAAAACTTAGTGGTTTAGATTATTGTTTATTCATCTATTTTTTATGTTGATAATTTTTCTTTTTTGCAGTTATCTTGAGGTTTGTCCTATTGTCCCCTTCCCTCAAATACAGTGGTAGCTGGTGGTAGAACTCCTCAGGGACAGCAAATCTATTCAGAAAATTTTGCAAACCTAAGTCTAGAAACTCAAGAAGCTAAAACATAGGGCTTGTACTCTCATCAACAAATCTTAAATTCAATGTTTTCAATATTCAGGACATTTCTGAGGAATGGAGCAGAAGGCTGTTTTTTGTGAATGCTGCTCTAGCCTCCATTTCTGTGATTAAAATCTCTGCATCACTCACAAAATAACTTAGAAGAGAGAAAATAAGTACACCTTGGAAAGCAACTCAATTAAGGTATACTTAAATCAGTTCTAAACTTCCTTTTGGAGCTATAATTATTTTTGTCAGTCTTAGACATTTTACATCTGATAAGCTTATCTCCAGGAACACCTGACATTCTTTCATATTTGCTTTCCTGCTAAGTAAACCAAACCCACTAGTTCTGCAAAAATGTTGCAGACAGTCCAGAGACAGGTGGCTACTTTGAAAATTTAGAAAATGAGAAAACAAATTAATTTATGAAGAATGTAGGAAATACAGTGGGGGAAATGATAAACAAATGAGGAGAAATTTATATTTTAAAAAGTTAATCAAGCCAACAAAGAATGACAAAAATCTAAATATATATATTTCTTGTTCACATAGTTTTTCTATAGATAGAAAAAAAAAAATCTGTGTGATCAAATTCTGTGTTTAATGAGCAATACTGTGTAAATTTGCGAGTACAGCAATCTTGCAACTACCTTGTATTCCTATTTGCCTAAAGCTGGTATAAGGAACAAGAGTGTTAGTCAAATAAATCCCTGGTCACATCTGTATTATCCAGAAGAAAACAAAGTTCATAAAGCTACTTAATCTGAAGAAAAGAAGTGGGGAAACTTTTGAGTCCATCAAAGCACTGCTTCAAAGTATCCTTTTGATCAATAGAAAACTCCAATGAAGGAAATTAATTTACAAAGCATTTCACTAGCAGTGCATATGAATGAATGAAACATTAGGTCACTATAGTTTCAGCTACCAAATATTTTTTTGATATTCCATAACTGCATTTCTAACCAGATGAGGTACAAATGTTTACCTCTGATCTACCATCTCATGGATATTTTGTCTGAGATTTAGAAGTCTGTGGCCAATAACATAATTTTACAGGGTAGAATGTTTGTAAGTAAAAAGAACTTGATGACCAGAGCAACAAATACACAGCATGCATGGGACACCTTGCCTTCTTGTTCATTTCTGATTGTGTATAAATTGTGTATTAATATTTATTCATAAATAGCAGATAAGCTTGAAATGTCATTCATTTCCAGTGCTACAATTAAATTAATTAGAGCTCATACTTGAGAAAACTTATCAGTTCTTCCTACTTTGATTTAGAATACTTTATGCAGAGACTTACGACATATATATTTAGGGTATCACAAACTCATTTTTTTCCTTTCCTTAAATCCAATTCTGTTTTTAATTGGCATAATAATTATCAGAGTATCATTATTGTTTAAGTTTTTATAATGAGCACTGAATCTACATAAGTCAAGCTATTTCCACAAACAGCTCCAGTGCTGTGAAAAGAGGTGAATTTTAATACCTGAAGGATCGTGAAACAAAAAGAAGAGTAGTAAAACAAAGTTTGCCAAGTGGCAGAAGAAGGAAAAGGACAGCTTTTGGTGTCCATGAGTTAGCAGAATCAGCCCACTGGAATAAGTCTTCAAGGAGAGCAGTGACAGAAAGAAGCTGTGTGCATGCACATTGAGCTACACACTCAAACCCACTCATGGCACCACAGCAGCACCTCACTGCCCTGCCAGCAGAGACATGCCCTGAATGACATAAGAAAGAAGGAAAAGCTGGGTCCCAGCACTGATACTCAGTGCTAGCAAACCTCCCTTCCCCCACAAAAAGCCTAAACCACACCTCTGCTATGTTTTTCTCAATGCTGCATACAAGCCAGATTTGTAGGGCTTTATATTATCTACCATGAGAGTAACCAATGTCACTTCCTGTCACCTATGGAACAACTTATTAAATACTTTTGGAACTGAAAGGACTGGATGCTTTTTACCTCTGTACAACTAATGTCAAATGTGCAACCACGCAGAAGATCATCTGAAATGGGTTTTAGAAGGCACTAAATGAGCACCTGGCTACTTGTGGGGAAGACAAGAAGAATAGAAGCTGCTTCATCTGCGGTTTTGAAAAGATGGGTATTATTGAACAAAGGTGTCAAGAAAAAGACAACGAGAAGCCTAAGAACAATTTCAGCAATATACTTAGCAATATTTAACTCCTAAGTACAATTTCAGGATTTGAAAAGGTTTTCTCTTGTCTGATTTCTAAACACTCTATTGAACATACTGAAATTGATGTATTTTTTTTGTGAATCAGATAGGAAAAAAACCCCAATTTTGCCACTCCCCTAAGTATCAGCAGATCCAGTAATACTATGAGTGGTTTACTAAATGTGCGTTTATTCAGAGCAACATTTTTTTCTCTTGTTCATACTATTTATGTGCATGTTTATAAGACCACTGTAAGACGCTGAACACACAGACTATGACAAGTGTTCCCCTCAAGGTCCAGAAAACGTAAGCCAGAACCTGAGGTTTTGGAACCCTAGTTTGACTAAATGAATACAGCTGACAGGTTTTCTGTATTATTAATGTAAATCCAAAGGGCCACATATTGCTGGTGTCATCATAATGCAGAACATTTGGGCATTACTAATTGTAACTCCTTACAGACAAAAGAAGTGTCTGAATTTATTGACTTAGCATACACAGCACATATGGGACAATTAATATTTTTTTTTCAAGATGACCTTCAGATGTGTTCAGGAACTATCTGAGGTTCTCACAACATCATTAGCCCATATGTAAATTAATACAAACTCACACAAGCTAGAGCAGACTAGTTAATGTTGGAGTGGGGAGAAGATGTCAGCAAATTTTGCCTCAGTGAGTCTCCACTCTGACTTGTGATACAGGAGCTTAATTCAGCCAGAGAAATTTTCATATTTCTGGTTCCTGTGAGTACTTGAAAGGAAATATTGTACTTAATAAGAGAAATTGTACTTGATTTGTCCATGAAATAAAGTTCAACTTGTGAATTTCTAAGCTTTACAAGAATTCAAGGTCAGCACTTTCACCAGTAACTTGGTTTTGCTAATGAAATTTCTGTGGGGATGATAAGGTGGAGAAAGGGATGTGATATCGTCACTTCAAGGTGTTTACAAACCAAAGGAATTAAAACTTCTTTTCATGTAAGACTTCAAAAAGCATAATCTTGTAATACTGTGTTTATCAAGTATGCTTGGTGTTAACTACAGAGACTTCTTTGGTGAGTGCCATCATTTTTTCTAATCATTCAAAGGAAAAAAAAACCTATCATTTGACTGATTTTTCTTTCTCATGGTTTTAAAAGGATAATGGCTTTGCAAACCTTTCAAGTCATGTCCTAAATTCTGAAAATACCTAATCCCTAATCAGAATATAAACATGCTGCTTTCAGGTTTCACTCTTTATGCTAATGGCTTGAACAGCGACTCATAGCCTCCTCCGTTTTCAATTCACAAAACTGAGCATTTCTTCCTGTTTGCCCCTCTTTATTTAAAATCTTCTGTTTGCTTTGAAGCAGTACAGATTCATTATTTGTGAATTACTCTCACTAAGAACTGACAGAGACAAAATTAAGAGTAACTAGGAAAGATTGGAGAAAACATGAATTCTAAATGTGCTCAGATGATTGGAATCATTAAGCCACAGAATAATTTAGGTTGGAAAAGGCCTTTAAGATCAATGAGTACAACTTTTAACCTAGCACCACGAAGTACACCTCTAAAATGTGTCCTTAAGTGCCACATCTATGCATCCTTTTAACATGTTTAGGAGAGAAACTGGCAATATCAGTTTTATGTTTTCCATATGATTTAAGCATAAAGAAATAGTTGCATGTGAAAATATTTTGCTAGGCAGGCCATAACATTAGAGATGCTAAAGTTCAATTATAACTTAATATGGTCACTTCTGTAAAGGATGATTAAAATGGTTTCATAAGTACATTAATAGCAAAAAGAGGGGTAAGGAAAACCTCAATTCTTTTTTTGGATGGGGCAGGAGAATAGAGTTACTAAAGATGAAGAAAAGACTGAGGTTCTTAACACCTTCTTTGCCTCAGTTTTCAAGAATTAGACAGGTTGTCCTCAGGACAGCTGGCATCCTGAGTTAGTAGATGGGGACAGGGAGCATAATAGACTTCTTATAATCCAGGAGGAAGCAGTTAGCAACTTCATATATATTCATGTATATGAATGGTACCAGTACCATTCCTCTCTACTATTAAAACATCAACCCAATAAGTTAATCCTCACTTAACATATAACAGATGCTAATAAATTGCTGCAGTACTAGATTCAACCAGATCAAAAAAACACTGTCAACAGTCTAAAACCAGCAAGCACACTCCCTTACAAGTGGTAAGTAACCTTCAACTGAAACCAGACAAGCACATTCCTGCCATGAATGACTGAATCTTTCCCAGTACTCTTTAAAATTATTTTGTCATAAAACTTGAATACAGTTTGACTCTGTAATGATATTCAACATTTAAAGTTCTCAAGAAGGCATATGTCAGGCTTGTGGCCATTGCCATTCTCATATTTTGAAGGATACACATCTTGTAGTACCCCAAGCTGATACTTTGTGGGAGAAGGGTTTTGGGAGAAGTCTGAATCTGCATTCAGCATTCTCAGGACCTTCAGACAGAGACTGAGGCAGTGGGCTGTTTATACATGCTCTCTTCAAGCAGAAACTCATCCAGCATACCGTAAAACATGTTGAAACCTTTCGTGGAGCTAGTGTGCTAATTTGTTCCTCAATTGCATTCTGTCTCAGTTCATGAATCAGAAAAGAGCATAACATACTATGCAGAAATAGACAATTTCAGGAACCATTTGCCTTCTGGTAAAGGACAATTTCTTATCTTTTTCATCTTCCTAGGGCATTTTTGCTGGAGAAAAATGAAATCATGTAGACATCAGCAAAATCATTATACTGCTGGAACAAAGACTATATGTGCTTTAAACTGTTTAGGTGAAGATAATTTATTACCATAGAAATTCAAATTTGCGAGACCCTTGGAACCTAATAAAAAAGAGCCTGTGATGAATTCCTGTAACAATTTATCACCTCCTTGTGCTATCTAGGCTTCTATTTCTTACCTGAAGGTTTACTTTCATGCTTACAGCTGAAGCTGGTTAAATGTGCAGCCTTGTCACTTGAATAAATTCACCCATTTAAAATGTTTACCACAGAGGATTGCTTATAGAGCTCTATTATCTGTATGCTTTGGTCTATTTCAAACATTGCAGTCAACTGACACAGCTGTTTATAATGGAGGGAGTTTCTTTTCTTAGTTAATTTATGCAGAAAAAAGGAATGAGTCAGACTAACATATTTAAAATTTGGTGGAGAGGATTTAAAACTAGAGTCAAAACTAGCACCTTGCAAAAAAAAAACCCTCCATAAAGAGAGCAGTGAGTGAGTTTCTCTTAAACAGGAGAGCCTTTCCAGAAATCCAGGATCTTCACACAGAAGTTACTAGGGAAGCTTTTCACAGCAAGGTATCAAATTCAAGTGCCTGAGTCATGTAGACTACATTGCTTACACAGCAGTGCAGGCATTCCTTTCAGATGTCTGTGCAGGTGCTCTGACATTACTGCCAAAAGATATATCTCTGAGTTTGGAGGTTCATTTTAGGCAGCAAACACTGCCAAGATGCTGGGGAAACATATCAGTATAAAAATGTATTCGCAAACTTGAAGTAAATAGTCATAATTGGAAACGCATTAGCTTTACTTCTGACTAACAACTTCATAACAACTGACTAGTTCAAGTAAGTCTAAAACTTTGCTGTGGTATTTATTCTTCTAGCTTACTTTTCTGTCATTAAAATTAAGGGACAGTACATGTTCAGTCTTCTGTCAGTCTTAGAATCCTATCCAGATATTACTTTAGAAATTCTTCTAGACATTTTAGGCTAATGGGTAGGATGTTAAATAGGTACAAGAGTTCCTACTGTTCCTGTAACAATGATCCAAAAAAGATCAGAGTATTTCCTCTTACTGTGTCATCATGGTCTATTTTGGTTTGAACTTAGCTTTTCCATCATTTAGGCCTTTTTTTCCCTTTCAAGACTTTGATCTGACATTTTCAAGCAATTTTTAAGGGTGCACTGAGGAATACAGGAAGGCAGCAGGAACAGATAACCTATCATTAAAGGCAGTGAAAGTCAATGAGCCTAAAAAACAGTTGTTCAGACACATTGTATCCTAATAAGAGTCATTTCTCAAGCATATCTTATATGCAGATATCTAACTGAACAGTGAGATAACTGGTCACTTCTGAAAAGAAGAATTTGAAAGATGACTGTAGTTGGTAACCTCTTACGTAGGGTCTTCAAAAGAGCATAAAGTAAAATTGTATATGGAAAGAGAGTTACATAAGAAAAAAATTATGACAATTATGTACTATGAACAAACTCAATTAAGGGAACATTAATGACTTATAAAGGACATTTATGTGTGCCAATCTTCAAAGGTTTTGAATGCAGACCTTCAGAATTGTACTTGTTTACATTTTATAATCTTGCAGAATGGGTTTTTTTTCACTGTGATTTCCAAGTAGTGAATCTAACATCTGAATAAAAAGTCTGCATATGAATAAAAATATTTATATCTTTGATGGGAAAAGCTTAATCAACATATATTGATTATCTGTCTTTCTAGTTATACTTTCCAAATGTTGTGTTGTCACTATTAGTTATGCCAACAAATAAATACAAATGTTTTGACATAATAAAATTATGTCCATATGAAATAACTGCTTGGTTACAGTCATCTTATTACTCATCCATCATTATTTTTACCTCTTTTCTAAAGAGAACAAACCCTGCCTAAGTTTAAACAAATGTCTGGCGCCAAAATCCACAGAAAAGAAGTGGCTTTCAGGTTTATAAGAAAAAAGAGTGCTTTAAAGGTAACTTTTAAAAAGTACAAGGTTCCTAAAAGATCTGACATTATCTTTTAGTATTAACTTCCCTCTTTATCAAATCACTACATAATGCAAATAGGAAGGAGATTTTCAGCCCTTTAACCTTAAAGACAGATGAAGAAAGCATAGAGATGGCAAAGAGGTGCTGCCAGACATCTCAATCTCCTTGCACAAGACAGGAAAAATTAGAGAAATAGGAAGCTCTCTAAATTCCTAGTAATTATGCAAAAGTGACCTTAGCACTTAAAATAAATCTAGAGTGGACATGACATAGCATTTTGAACTCTAAGTTAGCCAAGACATTTGTACTGTTTTGATATCAAAAATGAAAAACTGTGACTTCCTCTGTTTCTTTAATCCATACTCTGAAAAAGATTTGGAAAAGGTAAGCTTGCTGGCAGGTAGCAAAATTGCTATGAAAGATACTTAACGGGTTGTGTGTGTCAGAATATATTTGCACTCCATTTGAACACTGTTATCTGTCCTCTCTGCTAAGGGCTGTAATCTTAGAATTTTAACCAACTCCCTTCTGTACAGAGCACATAAAAACTTCTCATTATAACCCACACATATCCTAAATTTTTACTGGAAAATAAAATAGCATCTATTGAGGAGAAGTGGTTTTAAAATTCCTGTTGAAATGTGACATGGATGAGCTGGTTTCTTGAGGTGGACAAAGTAAACGTAGTAATTTATGGCCAATATTCATCCTAATTTAGGATACTACAACATACCCAGTTGTTAACAACACTACCTCTACAGTTCTTCTTCCCTTCTTCCTATTTCTGTCCTTGTGGCAAAAGTAAAAAACAAAACAAAACAAAACAAGCAAACAAAAAACCAAAACAAAAAACCCAACAACAACAACAGCAAAAAACCAACAAAAACCAACAACAACAACAACAACAACAACAAAAACTTTACAATTATTTACATTGATTCTTTACATATGCAGCATCAGCTTGGGAAAGAATTTTCTGTGGGTCTAAAGTTTTCAGCATAGGCGGTTTTGATACATCAACATAAATAAATGAATGTATTATTGCTGCTGCCAAGGGGAGTTAAACATCACTTAGACTTTATTGTGGCCTTTTGTAAAGAAGAAAGGCAAAACTGCAAAGAGCAAAACCAACTATAACTAGAGAGATGTTCTTGTAACATTTCAAGGAGTAAATACCCTTGAAGTCAAAGTAAACTCAATCACAATGGATGTAACTGTTTCATTTTCTGTTTCTCAGGAACTGGCATCATGATTCAATCACTATGTAACAGTTGAAACCACGTCATTCAAACAAGCAAAATGAAATAGTTTATTCTTTGCTAAACTTAAGGGGCATAACAATAATGTTGCTTAAGTATTTTCCCTTTCAGAACCTCCAGCAAAGTAAAAATTGTGCTAAAAAGCCAATGGCAACATCCTAGATCACAGATGTCATTATGTTCAGAGTTAAAGAACAGACACTTTTTATCTAGAATTGCACTCCATCTAAAATACTGGGAACATTTTAAAATAGAATAAAAATAAAATTTAAAAAAATCTCTTTCAGCAAAAGTTAAAAGTGGCTAAAGTACAGCAAAGAAATTATGGCAGTGGAGAATAGTATTAACAACAGAAGTCTAATAATACTGCACATCTTTAGAGACAGATAAACTGATGGCATTGATTTTGTCATAATATCAGTGGACTGAGGACTGTCTCGTTCACTAGAGAGAGACTTAACAGAATATGATGTTTCTGTTTGTCTTATTCTTTTTTTTTTTTTTTTCTTTGTATGATGGGCTTGGAATGTATATCTTAAAGGCACCTATAGTAGAGAGTCTTGCAACAACAACAACAACAAAATCTACCTGGATTCAAATTCAAACAGGATTGAAATAGTGGTTCTAGACAACTTACTTACTCTGTACTGGAAAGGTAGCTGCTCTTGAGGGTCAGCTGGGTTCTTCTCCTAACAGAGACTGAAATCTCCATAACTGTGAAGCTGTCACAGAAGATTTAAGTATCCAGCTCATCGTAAGATGGAGGTAGGTGGGGTGAATGGACAGAAATCTTCAGACAGAAAAATCTTTGTCTCTTCTTGTTTGTACAATAGACAACTCAGTCAACTCAGAGATGAATAACCAGTATCTTGCCTCCCCGAATTTTACACCTGTGCTCCAAACCATCTACAAGTAGGGCCCAGCCAAGGGTTTAGCTCATGACGTCTTGCTGTCCTTCACAGCATTTTGGAGACTGAGATAAAAGGAGACAAGCGGATGACTTAGTCTCACCTGCTATAATACATATTTCATCATAAGACCTTGCATCAGATCTGAAGATTGCAAAGAATATAATTTAATCATAAAATGCAGCCAGAGGTCAAGGTAAGTTGAAGATACTGGTAACAGAGATGCAGAGCAAGGGACTGCCTCAGGGATGTAGCAAAAGCTAAATGCTTAGGAGGAAAAAACATTATTAAACCTGACTGGTTTTCCTGGTGTACATATGTATTAATGTTTAACTTTGTTAACTCTCACAGGATACATTTTGCCATATTCAGAGTTTTCTGTAAGAAATGCAACATTTTTTGCAGCTCTGGTATGATGTATAGGCACACATGTTGAATGCAAGGTTCCTCTCTTGATGAACTATGGCTTTTATGTCTAAGAAAAACAATTAAAAAAATAAATGTGCTATTTTTTTATTATAAGTTTGTAAAATTTTTCTGTTGTCTATGTTCTCTGTGGTCCAGCCTGTGAAATGCTAAATGTTCTCAACTGTGTGTTCAGCCCCTAACCCTTGCAGGACCAAAATTGAAACTAGACAGAATCTTGCATTATTTCTTTTAAAGTAAGCCAGTTTTAAAGCAGTAGATGAAGTTCTGTATTTGATAACATGATATGATACTTGAACAATAAAGAATAATAAAAAAATCCTCTTATGTTTGCATCCCATAAGAAATCATTATGCTGAAGTTTAAAAACAATATATGTTTCTAGTCTTCTGTGAATCCATAAACTAGCTGCTGGGATATACATTTTCAAGATGTTCTCTTAACTTTCAAAGTGGCATGAGGATTTCAGAGTTCAGACAACACATGCTGCTCTAAATGATTAGGAATCTGTTCTTGTAGACAGATGCTTGCTTTGAGACCTAAGTGTTAGCAGATTTTTTAGCTATCATCAGCAAATAATATTCCTGAGAACAAATATCCACCTTCTACAGGATGGTATAACAACTACTATGAAAATTTCACTGATCTGCCTCTAGTAAAATTTCTGCTCTTTCCCTTTCACTAACCTGTATATCATCTTGTCACACATATGGATAATGTTTTAGGAATACATATTTAGTTAAAAAACAGCAGTTTAACTGTCATAATAATACCATCAGTACTGCACAACTGAAACAGCTGAACAACAAACTCTTATTGCCACAGTTATCCATGATGGGAACTTCCAGGAAATGGTGAACTATCTTCCCTGTTTATGTCAGCAAAAGGGCTCTGACGGGTTTTTGGCAGCCAGAAGTCTCTCATGTGAGGAGCAACAGTAGGGGAAATCAGAAAAAAGAAAGCTTCAGTGAAGCCTTCCTCTCAGATTAGGTGGTGAGGAATTCAGCTGGTGTTATTTCAACTCACTATTTCTTGGCATACAGAAAAATATTGAATAGACACCAATAGATGTCTTGAAACATGAAAAGTTCCTTTGAAATAATCCAGCTTGAGTTGTTGCAATTCAGACTGAATAACTTAAGTTGGAAATGACCACTATGCTACTTAGATATCTGTTCATGCACATAGGTACATTGCTCTGAGTGAAACAGAAAACATTCATTCTAATCATATTTATTATGCAGTAAAACATTGAGATTACAGAAATTACTGTCTTTCTCAGAAAGGAATTCCCTTAGAGGGTTGATATAACATAGAAAATGAGAATACTAAATCATGGTTCTTCTGACAGACTTGAACTGGAAAACCGATTCATAAAAAACTTCTTAAAAGCACACAGCATTAAAAAAGAACTGTGACATCTGCAGAGATTTTTAACAAGTTATTCAGTAGGAAATAGTGCATTTTTAAGGTGATGCAGAAAAGGGTCATAATAGCACCTTATATTACCTACTAGCTTTTTAATGTAAGTGTTCATGTGGTTTTTATATGACAACTGAACACCATCTTTCTACAATGGTGTTTGCATTCGAACATTTTAAAAGGTTTGACCTGGACATATTTCTAAGGGAGACCACTTGGTCTGCTGAGTCAGTGTCCTGCATTCACACCACATACCACTTCTGATTAAAGTCTGATATTCCTGCCTCATTTCATCCCCTTTTAAATGTAAAGAAAATATTGTAAATTGTCTTGCATTTATTTACAGGGGAGGAGCACACATATGAGCAGGACAGTTCACAGCTGTGCTGCTGCACTCTATCTTACATATTTCCATACCACCACTGCAGTTCAAGGCAAGTGAACTTCATCCTTTCTCTTCTGTCCTGTGTATCCATATAAAAGGCTGCTCAGACCTAGGAATGAGCAGGATTGCCCCACGCAGTACCCACACAGATGATAAATATTCAGAAAGCAGGTGGATCCCAGCAGGACCTCAGCTTTCAAGCTGCAGTTGAGAAGCCAGACGTTAAGGCATAAAAAATTACCCATATCCTAAGTTCAGGATGCACTATAGAAATAATAAATCATTGGATCCCAAAATGGTTTTAGTGCTCTTTCAGAAGCTACCAGTGCTACCATAACTACAAAATGTTACAATCTACAACAAAAAAAAATGCAGTAGGTACAGCTATAGTATGTATCAGCAGAAAGACTATGTTCTCAAGAAGTTCCCAGAGTGCGTGGGACTGTTTCTTAATCCTGACAACCAAAAGAGTCCCCAAAGTGTCACATGAATTTAGGTCATGCCAGCTACTGTCCTGCACATTCTTCAGTCAGAAAAGGTCCAGAGAGAATGTTCTAAGGCCATATTTCTGTTTGGGGCATGAGGAAGCCTCTCTATTTTTCAGAGAGCTTAGTAAGAATTCACTACCTAACCCTCCTATAATCCTCTCCTATCTGCAATTGCTCCATGGCTTTTCCAATCACTATTATTTTCATAATATCTGCAAAATTACTACATGATTACCTGCTTTAATTTGGTGGAAGGGGAAAACATACAGATATGCTTTCTATGTTTTTTAATGGTCTTTAAAGCAAAAAAATACAATTCTCCTTATTCTGCTGAGGCCAAGTTTAGCCTACATGTCTTGAGACAAACTGGTACAACAGCACCTTTTCTTTGGTGTTGTGCAAGTGACATGGATCAGCAGGAGATGTAGGAAAATGGTACTTCCCACATTTACTCTGTGTAGGAAAAGGGTCTTCACACATTTCCTCATTCCTCATTCAAAGAAAACTGAGACAAATCACTTCTTCTAAACACATGAATGTAACAAATGTAAACCACTAGATTTGGGATGAGGTGCGGAGGCAGGCAAAAGAGGGTGTTATTTTAAAGAACTGAGCAGATCAATCGACTGGTTAAAAGATCATATACTCTTATTCCAGAGTTCCACCTTTGCATCTACAGTTCTCTCTTCACTATGTGTAAGTTCTAACTTACTCATTTTAGCAATACCTTGAGAGCACTAATTTTCCTCTTTATATTTGTCTATGCTATACAATTAAGGAGCAATTTTGTGTTTACTGTTGAATGCTTCTTTTTCTCCTGAAAATAATAGCTAATTCCTCATTCATTGTTAATGCTGTCAGCTTTGTGTTTCTTAGAGTCTGAGCACAGAAACTGAGAGGATTTATTTCTTCTATTATAGATTACTACAACCATCAAAAATTTTAAGGGCTTCCTTTTTCAGGAATTATTTCACTACACAGATGTGTTCATGCTGCCACTCTGTGGCAGCAATGAGAGAAGTAAATCCAAAATGTCTGTGTTTATGTTACCCTTAAAAATCTCTTGGAATGATTCCTAAGTTGTACTAAATACCATACATACATTTTCTGTGTGTAGAACAGGAATTTGCTCATATAGCTCCTCTGCTCAATTTCACAACAGGCATGAGCAAGCTGTGGCTACAATTAAAGTCAGGATACCATCCCAGATTTCTCAAAAAATACCAATATATTAAAGAGTAGAAGTTGCTTCTTATTTATTCTGGGTCTTTCAAGCTAGCACTATTGCATGCATATAAAGAGCAATCTAGTCTGCCATGTTCAGTGGTGGTATTTGAACCAGAGTTTCCTCTTTGCTTTGCTGGTATAAATTCTTTTTGAGGCAGAAAACACTCTTTGTATTCTGCTACATAACAGACTTTTTTTTCTGGTTCAGTTGCCTTGCCAAATTATAGTTATTTTCCTACTTTGCTGAAGCCCTTGTATATCTGTCAGGGCCAAAATATATCCTGTACCAACAGCTGATTTGCTGCACTGGAATATACAGAAATTTAAAAGAGGCAACAGAAAGTGTTGATCTCAAGCAGAGAGGCATCTGGCAGGCCTCTGTAATTAAATTCCTGGCACCTCCTGTGTGTTTTTATAATTTCCCCTCAGTCAGCAGATAAAACTAAAAGTGTCAGATCCCAGAATTCACTGCAAATTCTTTTAAATGTCACCACATATTTGCCGGTCACTTCTTTTTTAGGCTCCCACAATTTTCCATTTACAAATGCAGGTCATTAATTGTTCCTGCAATATCATTTCACACAAGATTTCAGGTCTTCCAGTGAGTGAACTGAGGTCTTCCCACTTCCTCCTAGACATGGTCATATCAGCTGGTCCTGTCTATATCCAAGGCCTCCTGCTTGAATCATGGCTTGATAGGTTCACATACACCTCTGTATTTTAAAAAGTATCTTTACTGATAAAGATTTCAATCAAAAAGGACCAAGAAAAGGGTACAGTGAAACAACTGCATTTTCTAACAGTTTAACCAGAGTATTTTCCTGTCCTACAAAATAATCTTCAGCAAAACTCTCTGTAACCTTGAATCTCTATATGGTTATGTGAATTAAATATCAAAGTGATTCCATTCCTCCATGATCCATTGGTTCCCTGGTAGTAGTTCAAGCACCTGTTGAAAATTTCTCTTATATTTTGTTTTCTGTACTCTCTGGTTTTTCCTGACTTTTTTTTTTTTTTTTCATATCAAATAGTTTAATATTACTTTGGGGCTGCACCTAGTTGGANCAGCTATAGTTACATCACTACCTCATGGAAGTTCAGTTTTAGTCTCCACAGGTCAAGACAAGCTACTTCTGGAGATGGTCCAGCAGAGACCACGAAGATGATTTGGGATCTGGAGCATCTCTCTTATGAGGATAAACTATGGGAGCTTGGAATTTTTAGTCTAGAGAGGAGAAAACAGAGAGGATCTCATCAATGCATACAAATAACTCAAAGGTAGATGCCAAGAGGATAGTGCCAAACTCTTTTCAGTGGTGGTGCCCAGCAACAGTATGAGGAGCAAAAGCAATAAACTAAAACACAAGAAATTCCACCTCAACATGAGGAAGAACTTCTTTACATTGAGGGTGGCTGAGCATCAGAACAGGCTGCCCAGAGATGTTGTGGAGTCTCCCACTCTGGAGATATTCAAAACCCACCTGGGTGTATTCCTGTGCCATCTACCCCAGGTGACCCTGCCTTGGCATGGGGATTAGACTGGATGATCTCCAGAGGTCCCTTCCCACCCTAAGCGTTCTTCAATTCTGTGGTCCTGCTGTCATCTCGGAGGACCACAGGCTAAACCTCTTATTATCAAAGCAAAACTTATCTCAAAAGCACAACCTTTCTGCCATAGAAGGACAAACAGGTAAGATCTTGGATTAAAATGGTCAGTATCACAAAACTGGTAGGACTTCAATAAAGTGCTCAGATGTCCATTAGATAGTTTGCAAGGTGCCTTAAAAAACTTACTAATATCTTGTTCCTGCATCACTGAGAAATTACTTTCTTCTGTAGCATTCTTTCACACATGCCCTTATAAAAAACATTTGCACTGAGTCCTAAACTGATTTAAACTTCTCATTCCGAAGTGAAAAGTGTGAATCTGTTTCAACATTTTTATTTTCTAGATCTTTCTTTGGAATGTAAACCTGGAATGTAAACCTGAAATGTAAATACAATATCCCAGAAGAGTATATGCAAATAGAATAATACTCCAGGCCCATAAATAAAGAACTGCAACGCACATGTGAAACTTATTGTTTGGTTTGGTAATTGCATTTAAAAAAAAAAAAATCCTGGAATGGGTACCTTAAAGTCATAGACTTGATTTTCTTGTCAAATATTCTTTTAAATTATTCTATCTGATTATAAAGCAGAAGAAAAAAAAATTATAAATGCTGAAGTGCAGGAGATCCTGCAGACTTCACCAGCCCTGACATAAACTGAGGATATTTATATAATCAGCTCAAATAGCCTGTGGATACTACAGCAATTTGCATTATTTCTTCTGTGAGTTCAATACCAAGAAGGACACATTATGTGTACTGTAGAGAGACCAACACTATGTCAAAGAAACTTCTGGTATACAGTGCCAAAGGCACCTGAAATAAAGGATGCCAGCTATCTTTATATGCGCATCATTTTATGTCCCTAGTCACCTGAGCATTCTACTGTTTTGTGTGTACATGTGTATAGAGATAAACTTTTTTTACTATTGGGTAGTATAACAATCCCCTGCTTTTATGGTGTAAGATACATCTCATATTGATGTCCTGATTCGCTTTATCTAACAACTTTTTGTTCAAAGATACAATGCTTCTTCCACTCAAGCAGAAAACTAGAATTATTTAGATTGTTGCTTCTTCTAAAGTTATTTTCTTCAAATCTATCTCCCAAAAAACATTGCCCTTTTATAAATTGGCTGCATTTATTTGCTTAGTGCTCCAATAAGTATACTGGAGATACTCACTTATTCAAAACATATTCAGAAAGAAAATGATGCAAAATTTATACAGAAATGCAATAGAGGATTGTCAGTAATTCTGTTGACATTTCAAAACACTAGGTTTGCACCTGCTCTGCTGTATCCCAGATAGTACAAGGCTAAAATACCAGCAGAATTTCTGGCAGAATATTCTCCAGCAAGTACAAGAGGAAAAGCATTTCTATTCATCACAATGACTGAGAAAAAAAATGTTACTGGTGTCAATGGTTGTGAAGGATGCCCAAAGCAGACTGTGCTCCTTAAAATATCAACACCTTATCACTCTCTACCCGAATGGAGGTTGTAGCCAGGTGGAGGTCGGTGTCTTTCCCCAGGCAGCTAATACAGGAGAGGGAATATAGACTCAAGTTATGCCATGGAAGGTTGAGATTGAACATTAGGAGTAATTCCTTCAAAGAAATGGTCGTTAAACCTCGGAATGGGCTGCCCAGGGAGGTGATGGAGTCACCATCCTGGAGGTGTTTAAGACAAGGCTGGATGTGGCACTTGGGGCCATGGCTGGGTTGATATGGTGATATTTGGTCAAAGGTTGAACTCAATGACTTTAGAGATCTGTTCCAACATAATTTATTCTGTGATTCTGTGAAGTCTCCTGCCAAATCTGCTACAATAGTCGTTCTATGCGCCCTCTCATTAGGTTCTCTGAAAATATGTAAACTAATACAGATTTATTGTTCAAGATACAATTTCAATGCTTCTGTATTTTACATGATGATGCTTCTTGCTCTTGTAGTACCAAATCTATCTAGATATTTAAAAGCACACTGTCACATTTGAAAGTATAAGACATTTGAAGTAGTCTGCAGGTCTGACTTTTTTGTAACAGAAATAAGTGTGGGTCATTATAAGTTAATTTTACATAAAATAATTTCAATAGTTTCCAGCAACCAATGTAACAGTGGCTCATGATATGTTACAAGAATAGACTTGAACACTGAATTAAATTAACTGGTTTTATTAGCAAGATGAAGTTTCAACCCTCCTGTGGGTTTGAAAAACTTCTTGTTCTGTAATAAACCTCAAAGCACCCTCCAAAAGGTAGAACTTAATCCAAACCCAATTCCTGGCTCATACATTTATTTTAGATAAATAAAGTTATATCAATGTTACCTTGAAATCAAAGAACACTTGCCATTCAGTATGATGCTTTGTAACTTCAAAAACCTTCACCTATCTTGAAAGCTGTCACTTAAGAAACATTAAAAAAAAGCAACCTCAAAACAACAAAAAGCATTTTCACACTGTTTACTGCAGGCTTCATTTCAGCCTTAATATTATTCACATTCTAATGAATATTGCAATGAATCCCAAAAGGGTAATGTGTGAATTTCAGGTGACTTTTTCCAACTACAGTGATAAATTATGCAAAAGCCAAAGTAATTGGAATCACTTTCTGGAAACTCACAGTTCAAGGATGGGATATTTATAATTCTAAAGACATCATGTTATGGTTGCTCAGGCCATTTGACATGAGATGAAGGTTAGGAAGGCTTAAGAGAAGAATGCCAAATAGGAACAACATAAAAGCACAGAACCAGGGGCTACAAATTGTAAATAATTTTCATCACTATTTTGTTACGTGGCTATCTAATTTTGCCCCCTCAGTTTAGCCAGTAATATCTTTCATGTATTTAATGAAGGCTCACTTATATACTGAACCTCTTGTTTTCAAATAATTTAAAATTTCATAACTTTAGGTAATCTAAAGACTTTATGATCACTTAATCAGAAAGTATATGTTCAGTCAAAAACTTGCCTTCACTGTGCTTATGAAAACCATATGAAAAACACCTTTAACCAGCTTAGGAAGATCAAGGACAACACAGGGTATGACTTACTAATTTTCTTAGATATCTTTCATGTGCCAAATTGAGTGGGAAGATGCAATGATTTTTATTATCAGGTCAGGATTGCAGGTGGCAACAGCATTTCTGAAAACTTCCAGGAGAGGACTGGAGACCAGAAGAATGCAAAGTGTTTTGCTGCAAGTCATCAAGCACAAACACGATGGTTGATAGATCCTCCTTCAAAGTAATTAATGAGAACAGCAGGCAATTTTCAGTACAATCTCTAACTGTAGGCTAAACTTAGCAGAGTACTGTTATGAGGATTAATAGCTTAATGTCTGCAAAAGGTTTCAAGCACAGAGTCATATAAACATTAAGTGGCATTATTGTTTTAATAGAAAAAAAATGAGTTGTAATTAATTTTTCTTTGCCATGGGTAGCTACAGAACACCTGCTTTCCATACAAAAATATGAATAGATGTGTGTTATGAGATCAAACAAAATTGTAACATGGCATGGTGAAAAACTGGAGCTTTCTTTTTCTGTACATGGCACATAATTTATATTTGGAACTCACTGCCACAAGTCATTGCAGAGATAAAAAATAGATTAAAACAACTGAGTTTACATATTTGTTCCTGGTTTTTTTTCTGAAGTAATTAATATGACAATCCTCAAAATTACAGTCACCAATTTACAGATTACTTTAAAAAATCAAATTATGAGAAAAGATATCATCAGGATTTATATACTTGGCAGGACTATGCCAAGTATGTCGAAATAATTCCCAGCAACTGAGACATCAAAAATTGCTTCCTAATATGGATGTAAAGCCTTCATAAAAAACAAGAACTCTTCCAGCTGTCTTAAGATAACAAAAATATATCTGGACTTTTACCAAAGCACTTCATTATATAAGACTTCCACTAATTATCCATGATCAAGTCAAACTTCCTTTTTAAGGGAATAACCATGTAAAACAATGAACATTTTATTTTTAACCTGGTGGGGAAGAAATAACAGAACATACTGTTTGAGTGCTGGCCTGCATCCCAACTGAATGCCTTTCATGATGCAAACCTCTAAAAAATAAGATACAACAGCAAGGGAAATACACTGCTTGACAACACAGCTGAATGGGGCTACCAGAACTCTCATGGCAAGGTGTGTTGTGGGGTGCTGAACCTGCTTTCCCAACAGAGCAGCAAGGCAGAAAACCTAAATACTTCTAAGGTCAGCCTTCTGACCTTTTCTGGCAGGACTATTTAATGTGACCCAGAGTCCTTTGCTATTTCACCAGCTGGGTATTGGAGGAGGCATCATCTTTCTCATCACAGTCGGATGTGTGAAACCCTCATGCAACACTGAACAACAAGGTTGTGAATATAGGGCTTTTTTTCAGCACTTTGTTGTTTAAAGATGACTAAATGTGAAAGAGGTCCTTGGAACATTCATGAAAGAGCAACATCCATACACATGACAGAGATAATTTAGGAAAATCATTACTATAACCAGTAAAGAAACACATAAATTTGTTTCTAAATCTGAAGTTACTTAAAGTAATTTTACTCTATTATCATGTCATTTTAGAATATAACATCCTACTCACAACAGATTGTACTTCTCTCCTGTTACATTTAAAGTGGCACTCTCACGAAAATGAACTAAATTCTTACCATTGTGACGAAAAAGCAATGTAAAGAATTTTTAACATAAGCAGGTACTTCATTTTCTCTACCAAAGGAAGGCACTCAAAGTCACACTTTGTTTGCTTTGTATGTGATTTTGTTAATTTTCTAGTCATGCTTGCTTAAAGTTTTCTGTAATCCATAGGGGGTTTTGTGAAATAGCTATAAAATTGCCTGTCCTAATACCATGGAGCTAATGCTTCTAAAGGGCAGCACTGCTCCACAGCTGCCACTGTCAACCTCAAGTTCATCTGTTAACAATTATATGTCATTCTTAAAAGGCTTGACAAAAAATCTCATAAAATTTCCCAATGTCTTGATGAAGAGAAAGCACAAGCAAAAAGGTTTGAATGAGGAAGATGGGAGAGAAGAAATGAATAAACCTTTAGAAGGTATTGTAGGAAATGATGCAAATAGACAACTACTTTTTCTTACATTATTGACTGAAGGCATTGTGATGAGCCAAGGCAGTGCACAGACCCTGAACAGGCTTCAGCTCTGACCACAGGCTTCTTGCTGAAAGACTTTGAGCAAGAAAACTTTTTCAGGTCATTGTGTTCTGTTGTTTGTCTACTGACATATTGTTTCCACAGTCATAACCTTTCACAGGTAGGTAACAAAATACGGGAGTTTTTCCTCTAGTCTCAGCTCCACTACATGGAATATATATACAAATGGGAATTACCAAATATTTTTACAATATTGCTGTTAAAAATGTTCTCAGAACACACAAAACCAACTCTATTTGGAGGAAAATGTTTGGAACATTTTGTTTTGACTTTAAGTCAAAATCAGAGAATAGATTAGAAAAGATATTAAAATGAAAATAAAAATATATAATCCACCATGATTTAACTTTTCAAAATGTAAATTCCATTCAAAATTGAGAAGAAATTTGGATTAATTTTTAATTTAATTTACCCATTAATTTAAAGGAAGAGAAAGACAAGAAACAATTGCTATCCTTCTAGTCCAGTGTATGAATCATGTCCCCAGCTTACAGAAAATCTGAGACCTCACTTCTGTTTTATTCTAAGTCATATTCTTCAAACTTCCATTATTGAGGAAAACATCCTAGTTGCCAGCATATAATGATGCTGGCACCGCTTTCTCTTCCTCCCTGGCTTTGTGAAAGACTCCTGAGTTACATCATGGCTTAAAGCCCAGCTTCATTAAAAATTAAGAAAAAAGTACCCTAAATAGGAACTGGAAGATAAACTACATTTTTTCTTCAGGTCTCTCATTTTTGAAAAAGCATCCACAAGAAGATTTTTTGTGATTTTTAAAGACTTTTTTTTTTT
>VWYO01024434.1:76355-93076 GCA_013400275.1 Rhadina sibilatrix
TTTTTTTTTTTTTTTTACATCAGCAACCGACATGAAAGGAGTCACTAGCAACATGAAAATCTTGGTAAGAAATTAATTTGAGGTATAGAAAAGTAATGTTGGTCTAGGACCTAAGGTGTATAACTAAATATTATTATATTCAGATTAGGTACCAATGTTTTTTAAAGGATTAAAAATGTTTTAAATATATTTCAAGAAGAAAAAGAAGAATGTTTTGAATTAGTTTTAAACTCCTATTTTCTTCAAATTATTAATTTCATTTAGGTTTATTTCTATAGTAAAATTAAAAGACATCTTAAATGAAAAATAAAATTTTGAAATTTAAACTTTCCTTTTCTGGAAGGCAGAGATCAACTGAAAAAATTAATAAATTTTACACTACTTTTAGCTGACAGTTTCTAAAAACAGCAATTAAAGTTTTTCTTCTTTAGTGAAAGAAATTGACCTGGAAAATCTAACATCTTTTGCCATTTCTTGTCTCTTCCCCATCCTTGGCAATTTTGAAAATCCACTCAGAGGGATACAAGGGTAAAAAAAGGAAATATTTCTAGCATAGATGGATTTTTGCCAAACTAGCAACAACTTTAAAGGTCTTGACAATGGAATAAATTCAGAAAATCCAGACTAGAAAGACAAAATACAGTAGAAGGCATGAAGGTTTTCCACATGTATCATGTTTGTGTATCTGGTATATATATCAATATATAGAATGGAAGTGGACTGCAAAATTTCACCCTGAATCAGGGAATCCTGATATATATATTTACAGAAATTCTATGCAAAGATAATCAGAGTTTTTTAAAAGCCATGCTTAAATTTAAATTTTAAAGAAAAAACTTTGGCAATTAATGAGAAGGAAAGGCTAATGTGCAACATAATTTTTTAACCTTATTTTCTAGGCTTTTTGCAGTCATCTTCCATAGCAAACAAAAAGTTAAATGCATTATTTTCCCCTGAGCAGGACAGGATTACTCACAGGGGATGTCAAAGTACAGCTGGTGGTAGGAGGTAGCCTCTGGTCTCAGCTGGGCCGTATTGGTGGCTTAACACGTAACAAAGAAATAAATGAGACATTATTTGTCTACTGTTTTGATAGTATTAGACTTGTGGTGGTTACTTAACTGAATAGGGTCTCCTTGATACAGATGGTAAGGAAGAAATTATAGCATCCCAAGCTGTAGATCTGACTTGAAGTTACAAGATGGTTTGATTAATTATATTGGATCAGCATTAAAACAAACAAACAAACAAACAAACAAACAAACAAACAAACAAACAATCCCACAGGATACAATCCAAGTTACCTTTGTTCTTAAATTAATCTTTCTGTTTCTGTTAAACAGAAGGAGCCTATTTATCAATGTGAAACTTCAACCTCATTTAGTATAATAAAAAATGAGCTTTCAATGAAATGTAATGAGATTTCAAAATATATCAAAGTATCAGTACACTGACCTATTTTGGGATAAGACTGGTTTTGAAAGTCATTCTTTCCCAGGCAATTTAAGTTCTTATTGAATGACAAGGCTGTGTCTATTCGCCTTCATGGGCACTATAATATTTTGGTTTTCCTTGTTTTCCTTTATTTTCTCTGTATAGACTGAAAAATAAAGCAGAAGGATTTTCTCATTTTTAACTGTTAGGGAAATTTTGTTGTACAGACTTTCCTTGACCCTTCCTTTTGGGGACAGGGCTCCTGATGCCAGTTCACATCAGTTTTGGCACTGAGGAGGTTGCATGAATACCCCTGCTTGTGAAAAATATAATCTCTGAAAATCTGGTAGTTTCTAGCATTGCCTATGATGATAACCTGTGCTCTGCATGTTTGGCACAGGGTAACTAAACTAAAGCAAGATACATCCAGACAAGATATTTGCTCTTCCCTACCCCAAGTCTTCCCTTTAACAGGAGAAAATGTGTAAGAAGAAATGCGTTTTCTTACTTGTTCAAAGCCTAAACACATGGTCTCACAATTTATTCATTGACTGGAAGCTCCTTTTCAAGTCTTGAAGTTTGGCAGCAAAAAAATCTTCATCAGATTATTTTTCTCAAAAATCCAGTACCATGAACTGCAACATCACAGAGTCATCCACAGTTAATATTTTTCCCAGATAAATACAGAAAATCAGTACCCTAACATGTCTCAATTTCACATTTAAAATCAGTAAAGAAATATCAGAGGAGATATCAAGTTGACTGGGTTTTTTATATCCTACAATACAGTGAAAAGATTAAGATGTGAGTTTTTAATTCAGAAAAACAGAGGAGACAATATATGCTGCTTGTTAATGAAAAAGAAAACAACTAAATTTCTTGTCTTCCATTTTCCAGTTCATGTTGTATATTTATGTAGAGTTGGAAGAAACATCATATAGGTACAAGGACTAAACTTTTTGTTACTTGTTCAGATGTGACAGATATTTTTTCCAGTAAATGAAAAAGTTGTTGACTGATGCTGAAGGGTACTGGCAGATATTGAATGTGCTGAACAGTGTCCTCTATTTTTCACTAAATTAGATGTTCAGAATTAACCTAAAAATATTCCTTGATCATGACAGTATAAGAAACAGGTTTCAGACTGACTTTTCCCTAATTCATAACAACATCTATAAAAGCAGACTAAACAGTGTATAATATATTTCTGAGTTCTATAAAACAACCATTACTAGTAACCATATTGTGAATAATTCAGATAAGCTACTTTTTTTGGCTGATTTTTATAATGATTGTACTTTTACAGAAATAATAATATAGCCTTTTATATTAAGATCTGTTGCAAATATTCTGCTGTTACTTTGAAGTTGAAGACTGTTTTCCTCATACCATTGAGGCCAAACTACAGAAATTTTACTAGTCTCACTCAATTCTTTGGCAACTATCAAAGTCAAGGAAAATTTGAGTGCTAGGGTACATTTGTCATTGTAGAAATGGTGTGGGAATAGTGTTGCATTTGTGACATTGGAAGGATACAAGCAAGTCAAGGGTTTCAGGGTGAGATATTATGTCTGAGAGAGATATCTCAGACTATCCTGACAGAACTGGAAAAACCCCAAGTTCTCTCTTTGGGTCTTTCTATTCATATTTTCCTTGCCTTTTATTCTATATTTAAAAATATCTACTAACTTCTGGAAGCATTGTTATTTTTAAATAAACACCTGACAAGTCATTTTGAGGAAAACTATATTTGATTTTTTTGAAGATACACTGTGGATTAACAACATTAAGAAGAACAGGAAGGAATTAAAATAAGAATTTATCTATAACAGATTCAACCATGTAGTCTAAATATGTGTGAAGAGTTTGTATTTGGATCTGTATGTCTGAATTGCCCAACAAACATGTTAATTCAGCAGTTAATCAAGTCTGAGATGATAAGACTGCTCCTGCTCAAACCTCAAGCCTTCCTTTGTTCATCTTCTGCACTGCCTCTCCTGGGAAAAAAAGGCACAAAACACTACTTGCTGCTGAAGGTGGTGAGAAGAGCTTTTCTTCTCAATCAAATTTATGAGGCTCATTGAAGCAACAAATGAGTATCATAGGGCTTGGAAAACCCCATTTCAGTGAGTGCCAACATGCCTTTTACTATCTTATCCCTCTGAATGCTCTGTTCTCTAGGATATAGAGATTAAGAATTAGACCTAGGACATGACTACATAGCTTTCAGTTGTGCACAAAATGGAAGAAAATCTTTAACTATATGCAAGGGTGCAATATCTCCCCATTGCATATGTGGAAGAAAGTTAACTATACTGTGGCTGTGCAGGACATCACACCCATCATCTGCTTTGCCCTGGATTTAAGATCATGACTGGAAATGAAATCAGGGATCATTACTTAGAAGCACAGCTTCCTATTGTTCAGATTAAGGTAAAATCTCTGTCAGCATGTCCCTTTGTATTACATCCTTGAGAGTGAAAGGGCTGAGAAAGACTAGTTCTGCTCTGCTGTCTTCAAAGCTGAACAGCACCCAGCTGGCAAATCAAGTAAAACAAGGTTCTTTTATCAAAAGAGGTGTTAGTCTGCTGACAGCACAATGCTCCTGTAATTTGATAGCATCTCTGGAGGCAATAGCCCCAAAATCTCTCATATACACTCCTTCCTACATTGTGTGTATATATGTGTGTGTGTGTGCAGATGTGTGTGTTCATCTGTATCCTGATCTTGTGTTTTAGTGAAAAGGAACACAGGCACCCATGTCTCTTCTACCCAGTGGAGAACAAAGTCATCAGCACAGAGCTTTGCCTCAGAGAAAGCTAATGCTTATTTTGTTGCTTCCCCAGTATTTTGCATTAGGGCAAAAACATTTTGCATACGTGCCAGACAAGTTACTGAAAGAACTTGTTTAAACTCTTGTTTTCTTGTTCTACATCACTAAATCTTTCTAAAGTTATTGAGCAAATATGAAAACTTAGCACCTTCTCTCTTCCTTCTCCCAAGATGACACCATAAGTACCAGATCTCTCCCTCAACAGGATGGTGGGTTTCAATTCTATCTGCCAGTGCAGCAAATCGTATTTCTGCGCAGAACCTGGCACTGTGCATGGAATAAGAAATTCTTGCAGAGGCTGATACAGAGCAGGACATCAACTAGAATAGTAGTTTTAATCTCCCTTTCTTCCTCCTCGCTCACCATATCGTAAAGAAATAGTAAATTTCTAGTTATTTAATTACTCCTACACCAAGATCTCTAATGTTATTCCTGTATGTCTCTAAATACACACACACATACCCTAATGAAGTATTTTGCTGGTGTGAACACTAAGCACAGCGAAAGCATGCTGGGGTTTTTAAAAAATCTTCGGAAGAGTGATAAGGAAAAGCCCGGGAAAATCTCAAAGTCATACTAGAAGTTTTCTGTAAAA
Organism: Rhadina sibilatrix; assembly: GCA_013400275.1. Taxonomy (NCBI): domain Eukaryota; kingdom Metazoa; phylum Chordata; class Aves; order Passeriformes; family Phylloscopidae; genus Rhadina; species Rhadina sibilatrix. Next base: position 81,218 of record VWYO01024434.1, read on the forward strand.
ATCATTGGTTGATCTTACCATGTAATAGATTAACCACTGTTATATTTTCTTCATTTTCCAAGAAGTATCACTAATCTTGTGTATTCAGCACAGAATGAGAAGAAAAATAGGAAGTTGCACTATTTTGTTATTTCTACCTTTCAAGTTCTCCATTATGCTCATTTTCTCTTTATTCTCTATTTAGACTGTGGTCCCACACAGCCTCTGTATGTATGTGCAAAAATGATAAGAATTGCACTGTCAAAATTTGAGAAAGACTAGAGGAGCACTACTATAACTATGAATTTATTTGACTTTGTAAAAACCTTCCCTCTTGAAGGACTTAAGGATAAAGATAACAAACTAACAGAATACTAAATTGGATTTTGTATACAGTAATTTAAAAATATGTGTTAATGTAATATATAGATAACAAATTCACAGTCAATAGTTGTTAACTTTATATGTTATAGTATATAATGGTAAAGAAGTACAACACTGTTCTAGTCATTATCAGACTTGGCTATTCTCCCTGTTAAAGAAGAAAATCTATTCATTTCTAAAAATACCAACCTTGGTTATATTTGATATTCCTCTTAACCTTCAGTGAGCAAAGCATAAAATCATCAGTATACAAAAATTTATCAGGATATTAAAATAATGAAATTCACATATCAAAATAATGAAAGTTACATATCTTGATCAATTAACATTACAAATAGGACCCCCTTTTTATAAATCTTGTTATATAAACTACAGCTGCTTATCAGGAGCTCAGAGTAATCAAATTGCAGCTTACTATATGACAATTTGAAAATAACACATTAGTCACAGTTTAAAAAAAAAAAAAGACAGCGAATCACACCTAATTATTTCATTCCTTCAAAGACTTCTGCAAAATATATGGATCTAAAACATGTACTGGTTAAGGCGTTTTTCAATAGGGGCAACTGAAACCAAGGAAAGGTCTTGACTGACCACTTATAAACTTCATAATATTTGTCTGCTGTCATGGCTGCTTTTTGGAGTAGAAACACCCATTTACGAGCATTGATTTTTGCATGCACATGTGCAGTGATGGGAGTAGGTGTCTGAAAATCAAAACCATCACTATTCTGCAGATTAGTGCTATCTTGATTTTGAGACAGCTTTTGAAATAAGGTGTACATAAATATCAGGAAAGCCCAATTAGTACATCTTTTATTTGTTAATGCACTTCATACTATTTTCACTTACTAAACCAGTAGCAATCTCCCTATTTTGGCACTCTGTCATTGCAATATTATTTCATTTTGATGATGGAATAATTTATAATGAAAAACTCACTCAAATTTAACAACCGAAGAGTGCTTTGATCATGTGTAGAAAGCCTCGTCAAATAAACATTTTGCCCAGAGGTTCTACTGATTGTGTACACTGGAACTGTATTCAAAACCTGGGGGAATATCAACAAGAAGAGCTGCACTGGGGACAGATATCTCTGCTTGCTGAGCACAGCAATGTGCAGTGAGTAAAGACTCCCTCAGGAGACATGTCAGCTATGAATAAGAATCAGTGCTGCATCTTCAGTAACACAAAGGAAATAATGCAGCCTCTAAATGATCAAAAAACACTTTTTAATGTTGTAGCTGCTTCTTAATGGGTAGTCAGTCCTTTGCAGGTCCCTGTTTTGAAGTGACAAAATTTCACAGTTTATATTAATTTTTATTTTGTCCGAAGTTGTGCAAGAATCTTTGGTAAGGTAAAAAGGACTTTTCTATTTCTTAGGACTTTTCCACACATATGCATTAAGATGCTGAAGACACATGAAGTAGCTAGTTCTTCTATTAGTGATTCCCATACATGTGAAACTCATTTTAAAATTATGAATACCTTAGCATTTGAGAGCCAGTTTGAGCTTAGCATTGTAACTGCTGAAGTATTAAAATTAATTTCTTCTTTCTGAATACTTCTCTTTGTTTCAAATGCATGAGAGAGCATGGTATCAGGAAAACCCAGGATACTCCAAATTTTAGTTTTTATTAGTCCCCATACTTAGTCTTTTATTTTGCAACATACTATTGTTTTGGCTTGACACTGACCAGATGCCAGGCAGACACCAAAGCCACATACTCACTTTCCTCAGCAGCTGGACAGAGGAGAGACCATAGCAAAGAGTTCATGGGTTGAGATAAGGACCGGAAGAAATCACCCATCTGATGCCATCATGGGCAAAACAGGCTCAAATTAGGGATAGTAGTTGAATTTGTTACACTAATAATATCAGAGCAAGATAATGATAAGTAAAATAAGACACTCAAAAACACCTTCTCCCTACCCTGCTCTCCTTCCCAGGGAGATGGGGAATGGAGATTATGCTCAGTTCATCACATTTTGTCGTTCCCACTGTTCAGGGAAAGGAGTCCTTCCGCTGCTTCAACAGGGGGTTCCTCCTACAGAAGAGAGTTTTCTGTGAGCTTCTCCAACATGATTCCATCCCACTGGCAAACATTCCTTCTCAAACTGCTGCAGTGTGGCTCACTCTTCCACATAGTGCAGTCTTGCAAAGACAGGCTGCTCCAGCTTGGACCCTCTCTCCATGGGCCTCCCATAGGTTCACAGCCTCCTCTCAGGCATCCACCTGCTCTGGCATCGGCTTTCTCCAGGGGCTCTGGCTGGATCTCTGCATCCCTGTGCATGTCTGTAGGCTGTAGGGGAAGCAGCTGCAGCTGCTTTACCATGCTGCAGTGGAATCTTAGCTCCTGGAGCACCTCCTGCCCCTCCTTCTGCACTGACCTTGGTGTCTGCAGATTTGTTCCTCTCACATGTTCTCGACCTGCTCCTCTCTGGCCACAATTTGAAGTTCACAGTAATTTTTACTTTTTTTTTCTTTCTTAAATATGTTATCACAGCTGCATTATCATAATTTCTAGCTGCCCCAGCCTTGACCACTGACATGTCCATCTTTGGAACATCCAGGGTTGGCTCTGCCAGACATGGTGGAAGCTTCCAGCAGCTTTAGCAGAAGCCACCTCTGAAGATCCCTGCTACCATAAGCCAGGCCAAACAAACCCAGTATAACTACTTCTTTCACAGGATATTCTGAGTTGGAAAGGGACTCACAGGGATCATCACATTTAGCTCTTAAGTAAGTGGTCCATACAGGGCTGCAGTGAGGAGCTAAAATCAATCCCTCTCTTCCTACGGGGTACAGGGTATAGTGTTTCCCTCTCCAATTTTTTATCTAGCCTAGTAGTGAAAAACCTATAGATGATGATGATGATGATGATGATGATGATGATGATGATGATGATGATGATGATGATAGGATTATATCAAACTCCTGAGCATAGGTCTCAACTCTCAGTCCAATTCCCAAATCTGTAAATTTAATTGTGGGCCTCACTTTACATCAACTCAGCATGAAGCTGAGGAACTTTTGAGTAGATGCTGTCATCACTCATCCTAATACACCTGGAATTTCTTGTTGCTTTAAGAGGTATTTAGTTACTACTTTAACACTGTAACCCATATGAAGTTTGGGTACACAGTTTGTAAATCAGGATTGCTGGTCAACCTAATCTTAGTTATCAGGATTTACCAGGAGGCAGGTAAGCCAAACATTCAAACAGAAATAGGAATGGGATCTACAATATAAAAACCCCTAAACAATAAAAATAAATAGTAAAAATTGAAAAGCAAGAATTTGGTCACAGAACATTGTGAGTAATGTTGGGACATGTGTGAGAGTACAAATTGGAAAATGCACGCACATTCACACACACCCACAATCTTACCTCACATCTGCTGACTTCTAGATACAGAGTTGAATTTTGTTGTTCACACAAGAACATTTAACAGGTAACATAAAAAATGTTTCATATGGCAAAAAAAAATGTATCAGAATGGAAAACTGCACTTTTAAATGAAGATCATACATCTGCTTTTTGCATGTTGATTCCCTCTCCTTACCCCAAGCTATCAAAATTATAAATTACTCTATGAGTGCTTCAACCTATCTATAGTCAATTCTTTGCAAGTATTGGTAGCTGTGATATAATTCCTTATAGATACCAAATGAAACGATTTTCACTTTGACAACAAGGTAACTATTTGTAGAGGACAGAATGGGAGCAAAAGAATACAAAGGTTCACTGCACTATGACATAGCATAGGAACAATGAGTTATTCATAATTTCCAATACTGGAATGAGAGGAAGTATCCAGTTTCACTGCAAAAGACCAAATATGCTCTTTTATAATGAAATTCCCCTTTCACAAACCCTTTTCTGCTTTATACACCCCACAGGCTTCTTGAATTAGTCACAACAGAAGGCATACTTTGAAAGGAAAATACCACAGGTCATCCTCTTTTTCACTGAGATGTACAAATAAATAATCTAAAAAAATGTTTTTATTATTTTTCTGTTCAGTGCTGAGAAGAAGGCACCCAAATTAACTACCAAGCACATGGTTTCTCTGTAGTCTGGTAAACAAGCCATCTACAGCCAATTTTTCTTGCTTCTTTCTTTCTTTCTTCCCTCACTTTTCGTCCTTATTAATATGCAAAGCAAGTTGTAGGAGGGATTTTCTTGTCCTCTTGCTCACTAGCTGGAGGGTTATTCCACTGCAATTCTATTTATAGATTTGCTTTCAACTGCAGTGGGGAATTCACCATTTGCTGTTCAGCATTTTATTCTCAGCTAGCCTCCTGGGGGCACACCATTTTAATAAATTCTATGAATGGTACTGTGGCTACCTTTAATATTCCATCTGTATTCTTACAGGACAAATAAGATTTTTTCCTTCTGACAATTTCTAAGGTAAAAGACCATGTTTATTAATTTTATAATAGAAATACAATGGAAGTAAAGGATCTTGCTTCTGTGGAAAGATTTTTATACCTTTTTTTCTAAAAAAAATAACTGTTACAGTGTTGAAGAAAAGCTGCCACTGGGATATTGCAGGCAAAAGTTAAAAAATGTGATACTAAATTTATTCTTGAAAAAAGATGACTCTTTTGATATGGTATCATCACTTGGCACAAGATCATCATATATAAAAAGATGTTTCTCTGCTATAAACTGCAAGCTCAGTTCTTGGTTGCAGCTACTCGTTTGATTGTGTTTTTCAGTTGTTTGCATCTCTTCACATACTATTCCAGCAACACACAGGGATCTGAACTGCATATTTGGAGGCCAACAGTGACTTTTCATCAGAGCAATCAAGTTCAGACTGCCATAGAAGGGGAGCACAAAACTCAGCAACAACAGAGAAAATTCCAGGTATTGAAAAAACTGAGGAGAATACCTCTACACTTTCCCTATAATAACAGGGATCTGGGGCAGCAGAATAACCCATCCAACAGCATGTGGAAAATGTTCCCAGGTAGAGCTGATTTCAGCTTTCCTCAGCTATTGTGATTTCCTCTTTGTTGTTCCTGCTCCTCTACAACCCTTTCTGGTCATCACATGCTGCATCACAGAAGAGGACAGTGAATCATGCCAACTACAAAGAGCTGGGAAAAAACACTTGAAGGGCTGGCTGACATGACACCCCACTGCTTCTATATGGGCCAAATGAAATACAAAATTATACCTTTGAAGGGTAAACGGAGGATCCCCACAAATTATCTTCTGTCTTTGGGTAAATTTTTACTGTAGTCATTGAACTGATTTAAACAATTTTGTGTTTAACTACACTATAATTAGTGAACATTGGACAGTGTCCTACCACTATAACTTGTTCTACAAGGAGTCTGAATAGATACAAACACCAGCCAATTTTTTATATACACTTAGACCTGCACCAATCCTCAGCCTGGCTTTGGGTCCATGACCCAGCCCAGCTCAGCTGCCTAGAGGTAGCATCTGAGCTGTCCCATCCCAGGGTGGCTATGTGACCATGGCGGGTCTGTTTTTTATCTCATCACCAAGAAAAACCTCACTCCTTGGAGAGAGTCTCAGTTTCTGGCATCGCTGCCTCCAGCAAGTTTGACCCCTCTGCAGACAAACCTGCTTGTCCTCCATTCCTCCTCCCTCATTTTGTGCCCACGAATCACTACTGCTGAGTAGTTGCAATGTGGATTTCCCCTTCACATCTTTTAGAATGCACATTATTCTCTTTTTTCTCCAACCGTGGATGTTGGACCTATAGCCTGCTCTCACTGAAAACAGAAGCAGCATTTGCAGGATGAGAGCATGAGCTCTGAGAGGCACATGGCAACAGACTCTGCTCAGAGGAGCCAGGCAACTTGACGTCAGGGCTCTCCTGTTGAAAATAAACTTGCCATGGAGCACCAGAAGAAGCACTAGAGGGAAATCTTTCACACCCAAAACACCTCCACATTTTAGAGAATGCCATGCTCAGCTCTTAATGCTGATATACAGAACATCTCTGGGGAAAGATACACTGAGGGTAGACATTTCCTGTGTTGAAAATCCATGTCTTGAAGCATGAAAGGTCTCCACTTACATGGAAAATAATAATAAAGAGGCTTTAGTATGCACACAAGCAAAACACATAGTTTTTTATAACATACTGCTAAGGATCCAGGGCATCTGCCTACTAGCATCAGGTTTGCTGACATAGTTGAAGTGAAAATTACGTCATAATTACTTAACCCTTCCTTTTGTATTCCTACTTACCTAATCCATGGAGCGAAAAAGCAAGCAATGCAAACTGACTGATTTTATTGACTAAAATGATTAGGGGAAATATTCAAAGTTAGGTTTCTGCCCCAATCACTTCTATCTGTAAGGAATAAAGGTGCACTGTTTTCTCTGGTGAACCCATACCTGAACCCCTGAATTGCCAGACAAAATTATATTGCAGTTCTGGCCAGATTTGCACTTTGAATTCCTGCTTTTCAGTTTCAGCCTGCACTGGGTTAAAAGTTCATCTGTGCTTCCAGTGCTTAAATTGGGTGCTGCTTCTTCAAAATCCAATACAATTTTTTCAATGAGAGATATTTTCTAATTGAATTGAAGGAAAAATCCGAGATACAACTTTTTTTAGCTAGCTTTTTTTTAGCAACTGGATTTTAACTAGAAATTCAAGCAGTGAAAAGTATATGCCTTTACATATTCACTGGTCTTAGCTTTCTCCTTGTCACTCCATGAAGAAGTCTGCATTTTATTTTTGAAAGAAATCATACCATGCTGGAGAATGAAAGGAAGCACAGTACAATGATTGGAGTGATAACAAGAACTTGGGAGAGACTATTTTGGCCTGATAGCTATTTCAGGTATGTCCCTGGGCTTTTAGCTTCTCTGACAATACTGTCCTCTTAGTACAGCTTTGAAAACAAACTCCCATGGCATCTACTGCATAGGTTTCCCTCTGCCTGCAGTGCAGAACATTCTGCCACAGCCAGATAATCTAATGTTCTGCTCAGATGAAGCCTGCAGAAGAAAACCTGGAGCCCACTGACAATGCTGTGAGTTTCTATCTCTGTTCAAAGAAGGGTCAGCCTGAGCGCCATGTGAGCAGCACCAAACCTACAGATGCTGTGGGTGTTCAATCCTCATGGAGATGCTTACTTTGTTAAGCCCTACCGAACACACAGGTAAATGAAGGGGAGAGTGCAAGCCTGAACCTGAAAAGTTCAGGGTGGTTTCTCTATTTCTGAGCAAATACCACTGGCATGGCATGTCAAAGATGGAAATTGCTCTGCCTTGCCAGAGGGAGAACGAATGCAAGAAGGAGCACAAGCAGACAAAATTGAAAACAAGATGAAACATTATGTTCCTGTGCTGAAAGGAATGAGTAGCACTAAAAAGCTGGATGAAGAGTGAAAGTTCAAAGAAAATATCCTGTCTTCTCCCCCAGCAATTTCCACACTTACAGTAACTGTAATATATGGTTAATGACAGAATTCAGGCTGGCGCTGACTCAGGAATAAAGACTATTTACAGCCCCACAGTGCTCCATATAATACTGTGAGAAAATGGGCAGAGGATAATGGTTCTGAATTTCCTATCCTGTTAATCTCACCATCGCAAATATTCTGGTTCCTATGTCCATTTTAGAAAGTGATATGGTACATTTTCTCACTATCATTACATGATTTAAATGTTTTCTTCTTTGTCCACCCACAGAAAGTACTAGAACAGGAGGCAGAGCTGTTCCAACCACATGGTATTAGAGAAGAAATTGAATAATTCTTCTGAAAGCTTGGGACATTACAAAATCGGTTCGGACTGAAGGCATTCCATGTCACTAATAGCAGCTAGGAAGTAGAAGCACACCACTAAATTTATAAAAATAATTAATTAGCACAGGTTGAGACAACAAATACCAACCTGATATATTGTCTCCAGTATTTAAGTCATGGGTAAACACTGAAAAAGTTTGCCTCTGCCTCTTGCGTGGCCACTCTTCGAGATTTTCAAAACTTAGCTGGGCCAGGCCTAGCACAAGCTCAGGTTAAGTTAAAGTTTGCTCTCTCTGAGAAGAGGACTAGACTACACAAATAACACCTAATCTCTTTTTCTATTATTGTACTTCAACAAAATTTAGGTTAAATTTATTAAAAGAGCCAATACAGAAAGACAAAGTATTTGATTTTTTTTTTCCTCAGCATAAATACCTCTTCTACCTTGAAAGTATTAATAAGAATTAGTTTGAGTGAAGTATACAGAGTTCTCAGCCATGTATGCTAGAAAATAAAAGATGATTGATATGTACTGAAAAACACATCAATGATCTTGCACTAATTAATGCAGAGCAATATATACACTGACATGTAAATTATATACTATTATAAGCACACACACAATGATAGCGAAAAATACACTAACAGCACTTCTTTTGCACTACTTCACATTATTTTATGATGAAAATTTTAGCAAAACAGAACATCACAATTAAATTTATTCTTCCCCTCATTCACCCTTTCTGCCTTTACACAGCAGTGCAGTTCCACTGATACTCATAAAACCTGATTTCTGCTTTACACTTAAGTAAAAATCAAAATTGTATTCATCAGATGGAATAAATTAATTTCAAGAACATGACGTAATACAAAAGGATGAAGGCAAAAATTTTGAACATGGATGTGAGTAAAAGGCTATATAATTACATGAAACAAGGGTTCAATGCAGCAGAAGCTGAGTACGTGTCAAAAACATCATAAGAGGTGCAAACAGAGTCAAACCTGCATGGCATATGAAGCAATCCTTTTGCACCAGTCAGTGTTGGTAAAATTTGCATTTTACTGATGCAAATCCTACCCCATTTGGTAGGATTTGCATTAGCAAAAAAGTCCCAGGAAACTATTTAGTGTAAGACCATAGAAACTATGACCCCTGAGAAAGATCCAGTGAGCTGGCATTGTTCAGATGGACAGAAATAGATTGAGAACATGTTAATAACAGACAATTAGTTGTCCTTTTATCAGCATAATTATGATAGTTCACAATAGCTAAAGAGATTGATGAATGTTTCTACAAGTGAGGAATGTTCTCAAGCACAAAGAAGCTCACAAGGCACATGGGGTGAGGTTTTGTGAAGACATCTGATTAAAAAACTAATATGAGATACACTGTCTCAAATGTTACACAAGTGTTAATTACTTCTTGAGCTGCTTATTTTCAGTTGTCCAAAACTGCAAAAATTGGAATGCTAGCAGTAAAAATCCGCAAATGTGGGCTTATTATACACCTTACTCTGAAAATTTATTTCTGAGTTAGAGCAAAAAACAAGTGGATGAAAAGAAGAAAAGGTAGAGATCTTTGGTAGATTCTTTCTTCATTTTCTTAAGGGCTGTACTGTTAATTTTGCATTGAAAAAAGTAACGTTAAAATTGAACTGAAGGCATTTTTTGTAGGAGTTCAAAGCAGATATAAATTAAAAAGTTCTCAAAAATTAAAATTCTATAAATGTTGCTTTTGCAACGGGAGTTTTATTTTAAAGAATATAAAGAATCAAGTACTGCAAAGGAGTATGATTTCAGATATGATTTACTAAGTAGATGTTCTAGAGTGCAAAGAAAATTAGGTTTTTACAGAAGAAACATGTATCCTGATTTATACATAGTGGAATAGAGCCATCAGTTTTCTAAAGCCAGACTTTATGGCTTATGAATTCATTAATTTAGTTTGCTCTTTCAATCTGCATTTTGTAGAGAAAATAAAAACATCAAAACCTAAATTATCTCCTCTGCATAGCACAAATAATTTTTAAAAAAACATATTAGCTTGGCTGGTGAATCCAAACATATCTGGAAAAGAGATAAATAAAGTAAAATTTTCTTGAGGGAGTATTTTCCGCAAATAGTCTTTGTCACTAAGTTGAGTATCTACCAAAGCAATTGAAATCAAAAGACTTAAGCGAGTCTGTCAGCCTCTGAGTATATTTTCCTTTAAGCTTATTTCATCTTTACTTATTCTTAAATTTCAGTGCTACACAGCAAAAATGATGTGTTACGTTTTAATTATACAGATCATAACTAGAATTCCACTTTGAATTTTTGCATACCAAGACAGGATTGTCTGATTACTTTCCTGTTCCTTGCCAACCCATTCAGTACTAGCACAAATATTGTTTTAGACAACAGACAACTTACAGAACTTACGGAGTTCCTGTATCTAGGGCTTTCTCATGCAGGGATCTCTAATGACATCAAAGTTTTTAATGAAAAAACTATACAATTCACCTTATGTGGATATTTATGGAAAGCACTTCATGCTGGCTATAGAAAAAAAAATTCATTTGATATATAACATCAATTAAATGTGATGCATCCACTCAAGACAAAATTAAAATGCAGCATTTCAGGCTTTTGAAACTGAATGAATAAAGCAAAATCAGCAAATGTCTTGACCAAAACGCTATAGTTAACCTCCAGATTTTGCACAATATGCTGAATGAACTTTGTTGGAAATTCAATGTTAGGCCAACAGTAAAGTTCTCCTGATTTACGAGGAGTCAGGATTTAATCCAGACTCTACAAAGTATCCAAAGAACTATTTTATTCCCAAACATTCATCTTGTGCTTGACTTTCAAGTCTAATTTGATTTTCTTCATGAGACAAAGGAAAGAGAACAAACAAATCATTGAGAAAAGCTGCTTCTTAAGCGGTTCTTTGTTAAAGTTTTTCAGGGAATTAACTGTAGCAAAAGATCATCCACAGTAAAGGAAAAGATAAAAGGAATAGAAGTGATTCAAAGCTCCTTAAAGTAGCCACCTACCTTTACAGAAGATTAGGTGGGAGAAGTTTTTCAGCCACTAAACATGTCACAGACATTCAAATTGTTCTCATTTGTCCTGTGTAGTTTCATTCTGTTCTCACCCTCTAATGCAAAGAGATAAAAAGGTTGATACTGGGAATGGTATAAATCTGCTGAATGCCTATGGAAGACTGCTTTATACAAAAGCTTTGAACAAATAACTGCATTAAAAGAATTTTTGTATTTCACATCAAGCTAAACTCTACAATCATAGAGGAAAAAGAGAAAGGTCAATTTGATTGATGCTCATACTTCCAATTAATTTCCACCTAGCTATGAAAGCCAGAGCAGATTCAATCACAGTAATATATTAATAACCAATGTGTGCTTGGGTCTGCATTTACAGCAGCAAACCAAAAGTCAGTCTGCACACTTAACTGCCTCATCTGAAGTGCATAAAAGTACTTTTACAGATCTAGTGAATATATTTTTTTTTCCCAGAATGTCTTTGCAGCAGTATCATAGAAATATTATAGAAATACTATGCAGCAGAAATAGAAATATAGTACTATAGAAATATTTGCATTAAAGTTTATCATAAAGGTTTTGAGAGCAAGAGTACACATTAAAAAAAACTCCATCATGGCCTCACTACCTGAAAACATCAAAATTCTACCAGAAGCTCAGAGCTCAGTATAAATGGTACAAAGCAGAGTAACACACAAAGGT
>VWYO01024434.1:93132-103301 GCA_013400275.1 Rhadina sibilatrix
AAAAAAAAAAAAAAAAAAAAAAAAAAAAAAAAAAAATTAATAATAATCCCGTTTTTCTGAGATAACTAGAAGATGTCATTAAACAAAAAAGGCATCTGTTGCAAATACCCTGTTGATGAAAATTTTGAATTTCAGTGCAGCAGAACAGGAACTATACGAAAGCAAAAAACTATAAGTGAAAAACTTACATGCTTTCGCTCAAAGACTTATTCAGAGGTGGCAAACACTGTTAGAGTTTGGACTTTTGCACATTTCAAAAATCACAATTCAGTTTCTGTTCCAGCTGAAGAAACTATGAAGTTGATCAATACATAAATTTCAGACCTGCATTTTATTTCATTTTGCCCATGACGTAATGAGTGTGAGACAGGACAGATTCAAAATAACATTTGTTGCTCCAAGCATGTGAATGACACCAATTTCATAAATCACAACTCCCAAGATATGCAGGACCAGAAACAGATTGTTTTACTCTCTCCTTCCTCAGTCTGGTTTTTGAGAAAAGCCAACAGAACACCTCCTTAGAGATCACCACCATTTATCTTCAAAGATAGAGAAGACTAATTTTTTACACAGCAGAGCCTCTAGGCTTCACAAAGCTGTGTTACAGAGTGAGATTTTGGAAAACTATGCAGAGAAAATTTCAAGGTATGAAAATTTGAACTTGGAGGAAATTTAGTCATGGAAAGCAGTGTTAAACTGAGCAAACAATACACTAGTTTCTAACACACATGACTATCAGACAATCCCACGTACATGTTAGGTACACTGGAGTGTCTTAGGCCTAATCCTTCTTTTCCAGGAACTCCATTTTGCCTAGAAATCTCAGTCTGGCAGCCATCTGTCACCACCTTAGTAAATCCCAGCCACCCAAATGTATTTGTCATTCCCATGTTTTCTGAACAGCTCCAGTTTAAATAGATTTTTGCAGCAAAGAATTTCAAATACTTTATAACTATCTGTACAGCCTCATTGTGAACTGCAGGCAGAGGAATACAACAGCACAGAAATCCTTATCTGCCTGAAGCAGCAGAGCTGTGCATGCTGTCCTCTGTGACCGTGACATGGAAAGAGTGTAGTTAGGAACTGGGACAGGCTACCCTTGATGCTGCTTTAAAAAATGAACACAATTTAACTTTTCCTAGGACAGCTCTGAGAGGAACAAAACAATCACAAGAAGGGCAGTCCTCTCATCTCTGCTGGATGCTATGCTTTCTCACCTGAGCAGAGAAGCTGTAGTAGTATTTAGCAAATAACCTTCTGTTGTCCTCTGTAACTATTGACCATGGTTGCTTGTGTTAAGTGAGTTTTTTCTGCAATTTCAGTCTCTTTTTTTTCAGTTGAAAGCATCCATATAAATACATTGGTAGAAACAAATTCTTTTGGCTAGAAGGGAATAGAAAGGCATTTCAATCCTACAGAGACTTTGCTCTAATTACTAGGTTCCCCTTCTTCATTTCAGATAGCTAAGATCAATATTTCAGTATGTCAGTACTGTGGCAAGAAGACAAATATGCAAATGATAACTTCTGTAAATTTCAAAAAACCACATGAATTGAATCAGAATATAAATAACCTGAGATGATTGATAGAACACGGAGGAGCTTTTTGTTCCAGTAAGCTATTTCATGGTCAATGAAAATACAGATTCTGTCACAGGTAACTTCTGTCTTCAGCAACATGGGGAACTGTGATTATCTTGTTGGTACTGCAACTCAGTACTATTCTTATTTGCTCTGCAAGATTATGAACAAAATAAACTTTCAAAGGAAGTGTCTTCTCTAATCATTCACAAAGACAAGTTGTGCAATTAGATGTTTTGCACTTTACACAGTGCTCTAGTTTCTGACACTTTCTTTGTTGCCACTATTCTCTGTTAACGCAGTCTTGACATTGTGGTTTCTAAGTCAGAAAAAAAATGTAGTCCTTGGGAGCAGCTTCAGTTTTCCTCTCACAGAGACCTTTTGATAACTAAAACTCTTCTGATGGAGCTGCAATCAATTAGCAGCAGACTATGTTGGCGAGTTTTCCACTTAAAAAAAAAAAAAAAAAAAAAAAGGAGTTCTCATATCCAGAGAGTAAAAGACTTTAACTTGCTTGCTATACATACCATTCAAACTCATTTTAGCACATACCTGTTCTAACTTCCTGACAACATTGGAAATATAATAGCAACCATGAAGAAGTAGTGATGATATTTTTACCATCCCCAAGAGGAAGGTCATGAAGAAAATCTGATGCTTGCCAACTACTTTTATTTTCCTTCCCATAAAACAAGGTGAAAGGATTTTTCTTTCAAGTATTCTTAGATGACCTTTCTGTACCCATGTAAAATCACAGGTTTGAGTATTGGTTATGCTACAGGATACTTTTGATATACACATGCACATACATACAGACAGCATCAATGGATCTATATCCAAACCTTGATATGGTGGCATCTTTAAATACTGGCAATTACAAGGCCAAGGGAGGAAATTAATTTTGTTTTCTAAACTCCTATACTTGTCCACTGTTGTCATAATTAACACTCAATTACATCAGTATATATTTCAGTCAAGAATTACAAGAATTATATTATATCAGGTACACATCAAACAAATAAGAGCAGGAACTTGAGACATATTTCAGACAAATTGAGTTGTTAATGATTTTTAAAAAGACAGATAACTAGCTAACTGCTAATCCTTCAACAAGGCTGGTAAGTAAAAAAGTGATGAATGGTTTTAAAAGACCCCAAGAATCCTTAGCCTACTTTTAATCTGGCCAATATTACATGGAAAAACAACCTAACATAATAAAAAGTAGTATTTAAGGAGAGATTTTATAGATTATTTTCACAACATTTTAGAACTTCAGTAAACATTCCAACTTTTTCAGTGAAAGTAAAACAAACAAAAATGCAACATGATTTCTAATGATATAAAATGGTGTGCTGATTTTGGCAGGGATAGAATTTATTATAGTCACAGTACCTAGTATGAGGTTATGGTTTGTGCTGAAAATGTTGTTGACAATATTGAGATATTTCTGCTATTGCTGAGCAGCTCTGACTCAGAGACAAGGTTTTTTTCTGCCTACAGAATTGACCAGCCAGTGGGGAATTTGGGAGTACACAAAAAGTTGAGAGGAGACACAGCTGGGACTGGTGACTGCAACTGACCAAAGGGTTATTCCAAACTGTATCATATCATGCTCAGCACGTAAAGCTGGGGAGAAACAAGGCATAAGGTGATACTCAGAATGACCGTGTTTGTCTTCGCAGTCACCATTACACATGGTGGGGCCCTGTCCTCCCAGAGATGGCTGAACACCTGCCTGCCTGTGGGAAACAGTGAATTAATTCATTGTTTTGTTTTGCTTCTGTGCATGGCTTTTGCTTTCCCTATTAAACTGTCTTTATCTCAACCCAAAAGTTGTTTTATTTTCTTATTTGTGCTCTTCCAATTCTCTCCCTGATCCCAAAGGTGAGAAAGGGAGCAAGCAGCCATGTGGTTTTTTGTTGCAAGCTGGGCTTAAACTGTGACAGAGGGGAATAAGGAATTGATGGTAACTGCTACTAAGGGAAGACATTATTATATTTGGTGTGATATGAATGAGAAAACACTGCCTTAGAAATATTTGGAGAAAATTTAGAAAAATCTATAAATATTACTCATCTGTCTGTGGCAGATTACACAGCTTTCACACCACTGTCCAGAAAGGCTTAAGCTAGTTTGTGAAAGAAGGATTGGTCTCCATTTCAGTTTACAGCAATGCAAAGAAACGGGACCTGTGCCCTTGCCTTATAACCCATTCAGAAAACTACTGGTGTGCACTGCTGGCACATGCAGCACTTTGGAAGCAATCATTAAAACAGCTGCCTGTACAAGGTGATTAAAAGTGCACAGCACAAACAGGAAGTGACTTGAGAAAGTGACTTCTCTCTCACCCCATGCCAAATTGGTAGTACATATTGGTTCTCATACTTAATATTTCATTTATTGATGCATTTATTTCCCAACACCAGGGGAACAGCATGCTGGCTACACATCAGAGCAGTTGGCACTCCTCAAAAATGCATATTTCAAGTGTCCTTGCTCATTAGACATGAGAAGATCAAGATGCATGTAAAAAAGCCCAGAAGTACTTAGCAGGCTTTCTTTGAGTTTGCGTAGGGTACTGTGAGTGTAGTAAAATTTAAGGGTGTGTAAAAAGCCATCTATTATGACAGCAGAGCAAAAGGGGAAATAATAAGAGTCCAATGTCTTCTACAAATATTAGCTTCCTGTTAAAACTGGAAAGTTGACAGATTGCTCAGTGCAATTAATTTTGTTGCCTTATCAGTGACCGGGGAAGTCAATTGCAAAAACAAAACAAAAAACCCACAAACAAGCAAACAAACAAAACTGAAAAAAAACCCCACACCAAAACCAAACATACTAGATTTATGATCACATATTCAATAATGAGGAAGACATCAGCTGGGAAAAAAAGTCAACGTCCCCTAGATCTCACGCTGGTGATCAGTACAGAGCTGAATTATGATTTTTTAGAAAGTATCCCTAGATCTCATCCCACTGCCATAAGTAGTATTGGAAACTAGAAAAAGAAAATGTTAGGCATAATTGGTTGAATCTAAGTTTTTATTTTATTCAGTAACAATGTTCCATGAGAAACAGTTACCAATTTCATAAAATCAGACAGAGAAAAGAGAAAGAATTTAAAAAATACTAATGTATTGTTGAAAATAATTTGGAGTCAGCAGATCAAAAATTTTCAATTATTCCTGCCCATTGTTTAATTTCATAGGAAAGTAGAATAACTAATGGTATAAGTAATATTTTTCCTTGAGTGTGTACTCACAGCATTCCTTCCCATCTTGGTTCTTAATTGGCAATTAGGCATCCAACTCAACTTTTCAGAAAGTAGCAGCCTTACATCCAGCTAGCACCTTCAAATTCTTCCTCTGATCATCTTCTGGAAGCAAGGGACAATCAATAAACACATTAAAAAANAAAAAAAAAAAAAAAAAAAAAAAAAAAAAAAAAAAAAAAAAAAAAAAAAAAAAAAAAAAAAAGCAGAAAGTATAAAACTTTTTGAGAGGCTAGCAAGAGGAAGACATGCTCTGAATCCCTTTTCTAAGTTCTTAAATTAATATTCATTGCATGCTTCAGGAATCCAAAGTATTTTGTGTCCAACTGTGAATCCAAATGCAAAAGGGAAATTTTTCTTGTGCTGACCACAGGACCATCTGTCATCTAGGACTCTGTTCAGAATAGCCCTAGAAGATCTTACACCCATTTCTCTTCTCTGGGACACAAATTGATTACCAATTCTGGCAGAATTTCAAGCAATTTGAATATGAACTAAAAATACATAATTTAAAAGATCTGTGTTTATTTGAGACCATTAGTAATTCAATGCCAGCAGAATGCTACTAAGAGATTTTAAACAAACCAATTGCTAGGAAGGAGAAATTGCAGAAAACACTCAATCTAAAGATATGTCAGCTAAAATCTGTACAAAGTGATTTGACACATGAATAATTTTTGTGGCAGACTACATGTTAATTTTGTTTGAAAAATGGATAATTTTCTGAAGAATCTCACAGGTAATGGATTTTATTTTTTATTTCTGTGAAATGGAGAAAACCGTATTGTTGTACTAAGAATCTCTCATGTTTCAAGACTTTCAAAGAACAACAGTAAGAGGCAATTATAAACAAAGCCTGGAAAAATCACTTCAACGTAATGCATTGGCCACCTCTGCATCCTGGGGAAAAAGGATCTTTGATACAGTCCTTCACCAAATGCTTTAAAGAGGATGCTGAGGAAATTAGAGTGCACTTATACTGAAAGTTTGTGGTTTTTTTTTTTTTTCCACCCCAATGTAGTTCTGAGGACTCTGTAGCACAGAAGAAGCAAAATGCAAATTGACTCCCTAGTGGCTTAGGGTCATGTGTGATTTCAGTTTTGTTGGGCTGCTGGGACTGATGTGGTGTTTGTCAGTGTCTCAGGACATTTGTATCTAAGACATGTTTCTTAACATTTAAGATAGAAAATGGCCAACAGAATGGGAGAATGTTAACAGTTCTTTCCACATTAGGAGACATAAAGGAACATTCTGTTTTAAGAATCAAGGCAAGAAAAAAATTCCTCTTGTAGTCCATTAAAGCCTGAAACTATTTTCAGGTGGTAGAGAAGACATGGAAGATCATAATACCTAAAGACACACAAAATTGGAAATAAGATTATTAAAATAGAATTGATATGAAAACAACATTTTTTTTCCCTGAAGAATAAACAAGATCCAGGTGACAACATAGCATCTTGTTTCTGCACAAGCCCTTGTTGCAGCATTGCCATATTGAGCAACATCTTAACCACTAGCTTCTCTGGGAACAGCCAAAGAAGTTCTGCTAATTTATTCTGGCCAATGATTGTATACAATCTTAATCAAAGTGTGAAATTAAAAACAAACAAACAAAAGACGCTTTTCTGTTATCCTGCAATTGCTTCAAATAACAGAAACAGAGATGCCCTGATAAAAACCCAGGTCTGTTTTTCTATTGCTATCAATGCTCCAGGAGTATGAAGACAGCGCAGTGAGACCAGAGTATTACAGAGTTTGCTCAGAGTTGTATCAGTCACATTCAAAACATGAGAAGGTGCATAATATTCTGACAAATACATCAGAATTCAAGCATCTTCTCACTTTCCAGGCTCTGCCTGTCCTATTTCTAAAAGAAAAATTTTGCCTGGGAAGATACTGCAGGATATCATCCCCTAAAGACAGAGATAAAGACAAAGTGAGAACAAGCTTGCAGAGTCCTCCTAAATAGGAATGTCTACGGTGCATCTGAACACAGAGTTCCTGTTCTCACAGCCCATGAACAAACTCTCACATTTACTCTCTTGATTTCATTTTTTAGAGGAATAAAAAAACTGTAAAAAAAATGCTGAGCCATGCAAGGTTAATATTTATTCTATCTCAAGCAATACTGAATAGCCAGTGTGCTCTGTCAAACTACATACATACAAAAGGAAATGGTTAAAAATTCTGCATATCCCATATTCAGGGAAAACTGAATGAATTCTTCATATTGTCAAATGCCACAAACATGTTTTTCAAGTGAAAAAGATGATATGTTTGCAGAAAATCAAAGATGTGTCTGTATATTTAGAAATTAATAAAACTCTGATATTTGAAAGACAACTTCTTTTTGCTCAGCGGATCAGGGTTGTTGGATTAGATGGTCCCTTCCTATCCAAAGCCTTCTCTGTTTCCATGAATTCAATTTTTTTGCTCATTTGGATCTGGTCTTTCTTGCCCCAAGAAAACATTTCAAAAACATCAATCTCACAGGGTTTTTAGTGCACAATATGTTTTAGGAATCTAGGTTTGAGCAAGTAAACTTTCCACAGCTCTCTGTAAAACCAAACACAGAATAAATGTTAAATTGGAAAGTGGTTTTGAACTGTCTTGGGTTTTTGCATATCTATATACTCATGTGCAAGAATATTTATAGTTATATAAGTGTTAAAATAACTTCCTTACATCTGCAACTTAGAATTAGAAAATGACTGAAATTAAAATCTTTATAGTAACTTAATTAAGCAAACTTCATAATTTGCAAGTAACTGACTGTGGTGGCACACCTGAGTGCAATTGATAGACACTGTTCTTATTACAACACATCTATTTTCACAATGTAGAAAAAAGAGAGAGACCAGGAGAAAAAAAAAATACTAGAATTAGATAAGGCACCACTCTTTGTAGAGAGATGCAGACCAACTCCTTCCAATGCTAAAACTATTAATGTGCTCTGCAGCAATGTTTGCTCCAGCTCATAAAACCTTAGTTGGAGGAGAAAGAACCTCTTTCACAAACAGAAGGGGTGTGAGGCTTGAGCTGGGCTTACTATATCTTGTCCTTTATCACCCATCACAAACTGCACGAAGTATTAGCATGTGTTCTCTCAATAAGCCCTGTATTTTCAGATCCAAAGACTTTATCTCAGATATGTAACTCAAGCCTACAGGGTTTAACTGAATATGCCCAAACAGCTTTCATAAATTTAACCCCCTAAAATAGCAGCTCAGTGATTTAAATGCAGTGAAAGAAACATTTTCCAAGAAGAAACTTCATTCTCAGTAAGATAGCTTTGCTTACATGGCACTGCCAAACAAAAACTTAGGGTATAAAAACAATCAAAAGAAGAAAGAAACCCTTTAACTTTTGTTCTTTCCAATTCTATGTCAAATCAATAGTCCTTCTGTGGAATTAATTTACTTTGTGCCCAGGTAGACAAAATTGAAAATTTAATCAATACAAAAGAAAACTTGCTTGACACAACCTGAGCGATAATGACCAATGAGTTTGCTCTTCTGCTTCTTTTTTCCCCCCACAGAATCATTATTTTGTGCCCAAGAGCTATAACAATAAAACTAATAATAAATAGGAAGCTGTCCTACCCATATCAGAGCCACACCTGCCAGGCTGAGTTCAATGGCAGGGCAGCATTCTAAAAAAATGGAGAAACAGAAAATAAATTATGGAAAGGCCCCAGACTACATTCTTTGCCATGATCACTCCTCTGATAAAATATTATTTAATTACATTCCAGGAAAAAAGAGGCATATTTAGGAGCTAATGGCACCCTATTATTTACTGAAAGGAACACATAATTTTCCTGCAAGCACAAAAAAAAAAAAAAAAAAAAAGAGAGAGAAAGTAACTGTTCAGAAAAATACAAGTTTTCCACCTTCACTCAGCCATTCAACTACTGATCTACTTTGATATGAATTTCCCTTCAGATTTGAGTTGCTCTTCATTGCAGGTATCTGTACTCAACTCTACCTTAACAGTCCTACAAATGAAAAAGCTTCTCTAATATGAACAATCCTCACATTTGGGCTACTATAAACCAAGAAAGATATCTAAAATCCCCTGGTACTCACAAAGAAACTCATCATATTAGTATGGTCTTTTCCACAAAAAGGGTGAGGATTCAAATACAAAATAGTGGCATGATTGCTGTCACTACCTCAGCAATCAAGCTATGTCAAGCAAAAAAGGTATTCTCACAGGTAAGTTTATGGTTCAGTGAGAAGGCAGGATGAGAGATTAGATATCAGTAAGATGACTCTATAAACATCTTCACTGAAAAGGGGAAAGGTATAATAGAAAATAAATATTTAAATTTTGAGCAAGCTATACATGATACATGACAGCTGTGTTTATAAATGACAACAGATTTTAATCATATTTCTTTAACAGCATTGCAAATCCTCAGCATATAAATCTACATTTATATAATATGTGTAATTAATAATTAATAATTATTCTAATCATATTCAATCTATATAATACATACAGGGCACATGAAAATACAAAATCATAAGTATTATATGTATATATGTACCATGTATATGTACCCATATGATATATATGTACCCTGCAAATGTGTGTAGCCCTCTCATATTTTAGGATGGGATGGACCTAACCTCACCTAATTTCAGGTATCTATGAACTAGTCCTCCACTGCTCAGCTGTTTACTCTTGGCCCCCATATAATCAACAGAGGAAAAGAAAACTAGCAGCGATGGAGTTTTCTGTATTTAATCCCACTTCATACAGATGTATATGAGACGTACAGAGGCGACTGTACTTCCAAACTTAGACTGGAGGAACATTAATTCACACCACTAGCCCTCACTCCTCCATGATTTCTCACCTTGCCTTTGGTTTCCAATTTAAATTGTTGCCGCAGGGCAATTAATTCAGAATCAAATGTAGATCTACAGGCAATTCATGAGTATGACATTAGCTGTATTTTGTCTCTACAGATCTAGCAAATATACAGGTATTTCTTCCATATGGAAAGTTTGAGGAACAGTTAAACACAAAAACATTGACCAGATTCAGTACCTCGATTGACAAATAATACCACTGGAAGTGATAACATGAATTATTTTATTGTTTATATCCTGCACCACATTTTTGTTGACCTGAGTGGAATTAACATGATTCTTGACCTTAATTTTAAAAAGTGCTTAGTCATTTTGGCACTATTTTTATTTGAATAAAATTTTCCAGTTACTGCAGTCATAAACATAAAGATACCACCCATTCATCTTCACAATCTTTTACAAGTCATTGAATGTTTTGAGACACTAATTTTGAAG
>VWYO01024436.1:0-11358 GCA_013400275.1 Rhadina sibilatrix
CAACAAGCCAATAATTACACACTGAGGAGAGACACTGAGTATTTATTTCAGTTGTGCAAACCTGGGTGCTCAGTGTATTTCACAACTCCAGCACAGAGAATTAAACCCCTTCATTACTTACACATTTCAGCAAACAAAGGAATTGGTGTTGGTTTGCTACAAGTTACCCAGTTCTCTCATTAACTAATGTTCTACCTGCTGTTGGGTAACAATTCCCTCACTGCTCTCACACTAATTAGTGCCACGCTCAGTCTGTCTCTGGTTTGGGTGGGGGATCCTGGGGTCACTGCCAGGCCCTGCCCCTGCTGGCATCACCCGTTCCCAGCCAGAGCTGATGCCAGTGCAGTTGCTGAGCTGTCTCAAGGAGTTTCTTCCTTATCCTGGGAGTTGTGCCAAGTGTCCTTGCAGCGCATCAATCCTGCCCTGCCCTGCCCTGCCTGTGTCCATCCACTGCCGGGGAAATCCCTCTGAGCAGGCGTTGCTGACCTCCCCCAGGCTCCAGAGCACTGAGGCCAGTCCAGCCCTGGCCCTTACCAAGGCAGTTCCACCGAGCAGGAGTTTGTCTTTCCACGGCCTGGACAGCACTGAGAGCTCGGTGGCTGCCCAGTTCCAGGGTGTAAATCTCCTTTCTTGAGGCTCCAAAGTGCCCAAAGATCAAATGCCAATGAACACCCTTTCCTAGGGGAACTGTGACGCACTCCAGCCATGCAGTTCTGCATGCTGGCAGCACTCAGAGCACAAAGAGTACTGCCCGAGGTGGACACAGGCTCTAGGGGTAGCTGAGAGGGGCAGGTGGGCAGGCAGAGCCATGCAGCTCCACTCAGCATCCCCACAAGATGCCTGGGCTCTGCAGCCAGCCAGATAGAAAAAGGGCTTTCTCTCAGCTAAGCTGCCTGTGACCCAAGGCAAAGGCAATTACAGAGCAGCTGCTCCCACTGTGCCAGTGATTACAGGGCTAATTGAGCTTTCCTGGCTGCAGGCCTGAGCCAGGTGGCCAAGGAGCAGCGTTCCCAAAGCACCCCACAGCCAACAGTCACAGGACGTTCAATCCCAGTGCCTGCTGCCAGCAAGGGGGAACCTGTCCCAGAAGATGTAGCACTGCCCCCCTGAGAACCTTCCAGCAGAGTCCCAAGGGAAAACACAACACAGCTGCCCAGATCCCCTGCTGAAACAAACTCATGGCTGTGCCAGCTCCGGGAAACTTCATTATTTATTTTGACAGGTGGCTCTCTCCAATCTTTGCTAGCAGGAACAGACTGGCAGATTCCAAGCCCATTTTGGCTGAAAACCAAGGACTCTCATTGTGCGTTTTGTGCCTGCTTTTCCTCCCAGTCTCTCTTTCTGTTGGAAAAGTGGGAGAGGGGCTGTTTTCCTGAGCATTACTCGGGAGGAGATGAAGGAATGTGAACAAATCTGGGCAAAGCTGAGTGAAACACGACATGGTATTGAGCAGAGACTGGAGCAAGGAGGTGCTGCCAAGGAGTAGTACAGGGGGGACTCTGCCAGGCACTGGGGCTGGGGACTTCTTGCCACAAGATGTTCCACTGGAACCACCCCATTCTGCTCATACCGTTGTGAGATGGAGGGATGAGAAACATTTCCTGTGGGAGATGTTCCCATTGGATAGGCCAGTGACTTCAGGTGTGAAGTGACTGGCAAGGGAGAGAAGGTCTTGGCTTTGGGTTTTGACATTCTCCTGAGCTGTACTTGAAATGTTTATGGCAACTTTCCAGAATTCGCTCAAACCTCCCAACTCCAAAGCTTGGGCAGTTCATACCATGTCTTTAGTTGCAATCAGTCCCATAATTACAGGAGAATATTACCTTCCATTCCCTGGAACTACAGGAAGATTACAACCCACTGACTGGGCACTGCCTTGAGGTCTCTGATGAGAACATGGCACAACCTGTGTGTGGTGGGTAACAGCAGGAGAAGCTGACAAAAGGTGCAGACATTGCCACAGGGACAGCTGGACCTCCAAAGGGCTTATGGAACAGTGGTGTGAGGAGAGGCCGGACTCCACAGGTAGCTGGAGAGAAGCACTGCAGGCCTCCAGAGGCAAGGCCAGAACTTCTCAGCAACTGTCAGTTGTAGCACATAATGCTCAGATAATACCAAGGTAAAGCTGTCAGAAATACTGGATTAGACGCAGGTCTTGAAAAAACCCCCACATGATAGCAATGGGGAAAAATAGTTATAGGCTGGCTGTTCCTCTGGGAGGAGACTGAGCAGACAAAGGAAGTACAAGGATTGGAAGAAGGGTCAAGGAATGTGAAAAGGAATTGCAGAGATCTGCAAATGTTGTGCCATTGCTGTGAGGAGGAAGCAGCCAAGCAGCCCTGTGTATGATCACCACTGCTGGAGCATTAAACCACAGCTGTTCTGGCCATGGTGGTACCAAAATCAATTCATCAAATCCCTAACAACAATAGAGCATTAAAAACCTGCCATTCTGTATTTGGTTAGATGAGTTAGGGGTCCTCTCCTCTGAAATATCATGCATGTTGAGCATGGAAAAAGCTCTTGTTTAGATTCTATATTTTAAAGACATAGTAATTATTTTTCTGGAATAAGCATACATAGGGTAGTCATTTCCCCAGAATCATTAACTTCCGTTCCCTTCCCTCTGCTTGTGGATTCTTTTGTCTCGGGGGTCTCTTGATGGTCCCAGACCCCAGAGTTACAGCTGAGCACTTGAGGAACTGGTGTTACTTTCCAAACATGGAGCTTGAGCTGGCATAACTGGGCTGGTGACTCTCCCATTCCTCTTGGTTAATGTTTCACATGATCCTACAGAATGAGCATTGTGTGGTTCCATAGGACAGTGGGTTTTGAAGAATAACTATTGTATGAGCCCACTAGGTGTGCAAACAGCTCTTCATCAGGCACCAGCAGGATGCACATCACACCTGCTGTGCTGGTGGGGAGCAAGAGAGGCAGGAGCACTGCTGTCCCTGGCAGGCCTGAGGACACTCAGGGGAATGGGCTGAATACCCAGTAGTGCAGTGTGGGTGCATCTGCTGTGTGTGAGGGCTTTGGCAGCTCTCTGTCACTTCCTGCCATTGTTTAGAAACAGGTTCACCTTTTACTAGCTGAGAGCAGATTGACAAGGTGACAGAGAATATGAATTTCCATTGGTTTTCAGATCAGCCTCACAAGTTCACTCCAGAGACCAGCCTGTTCAGGACCACGTGAGTCAAGGACTGTTTCAGATATAGAAGACAGGCACAATCTGGCTGTCGCCTCACCCCAAGAGCAAAACCAGCAGGCAGGTTTGGTTCTGGCTTCTTCTTGCCATTGCTGTGGGTAATCTTTCTGGAAAACTGGGACCTAGGTGGAAACAAGCTCTGCTAGCCAAGGAATGGAGCCTGCAGGTGACAGTGGCAGGGCTGCATGCTGGGTGAGATGCAGAGGAGAGGGGATAGCTGGGCAAAACTGCCTGAGAATCTGGAAGAGCCCAGACACTCCAGCTGAAACTCAGGCTTCTCTTCCCATTGAGTTCCCCTGCTCCCATGAAGTCCTGGAACTATGGTAAAACACAGCTGGTGCAGATGGCAGGAAAGTAATAGCTCACAGAAATTAAAACTGCCATGATAATTCTTTTTCAGACCTCAGTCAGGTTTCTAGGAGCAAGGAACTCACCATGGTGGACTGATTCTCCTCAATAAAAACATTTGTGGAGTCACCCTTCAGATGCTGCCTAGTGGTTTTTCTCCAGGCTGCTCCTCCATCGTGGAGACTGCCCATCAGACAGCTGGGAGGACAGCATGCCTTCCTCCTGGAAAAGGCAGCATCAGCCTGGCCTAGCCCCTTTGCATGCACTGGTGAGATGTGGAGGAGCACCAGGGATCTCCACTCCTCAGACTGGACCAGGGTGTTTGTCAGAGGTGCAGAACAAAGGCTTTCCAAAGGGCCTGGGCAGCCTGGCAGAAGCACCACGGAGAGACAAAGCAGGTGATGTTGGAGCCTTGGTGCTGCTGCCACACCGGCCCCTTTCCTCCCACTCAAGGAATCAATATTGGTACAACACTAATGGCAGCACCTGGCTTTGTGCCCACAGTGAGGCTTCCTCTGTGTCTGCCCAGTGAGGTTCAGCTTGTCCTCCTGCCATCCCCAGGGGCTCCATGGTTCAGCTGCACCAGGGCCATGCTCCAGGCTCATCAAATCAGAGCATGGGTGGTCCCTGCCAGCCCACAGATGCCTCCTGGCTTCCCAGGGTGCTGTCAGGACACAGGACAGTGTCCTGTCACAGGACAGTCCCTGATGCTGGCAGAGGAGGAGCAGCAGGACAAGGCTCTCTGATGGCACTGCTCTGGCTTTGCCCACAGCCCCTCCACATGTCTGAACACTGGGGCTCAGCACCATCCTTGTGTGACACGGGAAACCACAGGCTGGGGCACGGGGAGGGGGTTTCCTTTACCCTCAGAAGTCACTGTCCTACCAGGCATCTCCAGACAGCCCCTGCCACCCTGTCCCAGCGATGAACTCCATGTGTGACCCATTGGCTCAAGCCCACCCCGATCCCCTCTGCCTGCTACGGGTCCAGGCAGCAGAGCGAATCTGCTTCTCCAGCATCACATCTCCTGCAAGGAGCTCTCCTGCTCCTCCTGTCCCTGCCATGTGCTCCACTCGGACCACCATGGCTCTGTGGGGACAGCCTAGGGCAGTACCTGTGGCAGCTGCTCCCCACAGCTGGAAGGAGGCCAGCACAGCACCCCAGGCTGGCCTGGAGGGGCTTGTCTCCTCCACTGCTCCTGCCAGGCTGCTGGACTGCTCAGGTTGGAGGATCCAGCCTGGGAGGAGCAAGGAGCCAGGCTGAGCAGGGATGGCCAGAGAGCCCCAGCTCACAGAGGTCCTGCACACAGGGGCTGACACTGGCTGGGTGCCGTGTGTCCCCAAAGCCACCCTCTCACCCCCCTTCTCGGATGGGAAGAAGAGAGGAAATACAAGAACAAGCTTGTGGATTGAGATAAGGTCAGAGATTGCTCAGCAAATACTGTCATGGGCAAAACAGACTCATCAGTGTCACAGCCTCCTCTGGGCATCTCTGTGCTCCAGTGAGGGGTTCTCCAGGACTGCAGCTGGGTCTGTGCCCTCCTGTGGACCTGCACAGGCTGCTGGCAAACTTCAGATCCAGCACCTGGAGTACCTCCCCTCCTTCTGCACTGATGTGGAGGACTGCAGGGCTGTGTCTCTCACATGTTCTCACACCTCTCTTCTCTGGTTCCTGTGAATTAACTTCTTCATTCTTAACTCTGTTATCCCAAAGGTGCCACTGCCACTGGAGGGCTCAGCCTTGGCCAGCAGTGGCTCTGCCCTGGAGCTGCTGGCTTTGGCCCCACAGGACATGCAGGAAGCTTCCAGCAGCTTCTCACAGAAGCCACCCCTGCAGCACCCCCTGCTCCCCAAAACTGGCCACACATACCCAGCACAATACTCAGTTGTGTGTATGTCTGGCCATGCACACCAGCACAGCCACCCTGGGTGCTCACACAGACACAGCAGTGCCAGCAGCCTGTGCCTGCTCCACTTCTTGGCCTGAGACCACCATGGAAACACATCACAGGGAGGCTCCACTTGGGAAGTGGGGCTGGATGTGGCAGGACAGACAGCACTGACCTCACACAGCGCACTGCTGGATGAGCATCCTGACTGCAATGCTGACCCTGTGCCCACAGCCCCCTCACTGCCTGGCCCCTCAGTCTCCCCAAACCCCATCAATGCCCAAATTTTCCTGCATTCAGTTCCTCCCCAGGCTTCCTGCAATGAGTCCTGTGCGATCCTGAATGTTCTTCCCCTGTGTCCCATGGCTTGTCCTCTACCCCTGGCTATGACATTCCATCTGTGGGGGGTGCTCAGGAGAGGGTGGTGCCCCTCAGCCCTGGGGGCTGAGCTCCCCTGGGACTGGGAGGTGCTGGATGGGGGTTCACAGCTCTGGGGGCTGTCACTGGGGTTTCCTCAAGGCTTGGGGCTCTACTGGTGTGTACAGAGGAACTTTTCATCACCAAAGTCAGTGTTCTCAGGCTCTGATCTCTCATCTCTGAGAAGGCTAGGAGTGAAAGTTATGTCATTTGACCAGCCACATTGGAATGCGCCCCAGCCAGCTCGCCTGAGGCCAGATAGTTTGATTTCACCCATAGGTTCTTGACTGGAGCATCCCATCTCAGCACCCCAGGTAGGTTTTGCCACCCCTCAGACAGTCCCGTCCTGCTGTGGTGTGGAACTTGGGGGCTGTGTCATCCCAAGAGTGCAGGGCTCCTCAGCACTCCTGGTACTCCAAGGGAAAGTTTCTCTTCATGCTATTTCCTCTTCTCTTGAGAGAGATGAATGTGGCCCTGTTATCTGTGGAGCTGTGGACACTCTGCACTGCTGTGAACCCCCACCCTGCACCACTGTGAACTTGTGGTGAAACCACCCCCAGAAGCTTCAGTAGGAAGTCAAAGAAGATGCTATAAAGCAATGTCAAAGCCTTGAGGGAAATATTTCAGACCTGCCACCCATTTACTTGTGATCCAGGACAAGGGAGGGACAGAAAGAAGAGGAAATGTGAGCCCACAAAAACTGTGACCTATAACCACAGCACCTTCTACACCAGCATCAAGGTTGAACATGACTTCTGGTGTCTTCAACAGGTTCCGCGTGCTGACCTTTATGATGAAGAGGACCAGAATCATTCAAGCATGTAGCAGAGCAGAGGAGGGTGAAGGTGTTCCCTGTCTGCAGCCTTACCCTATGGAAGCACAGGCAGAGTACCTGGATCTGGTCCTGAAGGGCCCCTGCAAGCAAAACCTTGAGCACAGAGGCACTCAAACATGGCCAGAGAGCTCTGACACATCTGCATGAGGAGCTCCCAGAGGGTCTGCCTGACCCTTTGAAAGTTCTGGTTTTCTGCTATGAAATGTGAAGGGATTTCCTCCTTCACAAGATCTTAACTATACTTCTTCAGAGTTTTCCAGGCCCTTAATACTTTCCAGGTCCTTAATCCCAGTCATTCCAGAGGTATGACACGCAGGACACGGAGCTGAGTGGATCTACAGGCTCTGCTCATGAATGGGAGAGCTCCCAGAGGTTTCATCCTTCATGGACATAGCTTAGCATGTCAGCAGCCACAAGCTGTAACTTTCCAAGTAGTTCTGAAATGTTTCCCAGGATGGAAGGCTTTCACAGGTCAGCTGTGACAGGATCCAAACGTGAGTGATGATGAATGCTGTTTAGAGACGAAATGTCCCGTAACTTTTTGAGTTATTGTTCCTTACGCTTATGGAACTGTAACTACTCAGATGGAAAAAAAACCAAAAAAAACAACCAGCTATGCTCCACCCCACAGAGGCCCAAATCTCACATTTCGTAGGTCAGCATGGACTTC
Source organism: Rhadina sibilatrix (assembly GCA_013400275.1). Classification (NCBI taxonomy): domain Eukaryota; kingdom Metazoa; phylum Chordata; class Aves; order Passeriformes; family Phylloscopidae; genus Rhadina; species Rhadina sibilatrix. The sequence goes on from VWYO01024436.1 coordinate 7,367, forward strand.
AGATGTGCCTTGCTAGTGGGTACCAGTATTCACTCCCAGCATAAACAACCAGGGCTTTATTCCTTTTTAATTAAGCATCTGCTTCCTGCGTGGATTGCTTTGAAAACATCACCCAGGGCCACGTGAGAAGGGAGATGTGATGCAAGTTGCCCAGGGAAGCTGCATGAATCAGCAACTGATGCAAAGCCCTTTTCTGAGCACTGTTTAATGTTACATTAATTTCAGATGTCAGGCCCCAACCTCATTTTTTTTTTTGTCAATTTCAGTGACCACAGGGTAGTACTGTTTGTGAAAGGTGCCATACTTAGTTCTCACGTCAGCGGAAGAGAAAAATAACCCTATTTTCTGTGGGCAAGCTGTTTTGGGAGAAGAACAGTTCCTGGAAAAGGGGCAGAGAGAGCAGGCCAGGCAGGGGAGGACTCAGTGCAGAAGTGCTGTGAGGGACCGGAGGGACGAAGGCAGGGAGGCACAAACCGGAGCCGATCGATGCCTCTCCGCGAGCGAGTCGGAGTGCGCTGCCCAGCGCTGTGCTAAATACGGCGCTGCGGCGGTGGCAGGGCAGGGCACACACCGAGCAGGGCACCTTCGCGGCAAGGGCAGGTGCCCGGGCAGGAAGGAAGAGCTGACGCTGGGGATGTGGGTTCCCCTGTCCGCGGGATGGCGGTCACGCAGGGCCGGGCAGTGTCCGGCTGTCCGTGTCCTTGGCACCGCCGCGGCCCCAGCGCCCCGAGCGCCGGGAGCAGGAGCCCCGTGCGGGGCTTGTGGGGAACGCGGCTCTGCACAGCCGGGGGGACAGAGTGGGAAACCCAAATAACACCCCACCTTGCCCGCTCTCAGCAGCCCTGCCCGCGGAAGCCCAGGGGAGCCCAGGGGCACAGAGGCAGCTGGGAACACAAATTAGGGGCACAGCTGTCCCGGAAAGACTCAGCCCCCTACTCCAGGGGTGGCATCTGTCAACAGAGGTCAACCCCTGCACACCCGTAGGACCATCAACAGGGGTACAGGACAAGCCGAGGGGCACAGGGGAAGAACACTCAGCATTGCACAGGGCTCGTTGCAGGAAGCCCAGGGAGGAACGGAATGCAGGAAAATTCGGGCACCGATGGGGTTTGGGGAGAGCAAACGTGGGGAGACTGAGAGGCCGGGCAGCGAGAGGGCTGTGGGCACAGGGTGAGCATTGCAGTCGGGGTGCTCGTGCAGCAGTGCCCTGCACGGGGTCAGTGCTGCCGGCCCTGCCACATCCAGCCACACTTCCAGCAGTGTCCCGAGTGGGGGCTTTCTGTGCGAGGTGCTCGTCTGTGCCCGCGGGGCAGCGCCTGGCCCGAGCGCCGGTGCCGGTCCAGCCGGGCGGTCCGGCCGCGCAGGGAGCCGGCGGNCCGCTCGGGGCGCGGGCTCCGTCTCCCTCTCTGCGCGTTGGGGATGATGGTTTTAGCGGTTTCTGTCCGGTCCTGTCCCAGACGCCGTGGGCTAGTTTCCTTGTCGGTGCGAGGAAGCCGTACACGTGTGCCCCGCTCTCCCTAAGAACAAAATAAGCGAACAGAAAACCTCCCCACAGTTCTCAGCTGTTGAATCCACAGCCGGTGGTTTTGGCTTCTTAACCAGAATGGGGAAAATATTGTGAGAGAAATTTCGCCTGAGCTGGGGGGAACAGGAGGCAGAGTGACTTTAACATGTGGGTGTCAGGGGTTTCGGTGTGAGCACCTCTGTCCTCTAAGGTCCCTGCGGTGCAGCTGGGGCACGGAGCTCCAGAGGACAGCAGACAGGCAGTGGGTGCTCTCTGGTGGGTGTTAGAGGTTTGTACCACTGCCCAAAGAGTTCGGGTTTGCTCCATTTGTGTGCACTCACATGGCTCTCCGAGCCCTGGAAACTCAGCGGCCGGCTCCTGCCCAGGTAACTTGTTCTGGGTGTGTTTGCTGAGCTGCAACTCCCAAGCATCGTGCATTTTACTGACAGTCTCACAGCTTCTTGTGGCTCCTTGTTGCAGGTGTGTTTGCTCCATTCCTGGGAAGCTTCCTGAAGTTTCTCCTTCCGGGCAGATTTGGGTGAGACTTAACCTGCCAGTGGGATGTGTGAGATAAGTCTGAGTGGTCTAAAGGGGCTGTAAGATGGGAAACATTAGATCTCCATTAGACATGGAGTTCTTATTCCAGAGGAGCAGACTTGCTGGCCCAGGAGATTCAGCAGATTTAGAGACGGAAATGACAATCATACAGGATAGGAAGCACTCAGTGAACCATTTCCTTCACTTCATCTCTTTCTGTGATTCTCTTCTTGCTCCCATGTGGGGTTCTCTGCAGCAAGGTAGAGAGACAGATGTTGGGAGAACTGCTGTACAACCTGAGAAAAATCCAAGCTGGAAAAGAAAAGAATTCTGGAATTCTGTAGGCAGTATTTAATTCTCCCTGCTTCAATTCCAGCTGACATTGGCTAGAGAGGCAAGTGCCTCATTTCCCCCATCTGTGAATTGACCTAGCCAGATGGATGAGAAACCTCTGGGGCCAGACTGGGTGGGAAGGCCAAGTCCAGGGCACGCCTGAGTGATAGTGAGGACATGGCAAACCCTCTGCCCAGCCCATGACCTCTCTGCCTCCCTGGTTGAGCCACCAGGAGCACGCAAATGGCACAGGCTTCCATGTATGTTTCTGTATAATTTATCCTGGGTTTTGCTCCTGTAAGGTTTAGTGAATTACCCTCTAAATTCTTGCTGAGGAATCTGCTGTCAAACAGTTGCTGAATGCTGTTCAGTGCTCTGGGTTCTCTCTCTTTGTGGAAAGCCTGTCTTTCTAGACCTGGAGAGAAGCTCTGGGCTCTTCTGATATGTGACATGACATTCCTGAATCAATATTTCTTAAGTGCAGGTATTTTCTCTTTTGTCTTGTTCTTCCTTTCTTGACATTTGCCAAAAGGCCATGCCAAAGTTTCTTCCCAGCACGTGTCAAGATCACCTCAACTGACAGATTTGGAGGAACCTGCTGAGGTGCCTGGCCTGAACTTCAGTTTTTTCCTCTGGGGAGAGTCCCAGGAAGGCCGTGGGAATACTCCAGAGTGCTGAACTCCACAGGCACTTTGGTTGGTTAGTCCTGCAGCAGGACACAGAGATCAGTGACAATATGTGGGGTTCTGCACAGAACCCTTTTTTTTGGAGGTGTGGGGTGGGGTTCTTTTGCTGTTATTTTTTCCCCCTTTGTAGTGCAATTTGCCAGTGACATGACAGTGCTTCTCAGAGGGTGAGCTGCTTGACTGGTGTTGTGAGCAGGGGATGGGGATCCACCCATGTGCTAGGAGGCAGCTCCTTTCCTCACCATGAAAAGGAGCTGTAAGTCAGGGAAGCAGAAGGAAATGTTCCTTTTCTGCTGGCAGCTGTTGTCCAGGGAGATGGAGCTTCAGGGAGGAAAGTCTTCACACACTTCCACAACAGTCTATTTTTAGGAATGAAAGCTATTTAAGAGGGAAGTATTGATTTTCCTCCTTTCCACCTTGAATGTTCTGTTTATCATTTCCTTCAGTTTGTGTGTAATGCACCATGCACAAAATTATTCTTGCTTCTCCCCTTGTGCCCCAACCAGTCGAGGATGTGCAGCCTTTGCTGAAACCATTTTTGTTTGGCGCCTGAAGTCTTTGCATGCCCAGAAACTCATATTTTGAAACTAATTCTGCTCCTTGGGAGCCACAGTGTGTCTGTGTAAAACCTCAGCACGGTCAGCTGAGAGAGCAGAGTTGGGACATGCAGGTGCAGAATCTCTCCTGCCTTCCCTGTCCTCACAAGGGCCAAATTCTCTTCTGGCGGTTCTTGATTTACAGCAACTGGATGGAGCATGAGTGGGGGTGGTTTTTTTTGTTGTTGTTTTGGGGTTTTTTTATTGTGGGGTTTGTTTTCTTGTTTTGGGTTTGTTTGTTGTTTTGTTGGATTTTTTTCCTGGTAGCATCTGTTTATAGGCAAAACCCGAATCTCAAATAGTATTAAAAAGCAAGAGTGCTTTCTTTAATTTTTT
>VWYO01024436.1:11376-32606 GCA_013400275.1 Rhadina sibilatrix
TTTTTTCTGGGGGCTGTGGTGCTGGGGGGCATTCTTTGCCTAGTATTACATAGAAGTACTGAACATCACAGGTTTCTGGCACAGCACAGTTCTCTTTGTGAACCAGGGAAGGCCAGAGGACCAGCTTGGCCACCCTGTGGTGCAGAAGTTGTTCTGCCTTTGGCCCTGGCAGTGACGAGATGGCAGCTGACCTGAGGGTGGGGGGATAAACAGGTCTGCACGGACCTCAATCCCATTAATGACGTCTGGCAGTGTCACACAGTGCCACACAGTGCTGTGGTAGCGTTTCCTGTGTGCTGCTGTAATGGGCAAGGGACAATGCCTGTGACACACACAGATACTCATGGCCAGGAGGAGGACTCTGTCTGGACCCTCCTTTGGCAGCAGTGTCCCCACCTGTGCCTGTGACCCTCCTGCAGCAGCAATGTGTGCCTGGCAGTTTGGGCTGGCTTTCAGTCCAGGCAAGCCCCCCATGAGTGCAGCTCATCTCCTCAAAAACCAGGCAGGTATCACAGGCTTATGAGACAGGGTGGCCATACTGTTGGGGTTTTTTTCTGTTTTCTTTTTTTTAATTTTCTTTTTACAAGAATTTTGTTCCTTGTACATGCACAGCCAGTGTGTTGGGAGCACAGAGTGCCATGGGAGCTTTAACCCTGGTCCTTGGGCTCAGCTGTCTCCCTGGCTCTATCTCGAAGAACATCTTTAGAAGCTTTGTGGAAAATAGGTGAGTTACTGTTCTGTCCTCATGTCTCACCAGAACTGGCTGACCTTCAAAAGCTTTGCTGCAGAGATGCTCAGTCGTGCCAGAAGAGTCTTCTGGTGCAGCTCAGAGCCATGTTTGTCAAGAACGAGCTCAGTTTTCTTCTCCCTGGGAGGATGGGGATGTGCTGACCCTCTGGGCAGGAGCAGACCATACCTGGTGAGCTAGGGTGGCCTGGGCAGGGACCAGCCCTGCTTCATCTTGGAGCTGCACAGTGTGGGGATGTGTCAGCAGGGACACAAGAGGTACAATCATGGAATCACAGCATGGTTTGGGATGGTAGGGATCTTTAAAGGCCATCTAATCCAACCCCTGCCATGGGCAGAGACACTTTCCACTATCCCAGTCTGCTCCAAACCCCATCCAGCCTGGTTTTGGACACTGCCAGGGTTGGGGCAGCCACGGTTTCTCTGGGCAACCTGTGCCAGGGCCTCCCCACTCTCATTGTATATAGTTTTTTGCTGATATACAGTCTCAGTCTGCCTCTTTTACTTTCTACTCATCATCTCTTATCCTATCATTACAGGCCCTGGTAAAAATCTGTCCCCATCTTTCTTGTAAGCTCCCTTTAGCCATTGGAAGGGACCCTAAGGTCTCCCTCCCCAAAGCTCTCTCTTCTCCAGGCTGAACAGCTCCAATTCTGTCAGCCTTCCTTGCAGCAGAGGTGTTTCAAACCTGTGATTATTTTTGTGGTCCTCCTCTGGCCTGGCTGCAGCAGCTGCAGCTCTTTCCTGTGCTGGGACTCAGGGCTGGGGCAGCTCTGCAGGTGGGTTCTCACCTGAGCAGGGCAGAGGGGCAGAATCCCCCCTCCCCTGCTGCCCATGCTGGGGGGTCAGGCCAGCACAGGAGGGTTTCTGGGTCCCAGCACCCACAAAAGGGTGCTGGGCAGGGCCAGGGCAGGGCCAGTTCTCACTCACAGCACCCACAAAAGTCCTTCCCCCAGGGCTGCTCTTGATCTGTTCCTCCCTCAGCCAGAGCCCACTCAGCTCATTGCTGATGGGCATCCATTACAAGAAGTACTTGCAAAGATGCTTCCAAGAGCCCCTGTGAGTGAAGTTACGAGTGGACAGCATCCAGAGTTTTACAGCAGCTTCTGGCAACATCTGATCAGGCATTTCTCTGTCAGTGGGTGCAGGAGAGCTGCTGGTCCCCACTGCTGCTCCTGCTGCCACGCTCTGCTGGGAGCTAATACCTTAAAACAAACGTGATATTAAAAGTACCAGAAAAACTTTTGCCCATCAAAAAAAATTCAGTTTGATGAATTAACACTTTGCATGAAATATTGATGTACTCTCCTTGAAAGTGGGTTTAGTTTTTTCCTTGCTGGTCAGATCTCTGCTGTGCATATCCTGACACTGCTGCCAGGTGGCTGCACCATCAGGTGTGGGCCCTGACCTTCACCCCTGCTTTGCTCCTGAAGGCCCAGAGCCACCCACCTGGGTTTCCTTCTGGACACCCACCTGGGGCTCTCCAGAAGGGTCAGGCGGTCACCAAAATCCCTGTTGAGTCACAGCTCCCTCTGACCGAGCTGAAGGATCTCTGTGTATCAGGATCCCAGCTCAAGCTGCTTAGCGGTGTGCTCAGGGGCTTGGCTCAGAAATAGCAGCAGAAGGGCAGGTGGGAGCCATGGGACATCCCAGGGTGGGGAGAGGTGCCAGCTGTGTGTCCCAGGTGAGTGGCCCTGGGTGACCCTGGCCTGCTCAACATGCCTGGTGTGCCCCGAGGATGCCGTGGGGAAAGAGGCTGCTCCTGGTGCTGTGCATTGTTTTAGGGAAATACCTGCTGAGCTGCCTCCTCTAGGACACCTATTGTTTGGCCCAAACACTCCAGTTTCCTGAAAGGACAAGGTTTTCTTTCCTTAGTATTCTGTCTGGGAGGTTTAAATGTTTGTGTTTGCTCTTCAGACTTTTTTTCCTTGTCCTACAGGTTAAGATACTTTCTCTGGAAATTCTGTTTTGTGAAGCCCAGATAGAAAAGCCTGTCCTTCCTGCAGAGCAGTGAAAGGGAAGGGGTGAGGGGTGGAGCTGCAGATGGAGGTGGCGAGGATGCACCTGAGAAGGATTGATCGAGGTGCATCAGCAGCTCCCAGGCACCCTGACACGGAGCCCTGGGGGCAGGGGCCCCTGCAGGCACCACCATCCCTGTGGCTCAGAGGGAATGTTGGGATGTTTGGAGGGGAGTGGGAAAGCCAGAGCACTTTGTGCTGCCAAGCAGAGAGGTGAAGCCAAAGGCAGAGGACGGCTGCAGCTGCTGCCACACGAGTGTTACGGATGGTGGCACACAGGACTCAGAGGGGACACGCCAGCAGGAACCTGCTCAGGCTGCCTTTGAGAGATCCTGCATTTGTGTTCCAGGCTGCAGAACTGCTGGGCTTCTGCTCCTTTTGTGGTCACTTCCTGGTCACCCTCTGAGAAGGGGTCAGATTTCCCATCCCATCAGCTCTAATTTCTGGAGCGGGATCACAAGGTCCCCATTTGTGGTTCAAAGGTGCTTCTCAGGAGTGGATATAGGAGCAGTGAAGGAGCAAGTTGAATTCTGTTGTATTAGGAAGAAAGTGCCCAGAGAGTGCCCAGTGCCAGAACTGCTGGAGGGCTGAATTTCCACCATTTTCTGCCCATGGCTGAATAGGCAGGGAGCATAAGGGGCTGGCATGGCTCCCTGTGAGGAGCTCCCCAGCAAACCTGAGTCCTGCCTTCCCTTCTTGGTTAGAAAATGTGAGTTGGGGGAGTACTGTGGCCTGGGAAGGTGCTGAGTAGAGCAGGTTTTGTTGAGACAAATTTTTTCGTTCCTCATTTCTGTGATTTTCCAGCCATCTCTGCTGTTCATAGGTTAACTTACTGATATTTCTGTTACAGCACCATTTCTGCCATGGACCAGCAGCCCACTATGCCAGTATGACTGAGCTTGTCCCTGAGGCACAGAACTTCCAGTCCCGGCAGAAGACACGGGGGAGGAGGTCAGGACGTGCGGAGCTCCTAGGCTGGTCAGAAGGCACACTGTGAAAGGTGATTATAACAGTTTCGGGTTTGAAACACAAAGAGCTGATATTCTTCACGACTTCTGACAGATAGAGGCATAATTTGTTTCATTTTGTGTTTGGTTCTGGCACAGCCCACATTTCTTCCCAGGGTTAGAGCTCAGAGTATTGGCAGTGGTGCATGGCTGCAGGCTTCCCGTGCCTTGCAAGGCAGACTGTTAGGGTCTGCAGCTACCACTGGTGTTTGCAGTTACATGTGTCAAACCAGGTTTGACTGAATACTCATTGTCTGACAGGCTCATTTTGAGGGGTGGGAAGCTGACCCAGCCTTTGCACCTCAAAAAGAAGCCCATGGATCCATGAAATCCATGGGAAAGGAAGGCAGTTTCACTGTCTGCCATGGAAGGGTAACGTAGTGTGACCATGACATGGATGACCAGAAGCATCAAGCAGGGGAGGCTGGGTGGACAAGGGGGTTCCATGAGTGTCACAACAGGTGTCACCCTCTGTTAGAGCTGTGGCCTTCACAAGGTGCCAACGGATCTCTTTGTATTACAGATGGGTCGTGAATTAGTGTTGGTAACTCTGAAAGCTGTCCAGAAGAATTCCTCTGTCACTGTCATTCTGTTTCCCTGTGATTTTTGTCACTTCCAGGTAAATGGGAGATTTGGAGACTAGCTTAATCCATACACGAAAAACATGTAGAATAGAGCAAATGGTAGCAAAATGGCTTCATCGCTCTCGGGACAGCGCGCCCAGGTAAGTGTGGTTTTTGTGGAAGGAACAGCTACCGTCACCTTTGATCAGGGACAGCAGGAGGCTGTTCCCAGTGAACAGGAGCTGGCACAGCCTGCAGATCTTACTCATTGTTTCCGTTGTTCTTGGGACATGTGCACACAGAAAAAGAAAAGCAACAGTGTTTTTAAGCAACCCCCTCGGCTTCCAGGGGTAGATATTCCTGCCTTGCTCTGCTGTGGTTTTGTGAGGAAGAAGTACAGCATTGCTCCATGTGAAACTTGCTCTTCTTGAAGGTGGGGTCATGCTTCTCTTTGTGTGCATTTTTGGGCAAGACTAAGGTTGCGTTTTCCAGAGATCCTGGTGCATGGCTGCTTTCATTCCCTGAGGTCTGAGGGTCAACATTAGGGTGGAATGGACATACAGTGGATATACAGTGAACATCTGTAAGCTGGAGAGGACCCCAGCAGGAGCTGGGAGCTGTGTGTTCTCGCACTGCCTTGCTGGGTGAAGGTGCTGCTGGTTCCTGTGGTTGGAGGTCATGGCTTGCAGTGGGGCACACATGGGCCTCTCCTTCTGTGTGACCACTGGGCTGGGATGACTGGGAAGTCGTGGTCTTCCATAACCAGCCTGATGTCCTCAACTTCCTGCAGAGCCCAGGGAGTCACTGCTGGCTGCAGAGCCGGGGACACAGGAGGCACCAGCCTTGGGGGAGCACCGCAGCCCCTCGAGAGCAGAGAAGTGTCTGCATCTGGGCCCTTTGGACAAACTGACTCTGGTTGTATCATGTTTAGTGGTCTCTTCTGATCTCGCAGGGGCAGTGTGCCTGTGATGGACAGTGCCGGGGACAGCGCAGCCCAGCCCCCCAGCCGGGTCAAAGTGGCCGTCACCGTCTACAAGGACCTCGTCCTGCAGCACTATGGCTTTGAGATCTGTCCAGGCCTTCCCCTGACCATTGCATCTGTCACTGCAGGTGTGTGCTCCCTGGAGGCACGGGTCTGAGAGTCCAGCATGGTAGCAGGTGGTGCTAGGGATAAACTCCTGGTAGGGGTTTGTGGTTTCTGAGGTGCCTCTTTGGTGTGTGAGCCCTGACCGTGGCAGCAGAAGTCTGGGTGCCTGTGGCACACAGAGTGCTAGGATGTCTCCCAGGTCCCACAGTGTCAGTAAACCCACGGATCCTTCACCTGTGCTTGCTCACTGCTGGCCTTCATGATGCAGAGAGCTGCTCAAAGTAAAGTTCTTCCTGGTGTTTTATCTGAAATGCAGAGGAAGAATTTAATCTTACCTTAGAGAATTTCATCTTATTCTGTTTTGGCTGCAGCGAGCTGTTGCTGAATAGACCCTGGGCTTCCAGCCCTGTAACACAGAGAGGCTTGCTGCTGGGTGCAGGCAGTGCTGAAACCAAGCAGATCAGCTCCTCTAGCTATAGAGGGGAGGGCTGTAACTCAAAAACTATGATTCTGTTTCCTATTTATATTTCACTTTTTTTAATGGACGCACAAAAGCACATGGTTTTCACCTGTTGGTGTGAGTGTGACAGCCCTCTGTTTGGGGGGTGGCTGGGGCTCTGGGCCAGGGCACGTACCCTCTGCCACCTCCCACTTCTCTTTATGCCCCTTCCCATGTGAAACATGGTGAAGTTATCTGAGAATTGTGGGGTGTAAGAAGTGGGGGTTTTTCCTGCTGTGCTTTTCTCCTAATCAGAAAGAATCGATCAAATTTTACTAAAGCTGAGGCACAAAGAAACCTGCCCTTCTGACCCTGTCCTTTGCTGATGGGAGCCCACGGCTACATGGCCCATGTTTGGTTCCCAGTGGATTGTGTGGTGGGCTGTGGAAAGGGCACGTGCTGAAGGGTGTTCCATGGGGCAGAGGGAAGCTCGGGTGGAGGGCAAGGACACAGGCAGGGACACACCAGGTGGTGTCAGCACCCAGTGTCCTTCAGCCCCTTTTATTTTGCCATCCAGGTGTGGTTGTTGAGGGAAGCAGGTGCTGGGAAGGAAGAGGAGCTCACAGTGAGTGTCTCTGAACATCCCTAGCACAGATGTGGCACTTGGGAATGTTAGTTAGTGGTGGACCTGGCACTGCTGGATTAATGGATGAACTTCATGATCTTGGAGGGCTTTTCCAGTCTAAGTGCTGCTGTGCTCCCCGGCTGGGAGGGGCTGGCCATGACTCACTGCTGGTTGCCCGCAGGGAGCACGGCCGAGGGGAAGCTGCAGCCGGGTGACCAGCTCCTCATGATCAACTCCATCACAGTGCACGACTTGTCTGTGGAACGGGCAGCCAGCATCATCAGGTGTGCAGTGTCCCCCGTGCCTGGCCGGGCAGGGGCTGGGGGGGCTGGCCCGGGCTGACCACGTGTCCGTGTTGCAGGGAGGCCGGCGATGAGCTGCTCCTGACCGTCCTGCGCTGCACGTCCGTAAGTGGCCCTTCCTCGGCTCTCAGGGCACCCTTTGGCACGGGCACGGGCTGGCTGGACTGGTGTGTAGGCTGTGAGGGGCCGGCCAAAGCCATGAGTGTGCCCTGAAGATCCTCTGCTGTCACACACACTTCCTTGGAAGGGGCTTGGGAAGAGTGGGCAGTGATTCCTCCAAGCCCCTGTTGTGGGGCCAGGCTGGCTTGTGGCATGGGCTGCAGGGAGAGACTCTGTTCCATGCACCCTGGGCTCTGGAAGGTCTGGATGTGCCTGGGGGCTCCTCCCAAATCCCATTCTCTGTCCCTACCATGTGTCCTCAGGGCAGGGTGGGGCTGTGGCAGGCCAGGAGGCACAGGCACTTCTAACAGGTGAAGGATTGGCTCTGCCTGGAAGCTGCACATGAGGACACTGAGGGATTCTGCTACTGTCCTTGGGGACCATCATACTTTACAGGGTATCTGTGCACAGGGACTCGGTGGTGTTCCTGAACACACATAGTGTCTTGTGAGCCTTACAGGACCCTGCCATGGTGAGGGCAAGGTTGTGTGACAACAGTGCAATGTGGTCAAGGTGCTTTTGTGACCTTGGGCAGTTTTCTGAACAGTTTGCAGTACTCTGGGAAGCCCAGCAGGATGGGGAAGTGCTGCCCACGTGGGCTGGCAGGGGTCTGTCCATCACTGCCAGGCTCTCTAGGTATGTTGGGTTAGGTACAGCCCCACTGCAAGCCAGCTGTGGGCAGATCCCCAGCTGTTCCACGGGGTCCCAGCTGCATTGCAGGACTTGAGCACAGCAGCTGGTTCCTGTGCAGTGTACAGCACATGCCACACACGTGTCCGCTCCCTGGGCAGCCAGAGTTGGGTTCAGCAGCTGCCCAGGCAGGTCTAAAGCGCCTGTGGCAAGGCTGGGAGTGGAGAGGCTCCCCAAAACACCTCTCCATGTGGGTGTGAGGCAGCACAGCGGGCGCAGCCCCAGCACGGGCGGTGAGCTGTGCCCCTGCCCTCGCTGCCGCCCCGACCAAACTCCGCTGTCGTTTCAGGGTGGCCCCAAGTCATCCTTCCTCACCGCAGAGAAGAGGGCGAGGCTGAAGACAAACCCCGTCAAGGTGCGGTTTGCGGAGGAGGTGCTGCTGAACGGACACTCCCAGGTCAGGGGAGCGCGGCTGCGGGGAGGGACGGAGGGGATGCGGGGCTCTCCCGTGGGTCGGCGTCGGGCTGGGGCGCTGTGGCTGAGGCTCACGGTCTGCCCTGGGCATGCCTCCCGGGGCAGGGAGGAAGCACTGGCATCTCTGCAGGGTTTTGTATTTGATGTGCTTACTTGGACTAATGGAAAATACCCGCATGCACTGCTTCTGTCCCATTGCCCCGTCAGACTTTAAACCATTTCTTCACCACTGCAGGAGGCAGCTGTCATCTCTTGAAGTGCTAATCCATCCATGGTGAACCCACGCTGAGGTGTGGGCATGACAAATCCTGACCCAGAGACGAGAGGTGAACGCTGATGTGTGTGCCAGGTTTATGTGCTGCTGGAGTTACTGGGCTGTCCCCTCCTGGGGACAGGTCGCTGTTCAGAGGCTTTGTTACTGGTCACTTTGCTCTGCTGTTAGGTGTGACAGTGTTCTCAAGCTGACAGGGTGGCAGCTTGTTCTCACATGGCTGCAGAGGGTTTCCACAGAGCATCCACAGCTGCCTCTGTACCTGACCTCTGTAAGGTGAGCTGGGTCACAGCTTGTTGGAGGGTGCTGCAAACCCATCACCGAGTTCCTGGTGCTGCTGGCAGCTGTGCTGGGCGCACAGGGCTCTGCCTGTGTTGGTGTCCCTGTGGCAGAGGTGAGAACACTTGCGTCCTACCCACAGTGTGAACAGCTTGTGAACGTATCCTTTTCTTTCTGTGTAACTTTCTAAGCTCACCGGGGTGAACTGAGGTCAAATGGGAGTCATTATCTCTGTGGAGCTTTCCTTTTGTCTTTCAGAATGAAAAAAACTCTGTAGTCAAAATGCCCCTGTCTGGCCCCCTGCTCATTAATGCTGTTCAGTTGTCCAGGTCTGACCGAGCCTTTCTGCTTTGCAGCAATGACAAACCACCCACTGGGTTCTTTTTCTTTCCCCTTGCTGTCTATCTCTTGTTCCCTGTTGCTGGTGGGACTCTCCTGATATAGCTGAGAGCCCTCCCAGGGCAGGTGTTTCCTCTCTTTCCCCTGCACGTGGGCAGAGGTGCGGGCAGAGGTGCAGCCAGAGGTGCCTGCCCATAGGGCGGTCACAGTGTGAATGCAGAGGGGACCCCTCTCCTCCTCCTCCCTGCAGGGCAGGGGAGGGTCAGCTGTCCCTCCAGATGTTTTCCAGTGTCTCTCTGGACCCTGGGATCCTTCCCTTCCTGCCACGCTGTTTCCAGGTGTGCCAGCACTACTGCAGGGCTTGTCCCTGCCCTGCCAGGGCTGTGAGCACATCCCTCAGGTGCTGGTGACATGGCTGTCTGGGATCCTGCCTGGGCAGGGGGGCGGCGGGGCCCTCCCTGGGACAGCATCCAGGCAGCAGATCTCTCCTGCTGTTGGGAGATGCGACACCCAGATCACCAGGCAGGGAATGGGGAAGGGGAGGATGTGCCCAGGAAGTGGCCACAGGCAGAGATTCCTGAAAACCTTGGGCAGGACTGGACGTGGGAAACAGGTAGACCCGAAATCACCAACAGACTCTGCTTTTCTTACAGCTGGGGCCTGACTCAAGTGTCTGCCTGGAGGTTCCAGGAGCTGGAGGCTGGGCACTGGTGTCACAGCCCGTGAGGTCTCAGATCTGTGCCAGTCACATTGCAGGGTCACAATGAATCCAGAAAAGGGCCTCTTTTGAGAGTCTAAAGAGGACATCTGTGGAGGGAATGCTGCTCTCTGTGCCTCCCTAAAGCTCTGTCTGCATTGTGCTGAGCTAATCATACCTCTGCAAGTGCAGAGGAGGGACACAATCAGTGTTTAGATTGCCATTCATTTACGGCATAAAGGCAGAAGAAATTAATTCAGGTGCTGGGGTCCCACTGGTGTTAGATTTCCTTTTCACCATCTGGCTGTGTCACCTGTTTTGGGCAGTGAAGTATTAGCACAAAGGAAGAGTAAATAAATTTGTTGCATATTTATGATTTCTTTCTGGAAAAGCACTATGCACCACAGCAGCCCTGAGTGCTTTAGGGCTGCTCTCCTTTCCATGGGCTGACGTACTAAGGCAGCCAAAATGGGTATTATGTCCCTGAAAACCGTACAGCCTCCAGTTTCAGTAAATATACTGCTCTTGTCATCCTAATGGAGCACGGCTAAGTGATCCTTGTGGCGACGGGAAGGATCCCAGCGGCTGCGTTCTGCAGCTGAAACCCGACACTCCGGGTTGGGAACATAAATTGTTAATAAGCCTTGCTGCTGTCCTGCCTCCGCTTTCTGCAGACTGATGATGTATTTCTATATCACTGAGCAATATGCAAGGAACAGGTCCCTGGGGACCCTGGGGCCAGCGCCAGGCAGTGTGTTATTAGCAGCTGCGAGCTGGGGTGAATCAGCCCTACCCCAGACAGGACAGGAAGGGTATGCCCGTGGAAGCTTTCACAGTTAATTCATAGTAGCTTCTGACAGCCTTCACAGAAAGAGAGAAACCTCTTTGGGTCTTCTGGCTGGGTAATTAGATCTGACCAGAAGAGTGGTAGTAATCTGTGCAGATGATAAGTTTTGCTGTGCACTGGCTGTGCAAGGCCCCCCTCACAAGATAACTGCGACCACGGGAGCTACCTGGGGAGATGGTCAGCTGGTGTAAAACAGCATCACTGTCCTGGAGCTGGTGGAGGACCCAACACTTGTCAAAGATGTGATGTGTTTGGGCTAGTTAAGGAGCCCAAAATTTGGGCTAGAAAAAAGAGCAGCAGTGTTCTCTTGTTTTTTCTCAGTGGTCACTGAGGCAGCTTGAACCCCACAAAATGGGTATAACAGAAACAAGGATGGGGGCTCAAAAGTGTTTTATGTTTGCTCTGGCAGCACTTCCAGGGTGTGTGGGCTCTCCATCTAGAGGGACTGAGGCTGTGAGGTTTGTAACATGAGGCAGAGTAAATGCAGCACAGGAGGGATCATCTTAGAAGCACCTTCTTAACCCTGAGACTCTCTTGACAAGTAGATGAACCCTTTAGGTGGTGGGAGTAGCGTGCTGGTCCAAGAGCATGGAAAAGACGTGCTGAACAGGAACTCCAGGAGTGAAGGAATAAACCTGCTCAGCACTAAGCAACTAGAGGAACAGTGGTGAAGCTGGGAAGAAAGTTGCAGGCATTCTCTACTGAAGGGGTGAGGGGGAGGGCTGAAAGGTGATCAGGCTGCCCCAGGAGGACAGAGGCCAAGTCCCCAGACCCTTCTCGAAGCACCCAACAGAGGTGTTCTCACTGAGGGTGTCCGCATCTTGTCCCACGTGTTTGGGACCTATCTCAGGACACTCCAGTGGCCTCATCTCCTGCTCAGGAAGTGCCAGGGTTATAAATCAGGGCAAGGCTCAGTGAAAGCAGCACTGTGTGTTTGACAGGCTCCCCATGGCGGTGGCGGCGTGGAGGATGTGGGCAGCAGCTGGGGGATGGTGTCAGTGTGGGGATCCGTGCTGCTTGGTGATGGGTGATGGGAGGGTGCCTTTTCTGGAGGCACTGCTGGGTTTTGGTGATGAGCAGGGAGGATGACTTTCTGCTTTCAGCGTCTGCTGGATCCTGCTGTGCCGCTGGGAACGGAAGGGTGCTCCCAGGCCACGTGCAGCCGCTGCACTGCCCGGAGTGTTACGGTAAAGGCATTTGTTGTGCTCTCTTTCTGTCGTTCTGTGCCAGAAGCATAATCAGGAGTAAAGCTTGGTGCCGTGGAAGAGGGCTGCCAAGGTAGAGAAGGATTTTCCTGGATGCCAGGATTTGCAGTGCCAGGCAGAGCAGCTGGTGCCCACAGGCTGGATGCCCGAGGGTCCAGCTGCTGCTTTTGTTCTGCAGGGGAGCGCCCTCCTGTTCATGCCCAATGTTCTCAAGGTGTACCTGGAGAACGGACAGACAAAGGCATTCAGGTTTGAGAGGAGCACCACTGTGAAGGTAAGGATGCTTGGCAGGCTCTTCCCAGCACCCCAGCCCAACCCATCAGCAAAGGTGCGGGCAGGGCCCTTGCAGCCCCCCGGTTGCATTGACCAGCTGCTGGCATTGCTGGCTGGTGCTGGGCAGGCTGGCTTTCCTGAGTTCCAGCCTCATTTCTGCACTGGTAAGGATGTTCCCCTCTGGAGACATGAGCACTGATTAACCCCCTCAGGTGAAAGAGCAACACTGGAGGGAATGATCCTCCTGAATGAAGAGTGATCCTCCCTCATGTCACTTCTGCTGCTGGCATCACAGGTTGCCATCATTCCCCTGAAGACACAGTGCTACTCTGCAGAGCCATTGATCCAGCCCTTCCCATAACTGCTGTGCTTGGACAGAGCCTTACACACCTCCAGTTTTTCTGGCCTGATTGTTGTAGCTGCTCAGTGTTTGCATTGGACTTAGTAAGATTTGGCCATGGCCAGTGGTTAGAGGTCATAAATTACTTAGAGGACAGATGGTATCCTGCACCAGTGCAGATGCTGTGGGAGAGATTCATGATGGACAGACATTCTGAGGCTATCAGGCTGGAAGTATGTTAAGGGGGGGACACAAAGAGGTTTCATTTATGCAGTGAAAACTTCCCTCAGAAAAGGAGGAGTTTGTCTAGCTCATTCAAGCTTTACAAAACCATTGTGGTCTCTCAGGCAAGTAAGTGTCTGCAAGTCTTTTGACTTGCAGGGTCTAGAAAAAGAAAATAGTGTAGNAATGCCTGTCCCCAAGGGTTCAATTTCTAAAGGATGGATTAGCTCTTCATTTTTGACATGAGTTTCTCAGCTTTGACATGAACGAGTTTTCCCAGTTTTTGAGAGCAGCCTCATGAGTGCCCTCCGGAAGCACCTACATGAGTAAAATGCTTCCCAGGTTAGGTGTTTCCAGAAATTCCTCTGTGTCTTGAGACATCCTGGCTTAAAACTGAGGTGAGTCAAACATTCATGTTTGCCTCAAGGGGCCCGATTGAGTCCAAGGGCTTCTGTTTCAGTTTGTGTTCAGTCAAGCCCGAGGTGATATTTTATTTTTGCCAAAAGTAAACCTTATTACTTCCATAACAGTTAGAATATTGACAGAATTCTTTGTTACAAAATGTTACAAAATGTTACCAGTTTCAGTCAGACTTGGTAAGATTTTTACAATTACGGTCTCAAATTCTTGTTTATCGGAGAGAAGTGTTTTTCATCAGTTCTTTTTAGTTTCTTCACAGATTACAGAATCACAGACTGATTTGGGTTGGAAGGGACCTTAGAGATGATCCACTTCCAACCTCCTACCATGGGCAGGGACACCTTTCACTTGCTTCAAGTCCTGTCCAGCCTGGCCTTGGACACTTCCAGGGATCCAAAGTGCTGCAGAGTTCTAGGAAGCTAGAATAACAAACACAGCAAACGCTTGGGTCAAGACTGACAGAACGGCAACACCACCTAGCTGAGAACCGTAAAACTTTGAGTGTGAGGCAGCTCAGAGCAGGCAGCTCCAGGAGGTGGATTTGATACCTGTGACACCTTGGAGTTTGCAAAGCTGCGGCTCCCTCACCTTGCCCTCCTGGCCTGCTGGGATGTGTTGTGCTCTGCCTGTCCGTGCCTCCGCAGTCCCGCGGGCTGGGGTCGCGCAGTGATCCCGCTGTGGTGTCGGAGTAGCACTGGTGCCACACCTGAGCTCTGTGTCACCCCTGTGCCCCTGCCAGGACATCGTGCTGACGCTGCAGGAGAAGCTGTCCATCCGCTGCATCGCCCACTTTGCGCTGGTGCTGGAGGAGCAGTACAACCTGGCCAAGATCCACCTGCTGCACGAGGAGGAGCTGATTGCGCAGGTGAGCAGAGCCCCCCGTGCACCCCACAGCCCAGGGAGGGGCAGAGGGAGCCCAGCACTGCAGGTGTCACCAGAGGGGTGAGCTCAGCTCAGCCCCAGTGATGCCATCCACCTCTGCCGTGGTGTCCGCCCACATCCCTGGGGAAGGGGCACTTTGGGAGCACCCTGAGTGCCCACGCACAGAGCAGTACCCATGGGCTGGTGTTGCCTGGACCATGGAGAGTAGTCGTGGGTGACATCCTTTTGTGCTACCTGTCACATCAGCCCATCCATAGAGGACTGCTTGAGCCTTAAAACAGCTTTAAGGTAGCTGTGCACAACCTCATTTACTGCTCCCTCAGTAGTCAGAACATTCACCCAGGCAGGGGCCACTTGGATTAAATTCTGAGTCAGTACTTTGTGTCCTGTAAACATGAGGCCAGCTCGTGTGATCCTGCTGCTCTAACAGCAGTGCTGGTTTGTCAGGAAGTACCTGCTCAGGCCTCTCAGCTCTGTGCTGATGGGTTTGTTGGTTGGCAGTCCACTGCAGAGGGGTTCATGGAATCATACAGAATATCCAGAATGGGAAGGCACACACAAGGATCATTGAGTTCAAGTCCCTCGGTGGCTGATGCTGTCAGATCACTGAGCACATGGTTCAGAGGATTTCCACTGGGCAGGATTTGCCCAGAATAAAATATGCTGATGTATAACTCAGAGTCTTGACCTTGTATTGACATTACAGTGATGATTCAGGGGTCTGTTTAGGGCTGCTGTGTCTTGTGACTCTACTCCAAAGCAGAGCAGCCTGCCCCTTCCCCTGCTGTTATCACACAGCCCCAGAGCCTCTGTCCTGGTCACACAGCAAGTGTGTGGGATCAGTGGGTATTTAAATGAAGTGTTGCTGTCAAAGGGCTTCTGGGCTACTGCAGGGAGAAGAAGAAACAGATGAAGAATCAGAGATAAAATTACAAACACTAGTGAAATCTCCTTGTGTTTGTTAGGGACAATCTGCACTGTCCCCTGCCCGTGGTGTTAAATGATTCCTGTGGGTTTGCAGCACAAAGGCTCATTGTGCACTCCTGGAGGGAGGGCTTGTGATGCTGTTCAAGATTACAAAAACTCGGACTCAGAACTTTTCAGAAGGCTGAAATGACTCCAAATCTTTATTACCCAGGAATTTCTTCCCTTTATACTATACAAAGGGGTGGGAGAAAGACAAACTTCTTCAACTACATTGGTCAAATCAGAGGGACATCAAGAAGAAGTCCCTCCTAGGGAAAGGAATGTAAACATAGGTTACAGTTAGGAAAACGTGTCTCTTGTTGGCAGAACAGTGTCTGGGAAAAAGTTTCAGAGAAACTGAAACATCACATGGCTACAGGCTTGTGGTGTGATACCCTCTCTCTGTTGCAGGTGGTTCAGAAAAGAGACTCTCATGACTACCGCTGCCTCTTCAGAGTGTGCTTTATCCCCAGGGACCCCTTGGACCTCCTGCAGGAAGACCCAGTGGCCTTTGAATATCTGTACCTGCAGGTGACACTGGGGCATGCCATGCTTAGGAATCCCTTCTCACCCTATTATCATTTTTGCTTTAAACCAGACCATGCCTCAGATGGGCTCAGCTGTATGGATGTGAAATGCAGAGTACTTAAATCAGAGCATTTCAATGCAATTTGCCTTAAATTCTTAAACTTACTTGTGTCCTTGGCTGGTGATATCCCTAGCTGGATGCATGGTGTCGTGCTGGCAGTCTTGTTCTGTGTTCTTGCTGACCTACCTGTGCTCTGTTTGCCCCAGAGCTGCAGCGATGTGCTCCAGGAGAGGTTTGCTGTGGAAATGAAGTGCAGCGTGGCGTTACGTCTGGCTGCTCTGCACATACAGGAGAGGATCTACGCCTGTGCTCAACCACAGAAAGTGTCCCTGAAATACATCGAGTAAGCACACAGATTTCTCTGTTCTGGTGTAACTGAGCCCAGCCAAAGTAGGAGACACCTGGAAGTGGCATCAGCTCGCTGTTTGCCCTGTGTTTAGCTCTGCACAGGAGGCCAAAGGGGACTGCAGCCTCTTGGTTGTGCTGCCCATTTTAGGGCAAGGTGGCCTCATGGCTTCCCCGTCCTTAACCCACTGAACTACCTGAGCAGCACAGACAGTGAACACGGGGGTGTGTCCTGAGGCAGAGGGACAGCCTTATCTGTCACCAGGCCAGGGACTTGAAACTGCAGATCTCTCACAGAGTGATGGTTACCCAAGCTGCTCCTGCCTGTATTGATTGCAATATCTGGAGAGAGAGGGTGTAATCATCAGCTTTTCACAGTGAGTACATCTCTCCATCCACCAGAAGCATACCAGAAATACCTACTTTGGGCAGTGATAGATCCTGTCAAGTATTGGAATCTGCAGGGAAATAAGTGAAAAATGCTTTCAGAAGGAGCAGGTGGGCCATGCTGCACGTTGGTGCTCTTGGACTGCACCTGCCCTAGAGAAGCCCCTGTTTAGGCAGTGGTGATGAACTTGTTGTTAATTACCAGGCACTGGTGTGGTGACCAGGTTAATTACCAGGCACTGGCTGTCTTGTGTGCAGCCAGATGTGCCAAGCTGCGTGCAGGGAGTGGGGACAAGGGGCAGCTACACTGCTCTAACCTCACAGGTGTTTAATGCTTGGGCTAGTAAACTCTCCAGCAGCACACATGGCCCACGGTTTGGGTCCAGGAAACTCACCGTGCTGAAATGTCATAATCCTGTCACCAAAGCAAGGTGCATGCAAGGACAGAATCTCCATCCTCTGGATGGTATGGGGAAATTGGGAAAATTGGGACTCTCCTGCTAATGAAGGTTGTGAATTACCTCCTGTGAAACCATGTGAAAATGGGCATTCTGAACCAAAGTGCACGTTGCCCAGTCCCATTGGTGACCTGGTGGCAGGTGCAGGTAGCAGTGAATTTGAGCCAGCGAGGCCAAATGTGTGTCACAGCCCGCCAAGGCTGCCTGGTGCCTCTGCCCTGTCCTGTGCTGCTGGGGGTCCAGCCTGGCTGGAACCCTCTGTGCTCCCTTCCCTCTCTCTGCCAGGAGGGACTGGGGAATTGAAAACTTCATCTCGCCCACCTTGCTTCGAAACATGAGAGGGAAGGACATCAAGAAAGCCATCAGCTACCACCTGAAGCGGAACCAGGTGCTGCTGGACCCTCGGCAGAAGGTAGTGTGTGAGCCCAGGGGGACAGTGCCCACGGGGTGGTGGCAGTGTCCTCCCCCACGGGTCTCTGCCTGCCTGTCACCCGGGGCTTTTCTCCTGCTTCTCACGCCCTGTGCCCTCACTCCCTGATCTCCCTGCGTGTCCCACTGCACTTTGCTGTGGGCTGACAGATGCTCAGTGGGCCATGTGGGACAGTCCATGGACACCTCTGTTGCCTGTCCAGACTGAGCTTGATGTGTGGGTCAGACACCCAGTCCTGCACAGCAGAATGTCTCTGTCCTGCAGCTGCCTGCAGCACCTGTTTCTAAACTGTGTTTCCTCTCTTGCCAAACGAAGCACACGCTCACAGCAGCCCAGGTGCGCCTGAGCTACCTGCAGATCCTGGGAGAGCTGAAGATGTACAGTGGGAAAATCTTCAATGCCACCATGATGGTACGAGATGTTTATTTACATAATTGCTTTTGGCATTCAGTCCTACTGGCCACACTGCTTCTCCCTGTCCTGGGATGTCATGGTAGATGTTGGTAAGGGGCTCTACTAGAGAAATTCAGCATAATTCCATTGAGGTGCCCACAGAGGGACCAGCCTACAGAATAGTTATGCATGTTTTTTTCTAATTGAAAGCTGTGATTCCTGCTCTTCAGATAACCTTGTCTATATTTTGTGTGTTATAAAGTAAATTGAGAAATCTGGGGAGGCTTCAGACTCTTGAAAAAATACTGGAAACGTTTAAACCTCACTGTAAAAAAGAACTCTTCTCTTCTTACAAGAGGTTTCTTGGGTTGTTGATTTTTCTGTCAGTCCCCACCTAGGTCTGTGCTGAGCTGCAAGATATATGCTGTGTCACACAGGGAGCTAAGCCAATGTTGGTGGGTCTGTACCAGAGCAAGACCTCACCCATGGGCCCCAGTAATGCTAAAGTTTACACCTACATGCAAATTGAACAATTTCTGCCAGATTGTATGTGTGTTAATTCATTTTTCGTTAAGTGTCACCCTAACAGAAAGCACTGACATTTCTTCCAACCCCAGAAATGTCTTTGTGAGGTTTCTACCCTGCAGCAGGTCTCACTTAGTACATATGGGGACACCCTGGGGTGCCAGGTAACACTGCTGACAGCAGAGCACCAGCTACCAACCACATCTCTGGGTCCACCAGGTGGCTGGTGTATCCCTGGGGGCACCCGGGGCCATGGGAAGCTGCTAGTCCCTGTGTGGGGTAAAGAGCAGGGAGCAGGCTCCTGTGGCAGCCCAGCAGCAAAGAGTCAGTGCTGAGATCCTACAGAAGGTCAGGGGGCTGAGAGGTCCCTGCCCAGGCTTTATCAACAGGTTTGACCTCTGTCCCTACAGCTGCAGGACAGGGAGTCGTACGTGGCGTTGCTGGTGGGCGCCAAGCATGGCGTGAGCCAGATCATCAACAGCAAGCTCAACATCGTCACCTGCCTGGCCGAGTTCCCCAGCATCAGCAGGGTGGAGCTCAGCGAGGAGTCCGAGCGAGTGAGCACTGTCAAGATCTACCTGCAGGACCTGAAGGTGAGCGGCTGTGTGGGGACAGAAGCACAGGGGAGTCACCTGCAGCGTCAGCTCTTCCCAAAGGCTGAGGGTGTCACCAGGATAAAAGGCTTGGAACAGATTTGGGCAGGAAAGCTCGTAGGAAGAACAAAAAACATTACTAGAGGGAGGTGATTCTTCCTGCTGAGGAAAAGTGATTCTTCCTCCATCAGTGAGGCACACCAAAGGAACAAAAGGCGAGAAAAATAAATTACTCTTCTTTGTCTGCGCCTCCTGCAAATCAGACTGAGGGAAGCATGAGATAGAGGGGGTGCCTTGTCCTTGTGCAGCCTGTTCCTGCAGACTGTGGTGCAAACAATATTTGTTTATTCTAATCTTTTTTACCCTTTTCTCCCCCACACCTCTAAAAAATAAAACAAACCAAAAAAAAGCTGCTTACTCTGCTGCTGGAGTCAAACAGCGCGAAGGATCTCGTCTGCCTCATCGTTGGTTACTACAGACTCTTTGTGGATGCAAACGTCTCCATATTTACCTGGGGAGAGAAAAAACAGCAACTGCACCGTGTCTCAGCTGAAGAAGGTTTTTAAAAACCAGCCTTTTTTTTACAAAGGATGGGGAGGAAGTGGGTGGATGATCCAGCTCCTGGGAGCAGCCTCCTGTGGGAGCAATAACCCGAGGCTGTGTGGTAGCACCTGCAGATGATTAAGGCTGGACTTGACCATCTTAGAGGGCTTTTCCAACATTCATGGTGCCGTGATTCTGTGACAGCTGCAGGCTTGTGGGAGTTGCAGACCAAGGCTTGGGGCAAGGGGTCAACTGGCAGCTGCCCTGCAGCTCCAAGGTGCTGCTCTGGGCTAGAAACACCCCAGAGGCCCAGCTACACCTTTCCTTGTTGGCCGGTGAGCTGGCGAGGGCTGAGCCCACTGGGGCCCTCGGGGACGATCTGGCTGACCCCCTCCCCACCCACAGGATGGGCTGACAAGTTCGTTTAAATCCCAGGGTATGAATCCCGAGCCTGCAGCGACTCTGAAGATTCCTGGGACCTGGATTCCTCCTCGGAGCGTCGCCCGGACGCCGCTGTGGCGTGCGGCGGCGCGGAGGGGCAGGGAGAGCCCTGCAGCCCCGGGGGGAGCAGCGCAGAGCCCCCGGCCGGAGCGGGTGACCCGCGGGACCGGGCTGACAACGCCACCGACAGCACATCCGAGGCGTCCGACTCGGCCAACACCGAGAGCCGGGGGTTCAAGACGAGCGGCTCCAGCGACTCCGTGGATGCGCTGGAGGAAGACGAGCTGGAAGCGTGCTCTTCCTCCAGGCCAGAGCTGTTCCACTTTTACACGCCGACCGTGCAGGAGATGAGCAGTTCCGACAGGAGCTTCGTGCCGGTGTGTGCCGCGGGGAGCCCCGGCGGGGCAGGAGCCGGGGACTATTTCTGCTTCCTGCAGGTGCCGCCGGCAGAGCAGGCGGGGTCCGGGGGCAGCCCCTCGGGGCAGAGCGCAGGGGCGTCCCCTCTGGAGGCCAGGCTGTCCGAGGTGGACACCACGGGCTACTACAGCCTGTGCTACAGCACATCCCCCGCGGGCAGCGCGCAGGGCAGCAGCGCCGGCCCGGGACACGCTGCTTCAGCCCAGGAAGGGCGCAGCGCCGGGGACAGCGACCTCGTCCTGAGGCCACCCCCGGGTTTCAGCGACTCCAGCTCCGAGGAGGAGTTCTACGATGCTGCGGACAGGCTCAGCCCTCCGGAGACGCTGGCAGGTAAAGCCACCCCCGCGGGCTGCAGGTCCTTCCTCCCTCTGCCGGGCTGGGGTGCTGCCTCTGCTCCCGTCTGGCCTCCTGGGGGGATCACCGTCCCGCTGCTAGTAGCTTCTCCAAGACTTTTGAAGGACCTTTGAACATCCGTTCTCCACAGGCCACTCCTCAGCACCGTTACAGTGACATTGCAGGAGGATTTGTTATCACATGCAAAACACTGGGTGCTGGGAAAAGTCAGTTTTCCGAGGAGTGGCATTCTGGAATCTCTACTCTCCTCCTCTCAGCTAAGGAGACCCCAAACATGTAAAACATTGTTACATGAACTCCCAAGATCAAAGGTCCTGTTCAGATCAGAGGCTTGTTACAGAGCTTGTCAGGTGTTCCCAGGGCTGGGCAGCTCCCTGACCATTGCATTTTCTCAGAAATGGGAGGATTCTTGTTTCTGAAATGATCAACTCTTTCAGTAATAACGGAACCTCTTAAGAATTTGATTCATGTCATTAGAACAGTTTTGGCTTTTATAGTAATGCACAGTCACTATACTGTGTTCAAGCAAAAAATATCCGCCATATCTGGAAACTGTTGTAATCTAAATATCCAGCTGGGAACCTCTGACCACGTTTCTATTTGATGATAAGCCTATGGCTGTGGGCCATAATCGTGGTGCTGCTGTCCCCAGATTTAACTGGGGAATTACACCCACAGCTGCCCTTAGGTGAAGCGACTCCAGAGCCCTCATCACTAACCCTGGGCTTAAGTCCTTGTAGCCACATACCCAAGTTCTGCCTTTTTCTTGACATCAGACTCCAAGTAGGTACTTGATCACGAGAGAC
Organism: Rhadina sibilatrix; assembly: GCA_013400275.1. Taxonomy (NCBI): domain Eukaryota; kingdom Metazoa; phylum Chordata; class Aves; order Passeriformes; family Phylloscopidae; genus Rhadina; species Rhadina sibilatrix. The sequence continues at coordinate 32,450 of VWYO01024436.1, forward strand.
CATTTGTTGCGAGGAAGGGGCCGAGTATCAAACGGACACCAATATGATTAGGTTTGATCTCCCCCTTTATTCTTTATTCCCTATATTTATGTGGTTACAGAGGAAGAGCAGGCACAGCTGAACAATTGTTGATGGGTTAAAATCTCATGTTCAAGCA